>OW804099.1:93615289-94092789 GCA_942159475.1 Sthenelais limicola
GTTTCCCACAGCTTCTTAGGGGGCCCTTTATTTTCCCTAATTTGTCGTTTCAAATAATTGTTGTTCAAGACTATTAACTGCGAGTTTATTTGGTTCCTCGGAACTCTTGCCCTGTTCCAATCCACACTCAAATTCGAAAGCCTTATCTCTTTGATGGGACATTGCTTTCATTTCTTTGATATACTACTTAGGTTTACTCTTGATATTCTTGAATTCTTGTATTGGGCACATTTTATCAATATGATGGCTTATTTTATTATACAGATAGAACTCCAGGCTATGTTGACATCAGTCAGGCTATACAGCCTAAGTCCAAACCCTGAGATCAGATAAGAATGGTATATTAGCCTACTTCGCTAATCGGTTTCATGGGCTAGGAGTCGGCATTTTATGGGATTATAATGATATTTTGTGGTCTTAATGGAATTACAATGACACTTTGCGGTTTGAGGCGAGAGGCTTTCCCTTTGTTTGAAGGGACTCTCTCGTCTTTGGGCCTAGACTGTATAGTACTTTCTGCAGTCGTCTTCTCTAACACTCCATTCAGACCGCAAAATGTCATTATTATCCCATTAGAATGGCATTTCCTAAGCCAGGGAATCGCCTAGTCCTAGGATAGGAAACTGATTCGCGAAGTAGGCGTCCAAGCACTGGCATACCATTCTTATCTGATCTGAGGGTTTGGGCCTGGACTGCATTCTAGGTATTATATACTAAAAATCCGTTCCAGTGTAGATAGCGTTGTTAACATGAAGAAGGGTAGGGAATACAATGTTAATCCGTCTTGGGCTGGCTCACTGATGACCTTGGCTGGCTGAGTGATGACCTTGAGCACTGATTAATATCCATTCCTCCTGCTGGGGTAGACACGGTGGTCGACTCTTGGTTCTTCCTTCTCCTCCTTCTCCTCCTAGAAACCACCGCAGATTTTCAGAAAATGTACAGTTCAAATTGGTCAATCTTCTCGAATAACCCAAATTCCAGTCGAAAATAAAGTTCAAAACACAGTTTAACCTAACCAAACAGATTGCTAGAATCAATGCAGTGCCGAATATACTCGAATTTACCTAGTATTGACCAAATTGCAGCCAAATTTAACAGATCCTACAGCTACCAATTGTGCATTTTCTGAAAATCTGACCCATAGGCCTACTACCTCTGCCTCCCTTCCATGAAGCTCCGGCCTAATTATAATCCAGGTAAAGGTCGTGCAACTGACCCTGTCCGTCACCTCTGACTCCAATTCAAGAGGCACCGTCCAAGAATGGGCCGCAGCAGGCAACTGATGAACCTTCAGTACTACTCCACCGCTCCATACCGTCCAAGAATAACCTCCACAGTTCTATTATGATAATACCGCCGTAGTTAGCCTAACGAGTAGTAGGGGCGGGGCGGGGGGAGGGGAGGGGGGGGGGCACTACCTCGATCAATGGAGATCAATCGCTAGGGCCTTCATGGGATTAGATAAGGGCCGGTAAACAATGACTGGGCAGGTGAGAAAACTACCGGAAGTGGACATGTTATCTTACGTAAGCGCCACCTAGCTGCAGGAAGAGCCAACCCCAATAACTCATCCAGCATCCACAGACGGTTGCCATGGCGATACGGCCAATCTGGTCGGCCATGGAAGTAAACACTACTCATGCTTTAGTGTTAACTTCTGTCAGTGTCTTCTTCAGAAGCCTCGGCGAGCATAAATTCCCCATTTGCTATTGGATTCTGTGATTCTGGTGGGCCTGTATTATAGACAGCATGCATGGTGGCATGGTGATGGTTCCTCCATGGTGAGGGTTCCTCCATGGTGATGGTTCCCCCATGAGCAATGGTAATATATCGCCTTGTACTAATTATATCAGTGGTGCTGGGTTTTCACAGGCGGACTTCTCTAGGCTCAAAATGAGAGAGTCCCTTCAAACTGAGGGAAAGCCTCTCGCTCCAATTAGTCCAAACCGCAAAGTGCAATTAAAATTCCATTAGAACAGCGAAATGACGTTATAATCCCATTGGGACGCCTAGTTCTGGGCCAGGTAAGCCATTAGCGCAGTAGGTGTCTAATCACTGACATACCCTTCTTATCTGATCTGAGAGGTTTTTTGTGCCTAGACTGAACGCCTATATATGGGTCAGATTTTAAGAAAATGTACAATTGGCAGCTCCATACATTTAGGAAATTTTGCTAAATTAGGCTGAAAAATGATGAGTACCGGGTATATCTGGGTATATTTGGTATCGTGTTGATTCAAAATATCTGTTTTGCTGTGTTAAACTATAGTTTGAAGCTCATTTTAGTCTTAAATGGGGTTATTTGAGATGCTTGGTAAAGGTGAATTGTACATTTTCTAAAAATCTGACCCACATATATATCACTATCCCTTGAAACTGGCAAACAATGAATAGAAAATAAATAATGCAATGTGTCAAAAGTCCCAACATCCCACTAAATTCCCTCATTGCTGTTTTGTTAATGCCTTTTAATGTTCCTATGCGTCCTCAATTATGATGCACATCGAGATAGATAAAGTCCTTTATTTCGTCACTACGGTGGGTTACAAAACATCTAATGTAATATATGATGTATGTAATAATAATAGGTCTGAAAAAAGCGACAAAGTCTGTGAAAAAAGTGACAAAAGGGTAATCCAGGCCAGACCAGACGATGCATTACATATTGATTAGCACTGAGTATATGGATGCATTCGAATTTTTATTATTTTATGATTCGTCGGAATATGTATGTCTAGATAGGATGCGATGGAAGTGATGGTCTAATGACGAAGTTCTCTGCCTAGAGGGTCAGATTTTGAAAATGTACAATTCGCCTTCACCAATCCTCTCAAATAACCCACATTTAAGACAGAAATGAGCTTCAAAATGCTGTTTAACATAACAGAAGTGATACTCTAAATCAATGCGATACCAAATATACTAAGATATACCCATAATTTATTATTTTTATCAGAATTTATCAGAAATTACTAAATATGTACAGATGCCAATTGTACATTTTCTGAAAATCTTACCCTAATATCAATGGAAGCTAATTTAGAATATGCGATTAATGGTCGTCGGTTTGTATTCAAATTCACAGCGACAAACCATGCCTTTATTTAGAACATGCCTGGGACAAGTCGCCAGAAAACGTAAAATTCACCTTCACAAATCTTCTCAAATAACCCAAATATAAGACAAAAACGTGCTTCAAAATTCAGTTGAACATAACCAGACAGATTTATTGAATCAAGTCAATATCAAATATACCCAGATATACCTAGTAGTTATCATTTTACAGCCTAATTATGCAGAATTTACTAAATGTGTAGATATAAAGATTGTACATTTTCTCAAGATCTGACCCGCCTAGTCGTGGAATTCGGATGCCTGCATGAATATATTGGGATGCACTGGACACTGCCTCCTATGGCGATCATTCACAACGCACAAACTCATGAATGTGCACAAACTCATGAATGTGTTACTCAATGCTGATAGCATCTTGCCTGGACCATTGTTGGCATGCCAACTGCTGTATATACAGTCTAGGCTCAACGATGAGAGTCCCTTCAAACGGAGGGAAAGCCTCTCCCCTCCTACCACAAAGTGTCAGTATAATTCGATTAAGACCACACAATGTCAATATAATTCAATTAGGACGCCTAGTACTACTAGGCCAGGAACCCGATTAGCGAAGTAGGCGTCCAATCACTGACATACCATTCTTATATGACCTGAGGGTTTGGGCCTGGACTGTCAATACAAGAAACTGTATAGCAAGCTGTTCCTTGTCTATGTAAAGTCTTTTTCTCTGTCTCTCTCTCCCTTCTCTATCTCTTATTTCCTGGGTACGATCATAAACTGCCTCCCTCTCAGCTCTCCCGCCCTTGATATAACCATATTAAATGTGTTGATAAGGGCGTAAAGCAACCAATCTCACTCATTCACTCACTCTCAGCTCTCCCGCCCTTGATATAACCATATTAAATGTGTTGATAAGGGCGTAATGCAACCAATCTCACTCCCTGTCAGCTCTCCCGCCCTTGATATAACCATATTAAATGTGTTGATAAGGGCGTAAAGCAACCAATCTCACTCATTCACTTAAAGTGGTCCACTACTTGTAACGTGTGATACTTTTTAATAGTAAATTTGACCTCCAAATTAAGACACAATGGGGGTAGGATTTTAGTATTGGTTGGAAGCACTGACAAATTATGGCGGCGAGTTGGGTGTTTGTTACATTGAGCTAATTCAGGAATCTACCTTAAATAAGGATAGAAGCAGTTCTGTAAACCATTAACAGGTTTATATTCCATTATGCCAAAGGCCGGGCGTCCATTCTACCACTTTAGCGTGCGAGATGATCATAAAGTATCAGCCCTGCTTACTCCTTCTCTCATAAACCTTAGAGGGTCAAGTCGCCAGAAAATGTACAATTGGCCTTCTTCAATCCTCTCAAATAACCCGAATTAACGCCGAAAATCAGGTTCAAAATACAGTTCAACATAACCAAACAGATTTATTAAATGAATACAATACAGAATACACTCAGATAAACCAAGTATTTATCATTTCTCACTCTAATTTAGCAGAATTTGATAGATGTGTAGAACTGTAGATTGTGCATTTCAGAAAAACCTTAGAGTTAAATGATACGTGTGGATGAGAGCCAGATTCAAAGCCCTTCAGATTCGAACGGACGTTTTTGTGAATGGGAGAGATTTTGGTCATGGGAAGGAGCCTAGCTTTTAAGCCCCATTTTTCTGGGTGAAGCTTTTCTTGTTAGGATAGAAACGTTCATGTATAGACTTAGCCGACTACTGGGAGCCTGATCCCTCATATTGTCTCTCAGGAACATCTTATGGCCACGCCACAGCCATTTTAGTCCAACTATTTGTGGAACATTATGGATTTAGTATAGGAATACCTAACCAGTCTAGGCCCAAAGATGAGAGACCCCTTCAAACGGAGGGAAAGCCTCTCCACGCCTCAAACCGCAAAGTGCCATTGTAATTCCATTAAGACCGCAAAATGACATTATAATCCCATTTGAACGCCTAGTCCTAGGCCAGGAAACTGATTAGCGAAGCAGGCATCCAATCACTGACTTACCATTCTTATCTGACTAGGGTTTGGGCCTAGATTGGACTGCCCTGATATTGTCTCTCCGCAACGTTCTCTGATCACGCAGCAGCTATTTGGTGAACATTATGGATTTAGTATAGGAATACCTTACATCTTTAAGTGCCCTATAATAATCATAACGACCTGTTACAAATATTTATTGTTACAAATACGTATTTCATTTGTAACGAATCCGGCTTTCAGCTTTTAAATAACACATTTCCACACTACCTTCTCAATTTTGAAATAATGTGAATGTAAATTCGTCTAGTTTCCGGCATTATAATATATACTCATAATAGAGGATTTGAATAGCCGCCATTTTAAATCGTGATTCGCATGGAATTATGGGACTAATGGTAGAGTCTAAAACATGTTATGTTCAGCATGGGACATTAAATCCATGCTCTAATGTCAATATCCATTTGCTATACATGTTTCCATAACACAAGTACCCATCTTTCCCATCATGCATTTGGTTTTCATAGATCATTTATAAAAGCAATGATATTGGTGGAAACATTTTTGCAATTTTCGTTTTCCCTCCGTTTGAAGGGACTCTTTCATCTTTGGGCCTAGACTGCACTTAGCATCAGTAGTATTAAGTATCGGTTTTGGCAAGTATTCTATCCAGAAGAGGAGACAAAGCTTAAGTAGTGATCCAGCCCGTCCTAAGGCGAACTATTTCCAACTCCTGTATTCCAATATATCACCACCCGGCTTATTGCCGCTTCGTATATAGGGGTCAGATTTGCAGAAACTGTACAATTGGCAGCTGTACACATTTAGTAAATTCTGCTAAATTAGGCTGCAATTTGGTCAATACTAGATAAAGTCGAGTATATTCGACATTGTATTGATTCTAGCAATCTGTTTGGTTAGGTAGAACTGTATTTTGAACTTTATTTTCGTCTGAAATTTGGGTTATTTGAGAGGATTGGTGAAGGTGAATTGTGCATTTTCTGGCGACTTCACCCAGATAACGATTTTGGCTCATCAAAGGCCATAGAGCTTATTGCAGCGGCTTTGTACGTAGGTGTATGTGGCTGGGAGTGGTGGGAGGAGGGATAGGATGGAGTTATGTCCAAAATTTGCACTAAAAGCGATGAATTATACTCATTTGCTAGGCTGACATCAGCCCCGAGTCACAATGCTGTGTATTACAATAGCAAATAGTAAAGGTGGATTTAACCATAATATATCATGTCGAGAGCTATGCTCCCTTCAATACTACATTATTTATGTTACGCCGATGGTACCTACAAGGTCTTATCATCATATTTGCGATTTTCATCTGAAAATATCGTTATTTGCGATTTTATTATCTAAGAATATTATCGTCATCATTATTCGCGATCTGATTATCACAGCTGCTACGTATTATTATCATTATTGAAATTTTGATATAATACATGTGGTCTATATGAAAATAGGAATCTCTCTCTGTCAGAGACAATTCTTCCGACGGGACCTTCTACATCTAAATAGTAAATAGTTTTAACACATACAAACAATATAATGAGATAATAGAATGAAATAAATTTAAGTAGTTTCCACCAACGTGGTCGGGGCTAGTTGGGTCAGATGTTCAGAAAATGTACAATTCGCCTTCACCAATCCTCTCAAATAACCCACATTTAAGATGGAAATGAGCTTCAGAATGCCGTTTAACATATTGTCATAACAGAACAGATAAATCAATGCGGTCCCAAATATACTTAGATATACCCGGTATTCGTCATTTTTCAGCAAAGTTTCCTAAATAAGTAGACCATCCAATTGTACATTTTCTGAAAATCTGACCCAGTTAGCCTTGCAATACTAACAATTAAGGGTTGGTGTAAGGCTTACATGCTTACAAAAGTATAAGTATTTACTGTCGTATTACATCATTCATAATATATTATATTATATCTCACTAACATCATCATTATTACCTGGGAGGGAGGTGGTGACTCAGGGACTCTGTTCTCTCTACTCCCTTAGCATATGGGTCAGATTTTCAGAAAATGTACAATTCACCTTCACCAATCTTCTCAAATAAGCCAAATTTCAGACGAAAATAAAGTTCAAAACCAAGTTCAACCTAACCAAACAGATCGCTAGAATCAATGCAATGCCAAATATACTCGAATTTACCTAGTATTGGCCAATTATTTAGCAGAATTTACTAAATGTGTACAGCTGCCAATTGTACATTTTCTGAAAATCTGACCCATATAGGGGCCTAGTCTCTTAGGAATGTGCTCAATTCTCTAAGGTCACACGTAGGGCTAGAGAATCTTACCCCTCAATCAGACAGGGTGAAATTGACCTTTTCTTGATGCAATTGTTATATAATCCGTATCTTCACGTGCCACATGAATATAGTTATCAGCCTAATTTGCTCCTTAATTAAGAATTTAATCTGGGTCAGCGATGACATAAGATTGTAGCTGAACCGGTCCTGACTCAGTGACCTCTTCTGTTCTCTCTCTGTCCCTCTCTCTGCCTCTTCTGTTCTCTCTCTGTCCCTCTTCTGTTCTCTCTCTGTCCCTATTCTGTTCTCTCTCTGTCCCTCTCTGCCTCTTCTGTTCTCTCTCTGTCCCTCTTCTGTTGCCTCTTCTGTTCTCTCTCTGTCCCTCTCTCTGCCTCTTCTGTTCTCTCTGTTCTCTCTCTGTCCCTCTTCTGTTCTCTCTCTGTCCCTCTCTGCCTCTTCTGTTCTCTCTCTGTCCCTTTCTGTTCTCTCTCTGTCCCTCTCTCTCTCTCCTGTTCTCTCTCTCTCCTGTTCTCTCTCTCCTGTTCTCTCTCCCTCCTTCTCTCTCTCTCCTGTTCTCTCTCTCTGTGCCTCTTCTGTCCCTCTCTGTGCCTAGCCTGTTCTCTCTCTGTCCCTCTCTCTCTGCCTTTTCTGGTCGTCTCCAGGTGTCTCTCTCTACCCCTCCCTGTCTTTGCTCTCTCTCCTGTCTATCTCCACCCTCTCTCTCTCTCTCTCTCTCTCTCTCTCTCTCTTTCTCTCTCTCTCTCTTTCTCTCTCTCTCTTTCTCTCTCTCTCACTCACTCACTCTCTCTCATCATCTCCTGTCTTTGCCCCCTCGCCCTGTCTATCTTCTGTGACTGTCCCTCTCTCTTCTGTTCTCTCTATCTATCTGGCTTGCTCCCCGCACTCCCCCATATCTCATCCTATAGCTTGCTGCTAGTCCTCTACAATCTATCTATATCTATCTATCTATCTATCTATCTGGCTTGCTCCCCGCACTCCCCCATATCTCATCCTATAGCTTGCTGCTAGTCCTCTACAATCTATCTATATCTATATATCTATCTATCTATCTATCTATCTGGCTTCCTCCCCGCACTCCCCCATATCTCATCATGTAGCTTGCTGCTAGGCCTCTACAATATATCTATCTATCTATCTATCTATCTATCTATCTGGCTTGCTCCCCGCACTCCCCCATATCTCATCATGTAGCTTGCTGCTAGTCCTATACAACAGAGAGCCACACCCTGCAGCGTGGCAGTGATTCCTCCTTCTAGGGAGAATCCAGTGGTCGAGGCTTGCCTACTACTATCGCATGTTTGCCAGTTCCCAATGGTTTTGGTCGATAAACACTTGGCTCCACATCAAAGCATAAGTCGTGCTATTTGAATACCCTAATTCACTTCAATTTTCGGTTGATAAGATATCTTAGCAATCTTGATCAATTCGCTCATTGAGTCAAAGATGGGAGAGTCCCTTAAAACCAAGGGAAAGCCTCTCCTCGCCTCAAACGGCAAAGTGCCATTATAATTCCATTTAGACCGCAAAATGTCTTTATATTCCCATTAAAATGATGAGTCTTAGGGGAGGAGACCGATTAGCGAAGCAGGCTGACATACAATTCTTATCTGATTTAAGGGTTTGGACTTGGAGTGTCTTTACAGTTTCTTTTAAACATTGGGTTGCCACAAGTATCGACCAGTGATCAGTGCAATTGTTGTCAGTGCATGCTTCCAATACGTGAATGATATAATTAGGGCTCACTCTAGGTCCAAACCCTCAGATCAGATAAGAATGGTATGTCAGCTTACCTCGCTAATCGGTTTCTTGTCTTAGAACTCTGCGTTTTAATGGGAATATAATGACATTTTGCGGTCTTAATGGAATTATAAGGACTCTTTGCTGTTTGAGGCGAGAGGCTTTCCCTTAGTTTGAAGGGATTCTCTCAAGTTTGGGCCTAGACTGGGCTTGTCCATAGACAACTCACCGGAGGAGGGGTTGTTGTATGACTGGGAAAACCTAGCATCACAAAGGCCTTGCAGTCTAGGCCCAATGCTGAAAGAGAGTCCCTTCAAACGGAGGGAATGCCTGGATCTCTCCTCAAACCGCCATTATAATTCCATTAAGACCGCAAAATGTCATTGAAACCCCATTTGAACCTTAGTCCTAGGCCAGGAAACCGATTAGCGCATTAGGCGTCCAATCACTGACATACCATTCTTATCTGATCTGAAGGTTTGGGCTTAGACTGTTTCAGCCCCGGTAGATATATACACCCAGCTGATGCTGGGGTAGATTTTAGAATAGACGTCAATAATTTATTTATTTCATTGAATAAAACCTATTGCTATAAATAGAATATATACTATAGAATAGTTTACAACGAACGAGTAAAAGTTTGATCATTTCTGGGGGGCTGTAGGTGGGCAGTCCTGCAGAACCACTTTGGCAAGATTTCATCAAGATACTTTTATTCTAATTTCCATTTCGTTCATTCTATTTTAATCCATTATAGATAATTAAATCCTTCATAAACAAGTTAGCATGATGACTAATTTACCGTTTGTCCGCCTATTTATCATATATTATGTCACTTAAATAGTAAAAAGAAAAAAAGAGAAACTACAACCAGAACACAGTGATATCTGTTAAAATGCATCTTGATGTTAAATTTAGATTATTTTTATGGTGCTGATCGTTGATATGTCGAAGGTCCTTAGGACATCATGATATTTTTAAAAAATCGAGAAAAAAGGTCATAAAATATAAACGGAATATTTAACTATGCCCTGCTTACCTATTAATTACTGGTGTGAGTAGAGTTATTGGTGGATATTCTACTTTTAAAATTGTTTCGAATTACAAATATGGGTCAGATTTTCAGAAAATGTACAATTGGCAGCTGTACACCTTTAGTAAATTCTGATAAATTAGGCTGCAATCTGGTCAATACTAGTTAATTTTGAGTATATTCGGCATTACATTGATTCTAGCAATCTGTTTGGTTAGATTGAACTGTATTTTGAACTTTATTTTCGTCTGAAATTTGGGTTATTTGAGAGGATTGGTAAAGTTGAATTGTACATTTTCTGTAAATCTGACCCATATGTCTTATCTATTCTTCAGAATATTACCTATTCTACGATAATATCTTCGTGTTGATTCAGAGTGATGGAAAGAGACTCCTTTATCAAAACTTTATTTTGATTTATTTTGAATAATAGTCCTGGGATTTACCTTGCTTGATTCAATGGAATGAGCTCTCTCTCTGCTCGACCAGTTTGGTATAGTCTGTCCGAAAAGTAGCTGACACGGGAAAAACCGTATTCTTTAAGAAGAGAGAAAAGTGGGAGACATTTGACTTCAAACCTTTGCCCCCTGAATCGCCGTTTGTGATCAACCAGGGCGAAATATACAGCTGTATTGTATTGCACTGTCTCTGTTCCATGTGCAGCAGCTGTTGTTTTGC
The DNA here is from genome assembly GCA_942159475.1 of Sthenelais limicola. Taxonomy (NCBI): domain Eukaryota; kingdom Metazoa; phylum Annelida; class Polychaeta; order Phyllodocida; family Sigalionidae; genus Sthenelais; species Sthenelais limicola. Next base: position 93,626,116 of record OW804099.1, read on the forward strand.
TGAGAAGGAAGGAAGAGCTGGTTATACTGGCCCTGTTTCTCCATGGTTGATTGCAAAGAGCGGCTCACTGGGCAAACGGTTGACAGGTCCTTGTCATAAATACAAGTCAAAAATCCCCCACTTTTCCCCCTTCTTAAAGGAACGAAGGAATCCCGTGTCAACTACTTTTCAGACAGACTATAGTTAGATCATATATGTTTATAAACAAAGGGTTTCATCCCTCTTTGCCTCTTCTTCTGTAATAAGTCTAAATTGCAATCAATTACTTCTTTGATACACTACTGTAGTCATTAATATCACTATTGTAGTTCGAATGTATTATAACCCGGACTGACTCTGATTATTAACACATATGTATTTGTAAATTATTGCTAATCTTTCCTTGCACATTCAGAAAAAACAGGTAATATTTATTTCGCACCACACAACCTGTACTATACATAAATATCCGTCCCGCAACATAGCTCCATCTAACGATCATCTCGTCGTTAAATGTCTCATCATTCACATTCACGCTTTTTTCAGTTTTGCATCCTGTATTTGTGCCTTATTATACAAATCTATAATTATTGGCCGTTAAGGGTTGTCTCCACTGGCTGCGGTAAGCTCTGCGGCGGTGGTAGTAAGCCTTGCGATGGTTTGTGCTGGTTCTGTAGGTGGAGAGGAATGACGAGGTCCTTGCCTATATACATGGATCACTGGCAGGACCTCGCCACTTCTTCTCACCATCGCAGCACCATCGCAAGGCTTATCGCAGAGCTTATTGCAGCCAGTGGAGACGACCCTTTATGTTCACACTACTACTCTACACCACCCACATGATATCTTTGATCAATAGTTGTACGTTAGCGTTCTCTCTTTCTCTCTCTCTCTCTCACTGAGCCCAGACAAGGGTTCACTCGTAACCTGACACTATGAAACCACAGTAATAGGTGATAAACTCACTTGAAATGCTGGGGCGGATCCCATTTTGTTTTCTCATTCTAGTTGGAGGAGGGGGGGGGGGTACCTTGTCAATCATTTGTCTCACGAAAAATACTTTATGTGATTTTTTTATATATATAAAAAAGGGGGGGGCAGATATATTGATATATGATTGAAAATGTTTGCTGTCCTGATGGGAAACGATTAATAATTTTGTTTTAGGCTTGCATAATTAGTCGAATAATGAAAATTAGTTAATGTAAATGGGTGAAGGAGCCCCCATACCCCCACCCCCACCCACCTCTTCTCAGTGCACCACTCGCCCATGATCGATCTCCTAGCGTTAAGTACTCCTATATGTATATGACTAGTGATCTAATCAATTAGTAATACTCTCCACTATGAACGGAATAGTCCCCCGCGTCCGAATTGGACCTATAGGGCTATTGTCGACTTGATGGTCATTAGTTCGCCACCAATCCAGTAATGATGTCTCCCCATATGTGTTGTGTTACAGGAAAATGAGTCACAAGTCGCAAAAATGATTTTTAGATATCATCATATTTGAAAAGATGAAATCAAATCTTATGAATCTAGTTAGGACACCTAATAAGTACTTCTATATTTTCAGTTTGATATTTATATTTTTGAGAAAAGAGTTAGCAATATCTCTGGGAGGACAATTACTAGTAAAGTAGCTAAATATACTTTATAGGATAAGCTTAAAATGCATGGACATATTTAATACACTGTCTCGTAATTTGGTACGTGTATTTATACGACATGGGGTATTAGATACCCTGAGATATTCCAAAACTTGTGAATAAAACACATTGAAAAATATCATTTTTGTGACTTGTGACTCATTTTCCTGTAACACATCAAATATGTGTCAGCGGTCCATCTTAACAAGGGGGAGGTTGCTGCATTATCAAATCATATCTCTGCATTGTATTGTATTAAAAACGATCAAAATGCCATTTATAACTTTAAGTTACACGAAAGTCAAATGATAATCATTCCCACGAACCCAATTTATCATTTTAAAACATGTCTCGCTTTCTAGTACCTAATAATTAACACGCTGGAATTATGTGGTATGAATATTGGCTATTAAGGGCCTAGTCCACCAAGCCGATTCTCAAGCGATTTTGCGCCGCAGAGGACTCTTTTGCACTAAATTCTGTACGAATCGCATGAGAATCGGCTTAGTGGACAAGGGCCTTTATCGTGAATCCCTTGTGTGGCCTCTATTATTTGTTTAATTTTCATATTGAATTGGGGGATTGACTGAAGCAAGTCCACATTTATGGAAGAAATCATAGATTTTGAACTAAATTCGCTTCAATAGTGAACTAGTCCTTGTAAAAATATATATACAAAAGTCTATTGTTCAAGCTTTTGCTCTTGTCGAAGGATTTGGAAATAGAGTAATTCTAATTTAGTGTGGCTATGCAAGCTGTCCATGAAGAAAAGCAGGGTTAATATATAATAAAATGGGAGTCGGGATTTTTTTTTCTCATTTAGAATTATATCTTCCCTTATTATAGTGGCTAACCACATGGGTCGTCATAGTAACCGTTATCTCGTCGTCTTGCTGCTTATTCACGCAAAATATTTCAAACCCCTTCAAGAATTTTAAAAAAAGAAATAAGTCCAGAGTGCAGGGAAATGACATCATTATGTTGCCTTGTACATGGGCCTATAGGTGAAGTCCTAATGGTCTATGGTCCCATTAATCCGGTAGCAGCAGTTTGTGGTATACGCCACAATATATACCACGTCAGGGTGTATACATAATGTTGAGAGAGAAGTGGGCTCTGTTATCAATGGGCCTAGTTGGCTAAGTACACGAATACACCATTTTCTCATATCAACAAGACCACTGGATGCCTCGGCGTATATTACAAAGCAAAATCACAGTTCATGATTGCACCTGGAGGATTAGGGAGGGATATTTACTACCTTAGACATTATTGTTGTGGTTGAATATACCACTAAGTCAAACTATAATCTGTAACCGCCATTGTCTGTTTAGGATCTGGCTTCTTTGCAATGTTACAGCACATTGGCTCCTGCTAATGATGATATAATCTAACTATATATTTACTGGATTAACGTGTTGGTGTGGGGCAGACGGGGGAGTTAGTATGGATTGTCGGTAACCGCTCTTCCACCTCCTCCTCCTCCTATACCTACCTGCCTCTCGTCTCCCAACAGCAAAAACGCAATATGTATTGCCTTTGAAACATGGGTACATAGTCCACGGCGATAGATTTACTCGCAGTGTAAACGAGACGGAGCAAAGCCCCAACACAAACGTTTCTAGCTAATTTCTAGACTTTTTTTAAAATATTTATTCGACCAAGTATACCTTAGGGGAAATAATTGTACACTATTTATCGGTGTCGAATCTCATGCCAACGGTTTCATATCTTAACATAAGTTGTTATGTGTTATATTCTACGAACGGTACCATGTATTTGATATCTTGTCTATTAGTCAGCGTGGTTGTCATGGGGACAGGCGATGAATGGGTTTCCATGGAGACTTAAATTACCCTGGGGTTGGTTAATTCATGGAAGTTTGGTTAGACAAAATAATACTAAACAGAATGCCCATAAATGTTCGCTCATTCAACCAATACCACTTTCAATACCATTTGTCATTATTTTTTATAAATAAGCTCATGCATACGATTCAGTAGATAGATCTATAGCTAGATTCTTTATTGCATTTCAACTGTATTGATATGGGTAATCCACACTCTTTGACTTAATGGCATACACTCTGAGTATGCCCTTATTATTGATCATAGGAAATATTAGCATTACTTACTATAATGGCATGCTTCATTAAAGGTAATATCAATATAATTAACCATATTTTTTGTAATTAATCATATATTTTAATAATCCCGGTCTGGGATAGATATTTATAAACACCTCACTTTGAGATGTGTAAATTGTTCATTTATATAAGAAGGAAAAAAAGTCACGTTTTTGTTGTTGTTTTTTTAAACAAAAAAAAACAGCAGACGACATTTACTCTGATTTATAACGTCGTTTTCTATTTGTTTTCTGTTGTTTTCAGTCCGACGCAAAGATGGTACTGGATGTCGTTGCCCGTATGGAGGATACGGAACCATTCTCTGAAGAACTCTTACAAGCCATGAAGCGGCTTTGGGCAGACACGGGAGTGCAGGAGTGTTTCGGACGGTCGAACGAATACCAGCTAAATGACTCTGCAAAATAGTAAGTCATTTCTTTCTACATTTCCGAAGAAGATACGGTAAAACCTCCCAAACACAAACAGAAGGCCCTAATTGTCCACTAAGCCGATTCTCATGAATGCGTTTTTCTCACGGAATCTAGTGCAAAAGTGTCCTTTGTCAAATATATCATCATACGACGACGAGATAACATCTAATTTTAGATGTAGAGCAACCGCATTATAACAACAACAGCAAATTCAGCAATAAAGGGATTTTTGAATTTGAATTTGTGGCGCAAAATCGCATGAGAATCGGCTTAGTAATGAGGTCGAAATCGCCAGAAAATGTACAATTCGCCTTCAACAATCCTCTCAAATAACCCACATTTAAGACAGAAATTCAGTTCAAAATTCAGTTCAACATAACCAAACAGATTGTTTGAATCAAGGCAATATCAAATATACTCAGATATACCTAGTATTTATCATATTACAACCTAGTTGTGCTGAATTTACTAAATGTGTAGATCTGCCTTTTGTACATTTTCTGGAGATCTGACCCTAATATGTGTCCTAAATAGGTGTCATGTATCCGCCCTAAATCCATTCAAATGTTTCTTTTAACATATTCAACCAGTCACTCAATGATCTGTCGTTATGTCTCACCATAAGGGGAAATAGGACCATACCTTCCTCCAACGAACAAGTTATTCACTGAGATCTTTATACCAAATTATACACCAGATCATTGTTCCCTCCAATATTACAATGGATGGTTATGATATCATTATGTTTGAACATTCTACCATTGAGTCCAGGTTCAAACCCTCACATCAGATAACAATTGTATGTCAGTGATTGGACGCCTACTTCACTCATCGGTTTCCTGCCTAGGACTAGGCGTTCTAATGGGATGATAATGCCATTTTGCGGTCTTAATGGAATTATAATGGTACTTTGTGTTTTGAGGCGAAAGCTGTTCCCTTCATTTGAAGGGACTCGTCTCATCTTTGGACCTAGACTGGATAGGAAGCCTGTGGAACTACTACTGGGAGTACATTCATATTGGGATATATATCAATGATGCATACACGACTTACGTATCAATGGATGTAACTCTACATAATACACTGTGGCCTACTATATTGGGGTAATTATCGGGCAGTGGATTGACTGCAAGATGGTTCAAGCATTGCGGATTTGCCTGATAAAGTGATTAACTCTATACACTAGTGACTTATTATTTCTGCGGCTACACGAGATTATAAGATTGAAACATACCAGCATGGATTATGGATATAATCATCAAGGATTATATATATATTCTAGGCCCAAACCCTCAGAATGGTATGTCAGTGATTGGACGCCTACTGCGCTAATCGATTTATCCTGGACTAGGCGCTCTAATGGGATTATATATAATATCATTTTGCGGTCTTCATGGAGTTATAATGGCGGTTTGAGGCAATGTGAGGCTTTCCCTCCGTTTGAAGGGACTCTCTCATCTTTGGGCCTAGACTGGTTATTCTTACATTATCCAGCATCCTGAGGAATGACTGGCCTATCCTACTGAACCTTAACAAGTGAAATACTGGACTTTGCCTTAATATAATAACTAGGGCCTATATTATATATGCATTTGATTGATAGGTATATGAATACCTGTAAATTCATACATCATACACATAGACATGGAGTGAGTGAGATTGGTTGCTTTACGCCCTTATCAACACATTTAAGATGGTTATATCAAGGGCAGGAGAGCTAAGAGGGAAGTAGTTTATGATCATACCCAGGAAATAGAGATAGAGAAGAAGAGAGACACAGACAGAGAAAAGAGACAGAAAGGCACTTAATGGTCTTACCCTGGACAAAACATAAGCATGGTATATACTCGTGTATATCCGACCCTGTCTCTGGCTAAAGGATGGATAACTTGTGAACGAGTGACGCGTGAATAGCAGATGATCTGGTTTTATACAAGGGTAAAATCGCCAGAAAATGCACAATTTGTCTTCAGCAATCCTCTCAAATAACCCAAATTTAAGACAATACTGATGTTCAAAATACAGGTGAACATAACCAAACAGATTGCTAGAATCAAGGCAATGTTGAATATACTCAGATATACCTAGTATTGACCAAATTGCAGCCTTATTTAGCAGAATTTACTAAAAGTGTAGATCTGCCAATTGTACACTTTCTGAAAATCTGACCCATGTACTGAAAATCTGAGCCATAACCTGTTCAGTCTTTCATGAAAAAAGACACAACCTCTCCTCTCCGACACAACCTCTCCTCTCCGACACAACCTCTCCTCTCACACTCAGCCTCTCTCATTTAGCCAACTGGCTGATGGCTCTAGTTGGAGAATCAACCGCTGAGCGTCGTGGCGAGACGGTCCGGCGTCCTAGTCTATCGGAGCCTGGGAAAAATAAATTATGATGATAATTCTACGCTACGGCACACTCTACTCCCACCCAACATGGCCGACATGGCAAGCCGATACCACCATGGCCAACTGACCAGTGTCTTTGTGATCCTTACAGATACACATTTACCCGTTTATATCGATGGAAAGGCCCCATATCTTCTCTCCCCCTGTGCCAATATGGGTCTTGTTGTGGCTTGGGTGAGCTCGCCCGGTTAGTGTCTGAATGAACGCCCGCCGCGTTTCAGCAGCGTTCACCAGCAGAGAGCCAACGCCCGAAGCTGAGCCTGAGAGAAAGGAATCTCGAGTATATGTGATGCTCTCATGTATCCCTCCACCCATTACTACTCCCTCCTCCTCCTCCTCATATACACACACACGGTGCTTATAGAGGCTATATACTGCCTACACACGTCTTGTAAGATTCGATAATCAATGGGAGAGAGTCTGAAGAGATGGTTGCTCCCAACAAGACTGAGTCCTCCTCCCCCTCCCATGATGGTGTGTCTTGTGTTCAGGCTTATGTTTTCTATATAAGGACCGGTCCCTGTAGATAACGAGGGTAAGACTAACACATGTATGCTCCCTGTTACAGCAGACACAAGCGTGTGTGTGTGTGTGTGTGGCCCAATACGCTAACATAATGACTGTATTCCTGCTCCTAGACCTGGTGGACATGTATGTATACATGTAGGCTTACACACTCTAGGTCCAAACCCTCAGATCAGATAAGAATGGTATGTCAGCCTACTTTGCTAATCGGTTTCCTGGCCTAGGACTCAGCGTTTTAATGGGAATATAATCATGACATTTTGCGGTCTTAACGGAATTATAATGGCTACTTGTGGTTTCAGGCAAGAGGCTTTACCTTCGTTTGAAGGGACCCTGTCAACTTTGGGCCTAGACTGTATATACATGCTCGCATACCCCAATATCTCTGCACTCTAGGTTCAAACCCTCATATCAGATAAGAATGTATGTCAGTGATTAGACGCCTACTCCGCTAATCGGTTTCCTGGCCTAGGGTTTAAATGGGAATATAATGACATGTTGCTGTGTTAATGGAAATATAATGGCGGTTTGAAACGAGAGGCTTTCCCTCCGTTTGAAGGGACTCTCTGAACTGTGGGCTTAGACTGTCTGCATACGATGTGTATATCATTGTTTATGCCATGTGTATTTGTACAGGAGTTACCTAACCAATTCCCCAGGATTTCTCACCACCGACTGGACACTTATGTCTCTCTTGTATTTGCCCCTAGACCAATTGCTAACCTATGATTACTGATGTTTTCCCGATACCAGTTTAAAAGCGTGTTCTACAAAGAATACAGGGGTCAGATTTTCAGAAAATGTACAATTCAACTTCACCAATCCTCTCAAATAACCCAAATTTCAGACCAAAATGCAGTTCAACCTAACCAAACAGATTGCTAGAACCAATGCAATGCTGAATGTACTCGAATTTACCTAATATTGGCCAAATTGCAGTCTAATTTAGTAGAATTTACCAAATGTGTACCGCTGCCAATTGTACATTTTCTGAAAATCTGACCCACATATTTCCGTCCAACAATTGATGTGATATATATGTATCCTGATGTGCCAGCTATCTGAAAAATACATACTTGCATTTATTGAGTAATGTGCTGATTAACCCTTAATAGCAGTCTTAATTCTTGCCTACACTCTATATGCGACCTCTTGGCAGCAAACATCAAAGCCCTCTAACGTTAAGGCTATGGCAGGCCGCTGCCAACAGGACGAGTATAGAGTGTATACATACATTCAAACTATCCCTGCTGCTATTGCCATGCTAAGAACGTGTGTGGTGGATTCATGGTATAATAAATCCGGAGTAACCTAACATTTAGTCAATAAAGAGGATTTCCTATCAGATTGTTGCTCCTAAAGTACATCTAGAATTTTAGAATTGCATATATAGATTGAACCTAGAATGGTGGAGTCACTGTATAACAAATAATAACCTTGATGCCCAATTTGCCCATCCTGTTAGTAATATTTACTGTAAACGTATTTATTTTCGCGCACTAAGTACTTTGACACCTTGTCGCGCGGATTTAAATTCGCGCAGCAAGGTAGTCCCACAACTTGTTTATGCATTAATTATACCTTTCGCACTGGATTTATTTTCACGCACAAAGGTGGGTGCGCGAAAATAAATACCGCGCGAACATTAATACGTTTACAGTTACATTTTCTTTTTGTCACTGTTAGTACGCAATTTGATACATGTCCTGTTTCCACTGCGCTAACGTTTGTCTAATTTATATTCCAGTTTCTTAGACGACCTTGAACGCTTAGGCGCCAAAGACTACATGCCAACCGAGCAAGATATTCTTAGAACAAGGGTAAAGACTACTGGTATAGTAGAAGTACACTTCCACTTTAAGAACTTAAATTTCAAGTAAGTACTTTTAACTCGCTGACGACTTAGAATCCTCCTTTTTTTCTGGGTGGTTGTGTGTGCACTGTAATGTAGTAGACGGTCCCATCATCTGGGTACACTTAGATTGGTATGATGATGAGCATTCCCCAACATCAAGTCAGAATTCGAAGAAAATTCCCGACACTTGGGAACTACTCTTAGATTTGAAGTTCATCTGAGACGACTTTTTCGGTCTGGTGAAATTGAAATTTGTGAAAATGCGGAATATAAATCAAATACCAATCTGCTTAGTATCCATATTAGTAGGGTTAGCTCGTCAGAAAATGTACAATTCGTCTTCAGAAATCCTCCCAAATAACCCAAGTTTAAGAGAAAAATGAGGTTCAAAATAACCAAACCGATTGTTGGAATCAACCCAATACCAAATATACTCAGATATACCAGGTATTGACCCATTTTTCAGTATAATTTAGCAGAATTTGATAAAAGTGGAGAGCTGCCAATTGTACATTTTCTGGTGGCTTAACCCATACTGCGGCTAGTGTTAAGCCCCCAAACCCTACCCTTACCCAATTACTTCTCTCCCTTTCACCTGACAGTTTTCATTTTAACCTTCTTGGAAAATTAGCAGCTAACAAAACGGGACATCTTCTTAAGATCAACGATTTGTTAATTGGCAGTGGTGTCTTCTCCTGAATTTTAATGCTAAAAGTTGGAAATAGGGCTGGTTTTATTGGCCCTTGACTCGATTCGAGCTTAGGACGGAAAATGAGGCAAATATGATGATATAATATTTTGATTCGTGAATCAAATTGTTAAAATAATGATTTTAACATGGTATCACATAATTTCTGTTTCCCCCTTCTTTTCTTTCTTTTTTTTTAATCTTTGATGTAACATCTGTTTCGATGTACTTTTGATTAGTGTATCTGTTTAAATACTAAGTTCAATATCTTTATTTGTCAATGTTTCTGTATCAGTGCACCGTACTAATTTTCTGAAATCGCCCTGACAATCGTCGATGATCCACGAATTTATGAGCATTCGAAAACCTTCTATATCTAAATTATCACATCAGATCTATGTCTAATGGCAACCAGCATAGCCTCGAAAGTATATTAAAGTCCATATTTCCATAAAGCTATTTCAACGATTACGTTAGAAAAGGAAAAAAAAAACGATTTCTATATATGTGACAGTCCTGATTCAAAGAGCCTTAAGGGAGGAAAACCCAAAGACTTTCACATATATATGTATCGATTGTTTAGAATATATATCTCCCATATCATGAGAATGTCATGTTATGTGAAATTGAACTCAATAAAATTTATTTAATAAAGATATTTTGTCCTGGCATTTAATTGATCATATATAATATATTATTAAGAATCCAGCCCTTTGTGAACGTTATGCCCCGAAACCAACAATAGGGAGGTTCAGCAAGTCTAACCTATACGTAAACGTATCCGTAATCGTATCTCTGATAAACAAAAGACGGCTGGGAAAACGTAACGTAACATATCGAGTAGAATGTTTCTTCTCACAATTTATTTTTTATATATAAAAACAAGACCAAAGTCACAAAAATGATACGGATACGGTTACGTAATTGAGATACTTTTGCTTGCGGAACCTCCCTAAAGCATGGGTTCCACTGCCCCGCTACTCCTCCCGTTTCTTTGCTCCCGCTACTTAGGAAATAACGGGAAGTAGCCGCTTCAAATCAAACCTGTTTGAATTGAAGCGGCTACTTCCCGCTACTTGCTCCGGCTTCTAAAAGTTGCGGGACCAAAGAAATGGTTGGGAGTAGCGGGAGAAGTAGCGTGGCAGTGGAACCTAGGCTTAATAGCTGAAGAAAGGTGTGCATCTGAATTGTTGAACTAGTTTCTGGACGTGAGGTGCATGGCAGCAGCTGCCCCCGCCCCCGTAGATGATGCGGCGGTGGCGTTCTGTAGGCGTCCCTGTGCGTTGTTGTAAGTGAGTGACCAACCACACTTGATGATTGTGACTAATTAAGGGTGGTATCCACTGGTTGCGATAAGCCTTGCGATGGTGCTGTGCTGGTTCTGTAAGTGGAGAGAAATGATGAGGTCCTGCCTAGATGATGGCTCACTGGCTATATATAGGCAGGACCTCGCCACTCCTCACCATCACAACACCATCGCAAGGCTTACCAAAGTCAGTGGAGACCCCCCTTTAAAACATTGCTAAGCAACTCGCTTGAATTTAAACAACGCAATGAAGAGAAACACATCTCGCTTCCTCCAAGTTTTTCTTCTCCAACGCATCGTCATTCTCCTTCCTCTAGCATGGAATAATAATAATAATGGCATTGATAAGCGGCTGCTATATAATAATCAGATAATAACAACCCACGTGGCGGTGGTATTAATCAAGATACATATTATTAATAAAGCCTCACTACTCGCTCAGTCATTCTAATAATATATATCCATCACACCTTCTCTGAAGGGCCTAGTCCACTAAGCCAATTCCCATGCGATTTTCACAGAATTTAGTGCAAGAGAGTCCTCTGCGACGCAAAATCGCATGAGAATCTGCTTAGTGGAGTAGATCCTTTATGCTATTTAACTACTTGACAGTGTCTTGGAACATTGCTTTTTTACTAAGAACTACACCATAGGCCAAGCATGTAGATGATACAGACATAAACACTCTAGGTCCAAACCCTCAGATCAGAATGGTATGTCAGCTTAATTTGCTAATCGGTTTCCTGGCCTAGGACTCCGCGTTTTATTAATGGGAATATAATGACATTGTGTGGTCTTAATGGAATCATAATGGCACTTTGTGGATTGGGGGAAGGGGCTTTCCCTTCGTTTGAAGGGACTCTCAACTTTGGGCCTAGACTGTAAAAGGGGATGTGTAATAGAACTGAAGTATGACTTAAGAAGTGGTTTGTTGCCGTAAGAATACCAAGTGGTTTGACACTGCCTTATCAACAATCAAATACGTTGGCTATTATGGACTGCCCCTTTTCCCTTTCTAATCTCTCACACCCTAGTTCTAGAACAAAAATTACATTCAAGCCCTCCTTAAGCCGTCGACACACACAGCCGATTTGGCTCCCGATTGTCCCCCGATTTTGGTCTTCCAATGAATCCTAAGATTTCATTTCCAATCCTGGTTGATGTTATCTCAAAAACATAAACCGGGACTTGAAATGAAATCATAGGATTTATCGGGGGGCAATCGGGAGCCAAATCCGCTGTGTGTGTCGACTGCTTAAGGAGGTTGGAATTAAGAGTGAAAATCGATAACCCCCTTCTCGGTAATGTTATTAGATATACCTAGATATCAGTGTATATCTGTGTAACATGATTCGTGATTCTTGTCCCCACGATCAGGCCAGCTGCCTCTTTTAATATTTGTTTCTCAAAAAAAAATATATATATTCGTTTCTCGTTGAAGCATGCAACCATTACCTTGTCCCTAGATTTCTGTGAATGCTGTAGCGATTTAGTCTCCTCTTGTTATGTTGTTCTTAATCGTCTATTAAAATCATCTTTTGTTCCATCGTTGCTTTTAAAACTTTCAATGTGATGTGTTTGTCTGGTTATATGATTACTTATCTATTAATTTGCGTTTCATAATTATATATAACATCTCAGATGATTTCATTTCAACATCACCAGAAACCTTTTGTTAGCCGATGTAACGAAATGTATAAATATTTTTGTTCAAATTGACTTATAAATAAAGTACATTAAATCAGGGTAATAGATTCACAATATTCCAAAGATAATTCAATATTCCAAAAATGATTTTGTACATTTTACGTGAGGAAATCAGTATTTTAGATGTTTGACTACTAAAACGGTACCATTTATGTTAAATGTTCATTCATTCCCCTTGGAAATAGTTGCCTAGCTCACGATATAAATCCCTTATGGTTCGTTAAGAGAGATATTCATAAGTGCCACCCCTACCCTTGGGTACAAGTGTATATACCCATCTTGCTTACGTTATAAGTTGTTATGTTATAGTTAAATATTCCTAATCTATTAATTTTACTGGTTCTAATGTTTTGATCGATTCCATTTGCAGATTATTTGACGTAGGAGGTCAGCGATCAGAAAGAAAGAAATGGATTCACTGTTTCGAAGACGTCACAGCTATCATTTTCTGTGTAGCTATGAGCGAATATGATCAGGTCTTACACGAAGATGAAACAACAGTAAGTATACTACTAGCTGTTCAGTGTATGATCCACATATCTCTTGGTATGATTAAACAACTGTAAGTATACTACTAGCTATTCAGTGCTATGATTCACAATCTCTGGGTAGGATTAAAATTATGATATAATAATGTGAGAGCCAGGCTATTTCTCCTTGAACTTGGCTGTTTGCGGCAAGTTAAAGATCCATTGCTAACTTTCTAAAAATGTAGGGTGTGGCATTCATTAGCGTGTTTCCTCTATAATATGTGGTGGTTTACTACCCTGCGGTAGTATACTGTCCCATGGGTTACTGGAAGACCAGCTATAAGAGCTGAACTTGACAGCCTGGTAAATACACAGAACTACCTGGGATTTGAATATTCACCATGTCAGTCAAGGGGCGGCAGCCCCGCGACTGACATGGTGAATATTCACGACGGCGAGAATCCAAGGGTTGTTCTGTGTTAATTTCACCTCACACACTAAACTGATGTTAGATTGAAGCGATTTTGATGAATAGATAATTTAATAATTATTTCTTAAGCTTGATTCGCTTCAAACACATAGCCCAGAAGTAGAGTCGGAACTGCAGGAGTTCAGAAAGCACGCATGCGCACAGTGTACCAAAAACTAGGTCAGCTGTGTATTGCCCGCAAGCAATATCGCTTCAGTTACTGACCAGCTAAACAATATACAGAGCCTATGTTATCTCTATGGCTTCAGTTACTGACCAGCTAAACAATATACAGAGCCTATGTTATCTCTATGCTTCAGTTACTGACCAGCTAAACAATATACAGAGCCTATGTTATCTCTATGGGCTGAGCATATCATGGGTGAAATAAAAATACAATCAAACTACTCCAGTGGTTATTAGAGGACCATTTATATGAGCTAAACTAAACAGCCAGGAAACCCATAATACAACAGTAGATGGTAGTATACTACCCCAGGGGTTGTGCAAGACCAGCCAGGTGCTGAACTAAGCAGCCTAGTAAAATATATTAATAATACAATAGATGGTAGTATACTACCCCAGAAGTTAGGGACTGGACGAGTCGTGGCCCCGTGTGAAAGCCATTTTCGATGAAAATAAACACAAGCTTGCTACTGCCACCCATGCCCCTGTTCCAGAGAAACTATATATCCCAGAACCCAATTTAACTCACTTTTCTCGCTTAATTTGATCTAAGCCTCTCTAATTCTTTCCCCAATCGAAAGGGAATGACATCAATAACTAAATGTGTGAGTTTAAAAGAAAACTGAGTCCTAGATTTGAAAATATAAGTGCAATTAAAAAATAAGATGACTCGAAAATGTGAAAAGGCTGTCTGTGACAAATGTGAAAAAGCTGTCTGCTCTGGGACTCGACATCATAATGTCTAGTTTGGAAATCTTACACACTAACCACTTGACTCCAGGGGAATACAGAGGACATGCATATAAACACTAGGTATACCCATTGATGCATCACATTTTAGCTTGACTTTAATCCGCCCTTCTCCTCATGGTGAATGGGGAAAATAATTATCTAAAGTTCCCTGTGTTAGCTACAGGCAATTTAATGATTGAAATTATCATAAAAGTATATCTTACATCTGCAATCTAGTTCTATAATATGCCAATGCAGAACTGTCCAGCTCTGCACATTTCTCTGGACAACATTCTATAGGAGCTGAACTAAACACCCTGGCAAAACATGAATACAGCAATACATTGTAGAATACTACCCCAGGAGTTAGGGGATGGCCAGCTATAGGAGCTGAACTAAACACCCTGGCAAAACATGAATACAGCAATACATTGTAGAATACTACTCCAGGAGTTAGGGGATGGCCAGCTATAGGAGCTGAACTAAACACCCTGGCAAAACATGAATACAGCAATACATTGTAGAATACTACTCCAGGAGTTAGGGGATGGCCAGCTATAGGAGCTGAACTAAACACCCTGGCAAAACATGAATACAGCAATACATTGTAGAATACTACTCCAGGAGTTAGGGGATGGCCATCTGAACTAAACAGAAGTATACTATAAAAACATGTCATCAACCTATATATACAAATATCACAAACCACAAATATCAGTATAAATTTGAACGCAATTTTATCCTAGTGCTTTTCACGCAGTATACAACATACTAAAATATGCCAAGTGTGTTATTTTGATGGTCACCTATCTTGTAAAACAAAGCAATTGTATAAAATTTCTTCAAATAAGTACCTAACTCATATGGGCCTACCTTCCTACCCTTTCACCCTCACGTGTATTGGGGTGGTCACTGCTAGCTAGGTAACTACGTCCAAAGCAGATGGGCCTTCTCATCCAGTAAAGGTCAATATACTATTCATGAAATGGCATTAAATGAATAATAAAAGAAAATACCTCTACGTCAAAAATTATGTTAATTAATATACAAAAT
The DNA here is from genome assembly GCA_942159475.1 of Sthenelais limicola. Lineage (NCBI taxonomy): Eukaryota > Metazoa > Annelida > Polychaeta > Phyllodocida > Sigalionidae > Sthenelais > Sthenelais limicola. The sequence continues at coordinate 93,641,702 of OW804099.1, forward strand.
CCACCGAATGGGCAGCAACAAAAATCCTAAAATAAATACCAATTAAGCGCTGTGTGTGGGTTGTTTTTTTTACAATCAACGAGTGACTTGAGAGAGTATGGAAACAGGTCGAAAATAAGAAAATCCCTTAAAAAAAACTGAAAAATGTTCTGATTTTATTGTTCATGAAAAACTGAAATAATATGCTTTAGGGACTAGGGAGAATGCGTCAAGAAGGCAGGATATGATGAATAAAACTTGTCAAAAAAAAAACTATTATCAATCGTGATCAATCATTGTAAATTTTCATCGCTCATCATATCGATAAGGCCTGCAACTGGTACATATATGTCACCTTATCCAATAGTTTTCATTTCATTTATGGCGATATTAATTGATAACAAACTGCAGTGAACCTTTGATATATTTAAAATATAATTCCAGCTAAGAGATCAATAGTTGTCATTTTATTCATGGCGATATTAATTGATAACAAACATCAGTGAACCTTTGATATATTTAAAATATAATTTCAGCTAAGAGATTGACTTAAAGAATAAGACCCTCAGTGTTGTTGTGTCTACCCAGATAGTAATGAATGTCTTCCATTTTGTAGAACCGAATGCAGGAGAGTCTGAAGCTATTCGATTCCATCTGTAACAACAAGTGGTTCACGGATACCTCCATCATCCTTTTCCTGAACAAGAAGGATCTGTTTGAGGAGAAGATCAAGAAATCGCCACTCACAATATGCTTTCCCGAATATACAGGTAATGGGGCTTAAATGTGATGTAACATTACGTAACATGACACTTTTTTTTTAATTTGTTTATACGGCAGATCAAACAATACAGTGAAACATAATTGTGACGTAGGCTCACGGGTTTAATTCAGTTAAGAGCATCCATTCGTTAATAATCTGAACCGGAGTACTTTTTCCAAATACCGAAGTTCAACTTTAACTTATGACTACATGTCCAGTAATATGTTAGTGACATCTTAAGGCCTATGTGGGTCACATTTTCTGAAAATGTACAATTGGAAGCTCTACATATTTAGTCATTTCTGCTAAGAAAATGATGAATGTGGGGTATATCTGAGTATATTTGGTAACGCATTGGTTTAAAGTATCAGTTCTGTTATGTTAAGCTGCATTTTGAGGCTCATTTCCGTCTTAAATGTGGGTTATTTGAGAGGATTGGTGAAGGCGAATTGTACATTTTCTGAAAATCTGACCCTTGTGAGTCTTTTACCTGTGTATCTCCAGGAATACAATGAGTTCTAAAGTCCTTAAAAATTATAACTGTAACGTGCTATCAACCTTACCCAGTATGTAAGCCTCGGAGAGTCAAAACTTGTGACTAAACCTACCTAAATACTGACTATTCAAATTATCTCTAATATTGTATTGACATCAAAATGGAATTTTATTTCATTGATACATATAGAGAGAATGGAACGAGCCGGCAATAATCGAAAATATATTGGACGAGATTTGTCCGCATGCGCACGATGCAGTAAATGGGCATAAAACTTGATGTGTAATCACGAATGTATCATGTGTAAATCTGAAAAAAAGTAGTCAACTTGGTGACGAAGTAGTTCATATAGTATGCGTACTATATGAATATTTTTATAGCACCCCACTTATAGCATCTCTCATATGGAATGCGCATATAATAAATATAATATATACTGTACATTGTATAGAAATTGCTCCAATAGTGCTTTTTTGTTTCTGGCTCACATGGAAGACCTCTTTCTAGATTTAGATCTGACCCAATGGTCCTTAGTTAAAAGCATCCATTCCATGATAATTCTAAGCTGTCTCACTATTTACATGCTAAATGGAATGAAGGTCTTGTTCATAACTTACACTGGGACAGCTCCTTCTATGTATAATATTGTGAATGAACCATGTGGTATAGAGAGTATCCAAAACTGATATACATAACCTGATTTATGTCTTTAAATTGGGCTTATTTGAGAGGATTTGGACGAATTGTACATTTTCTGGCGGCGATTTCACCCATGATATTACAGCAATTACATGTCTGCTCTACTGATTTTCAGGCAAGCAAATATACGAGGAGGCTGCTGCGTACATCCAAGCCCAGTTTGAGGCGAAGAACAAGAGCAACACTAAGGAGATCTACTGTCACCAAACATGCGCCACGGACACGAATAATATTCAATTCGTGTTTGATGCGGTCACAGATGTGATCATTGCTAACAACCTGCGAGGCTGTGGACTATACTGATGTTATCGACTGAAAGGGCCCCTCTTCCTTATTCTATGTGCTTGTGAAGTGGTGAGGTTAACTACTAGAGCGTTCCTGTTCCGCATTTTATCAGCATCGGTGAATGTGGCCAAACAGATGATGTGGCTGGCCCAACTGTCGATACTACTACCATTTGAACGATACAACCAATAATATACTAATAAGAATAATATAAATAATAATACAATAATAATACAAATTGTTGTGGGCGACCGGTTATTATTACTACAACTACTACCACCACCACCACCACCACCCCTCCTGAGAAGACGAGTTCTGAGACAATATAATAAATCCTACAACAACAACAACAACAACAAACAACAACCACAGCTACAAGAGAAAGAAGAAGATGAAGAAGAAAAAACACAAAAAGAAACATTTCATGTAAGCCCCAAATGTAATCATGTACAACTGCGTCGTGTGTCTATGATACACAGCAAACTTGATGCAAACTGTGAAACTAAACAAGTCAATTATTGATGGTCTGCGTTATGTGTGTGGACGAACACTCACCCGCATAGACATAACCGAACCATTGACACCACACTCTCTGGAAGGGGTTATGATGAAGTTATGAGTAAGTGTGCGAGATATGGTATCATCTTATCATTCAACAAACACACAATAATAATAATAATAACCTTTTCTAAGGTTCAAAGTAAGTCAGACAAGTCAAATCCATATACATACACACACCAAGGCTTGTTGTCAGAAGAAGAAATAAGCCCGGTTATACTTAACTAGAAGAAGACATGTTTATTTATTCTCAATAATAATAATCCAGTTATTATCGACGAAGTAATTTATCTGAGCCCAAGTTATATCCTTATTGTTAGTTGTCCTACGATATAAAGCGAATCCATGCATTATAAGCATAGTGTTGAAATGTACGCTTTCTCCTGTAAAAAAAATAAGACGACCCCCCCCCCCCCCCCCCCTCATTCTTAATGTCAGTCCCTTCTTCATAGATATTCTTCAGTTATTTTGTATTCAACTGTTTATAGGTTGTTTAAGGTTACGAGATAATATGTTATATTGAAGAACAGTGAACAAAAATTATATATGTATATCGACATCACATTGCATATATATATATGTGTTTATATATATAATATGATGATAATTATGATAAGTAAAATGGAAGATGATAGGTCTGATGCTTTGATATTTATGTAACACTTTCTTGATGAAATTCTTGATGATCAACCCGTGATTGTGAGACGATGATAATGATGATGATCTTGGCCAAGATGAGTTATAATGTGGTCCAAATGCACATCTGTTCCTCGCCCCCTGTACTGCCAACTTTAGATCTGTAAGGAGAAATATATGTGATGTGTTCCGGGAAAATGAGTCACAAGTCGCAAAATGGATACTTTTCAAAGTGATTTATTCACAGGATTTGTTTGTTGGAACGTTGTCATCTTTGGGGTGCTTAGTGCTGTCAGTAGCCTAAATACATTCACCTAATTTCAAGACAGTGTATTAGATATATTCATGCATTTCTACGGTCATCCTATAGAGTATATTTGGCTACTGTACTAGTAAATGTCCACCCAGAAAAAAATCCAAATCAAAATATCCAACTTAAAATATAGAAATACGTATTGGATGTCCTACTGTTTACCATCATTGGAATCAGCTTGATCTCATCTTTTCAAATATGATGATATCTCAAAATCCAATTTTTGCGACATGTGTCTCATTTTCCAGTAACACATCACATATATATATGGTACATATAGATATAAATATATAATATATGTATATTACCAGTATATATCTTATCTAACTGTGACATAATCAACAAGAAATCAAATCTAAAAATAAGAACTATTTTCATTTCCCTGTTTGGCCACGTCTCAAAGGAAAACAAACTTACTGAAAAGCGCCTCTCAACGGCAAATAATAAAGTGTGAATCTGAACATATCTGGGAAAGATTTTCTTGTTCCGTAACGGTTTGGGCTCCTCACCTATTGCGGTTTATATCCATGGAATCAAAATCTGAAATTGGTAACAATCTAAATTAGGATAAATGATTTTTTTGCCATGACTCCTTATAGACTGGGATGTTATCATGAGGATTTCATAACCTAACTAGTTAAGCAGCCTGTTAAGTTATAATTTTGCATAGATAAGTATCTGAAGATTAAAGAAATAAATTACATTTAAACAGAAGAAGCGTACTTGCATGGTTAACGAACAAAAAGCTACTCTGTCTGACACTAAGCCCCATAAGTGTTCCGTGTCAACAGCTCGATTGCAACCTTTTTGTTACAAATATGACATTATGATTAACATTATCATAACTCAGACATTGTTCTAGTCAGACTTTTAATGACACATACGTGTATAATATAGTTTTTTATTTTTGGGTGAGTTTTTCATGATAGTTATTATTGAGTAAATGATGTTTTATTTAATAGATATGTCTTAAATGGTAATAATTTATGTTGAAGACACTTTTGGAAGTACAGGATGTCCTTATATAAGTACGACAGAAGCGAGATTTTTCATGTTGTATATGTGTAGGGTATCGCCACATGCTTCTCGACGTCTTCTTCGCTTTGTGATAAAAAAAACACTAATACTTTATGTGCTATGGGTGCTCCCAAATAACAGAAATATAATCTTTCTTTTTTTAACAAAAACCAACAAGTGAATGATGAAAAAGGAGAACATTTGCATCAGAGATTGCAATGAGTAAATGATGACGAGGGGCAAACGAGAGTACAGTAGAATCGTAATATGAACATATTATAGTTGTCTCGCTCCCTTATAGAACATACGTCGCCCATTATTACTTACCACCACCAAAAACACTCGCATATAAAACATAAAATAGCCGGGTTAAACGCACCCATGTATGATAAAAAAAAACCAGGTGGTTTAAAAAAAGATGTTTAAGAATTATGAAATAAAAGCGGATTGGAACTCGGCCCACAAGAGTTCAGATTTTCTGAGGGACCATACGTGGAAGATTGTCGCTATGCCTACACACCGACCGCCGGACGCGAAAATGACAAAAAAAATATAATTAACACCGATAGACTGGCGAGAATGTCCTTGTTTTCTTTGTAAATTTATGAAAGACATATTATCCTGTCTCACTGTATTTACATGCTAAATGGAATGAAGGTCTTGCCCATAACTTACACTGGGACAGCTCCTTCTATGTATTATATTGTGAATGAACCATGTGGTATAGAGAGTATCTCCAAAACATATACATAAACGGGGTCGATGATGGCCTCGGAAAGTTCTCGAACGAATGATGCTTTTCTTGTAGAAACGACAGGGAAAGCACCTTCGATTCATGTAGCGCGTGTTTCTTGTCATATGTCCTCTTGTTCGAATCTTTGGTTGTGTGTAAGCTTGCAGTAAACTTTTTACTTGTAATGGATGATGATGATGATAATAATGACGAAGCAGCAGGTACTGTACTGCGACAATTCTTAGCGCTCGGTGACCGAGGTCGAAAGATTCCATAGAGTGTTCTGTAGATCCCTAGAATGAAATCCCAAACTATTTATATACGTATATCATCATCAAATGATGGACTTGCTTCTATGGAATATGTAGACGCAGTAGTAGAATACGACATTTATAACTATAATATATTACATATATATATTATAGTTATATCATTACACATAGAGTATTCCATATTATATTATATGATATCTGAGGAGATGAAGAAGAAATCCCCCTGCCTCCCTATAATAAACAAAAGGAGTTATTCGAACACGTTGATGATATTCCATAGAACAAAGTCCTCAAGTCCTATATATATTATTTTCTTTAGGGTGCTCTGTAGAATATTTTGACCTTGTCGGGCCTTGTGTATTATTAAAACCGAACAGGTTATCTCTCGATGGGGCTGGCATACGAATAGCCTCACACAGTTCTATAGGTACGCTTGTGAACGAACTATCAGGGCTCTTACTGCAATGATGATAATAATAATAACAATAATAATAATAACAAAATAGCTAATTTTGCACAGGTTGTTGTCGCCATGGCAACTTTCCACAAGTTAGAGGCACAACATTTTCATGGGCTGTACTACGTGCTGCGTAATAATAAATATAATTCTAATAACAACACTAATAATAAGACAAAAAAAATGGTGATTCTACGACTAAACATGCTGAATTTATCTATAGTATGAAAAAATTGCCATAGGTTATTATATATTGGCGGGAGAGAAACAGGTTATTTGTCCAGGCCCGCCAACAAGTGGTATAATCATATGGTATATATAAGTATTATCGTCCTCCTCCTACTCCTAAAAGAGAGAAATAGCTTATGTTGCACGATGATGACCTATACTTCTAGTTGAATGTTTAAATACGACTGTGTGCAAGTACGTTTCACACCCGATGATGATGATGATGATATAGAAACAGAACAATCTCTTTTGACAGTGTGTATGCGTGACTATGAATCTGTGTATTATTGTTAATATTGCTACTTGGTATAAGTAGATGGTTATTTCTCTCATCATGAGTGTAGCGTATGTACACTGCTAAAGGCAGTCGACTGTACTGGCCTTTCCATTAATAATAATAAATAATGATAATATATGAAAAGAAGAAGCAGAGAGGGAAAATTACAAAACACAGGTCCACTTACAAGCCACATAACCCCGTTATATATATATACATATATACATATACCCTTATCATATATATAGAAAGAGAAGAGGTCGGATCAGCAGCCTAAAAGAATAATGGCTTCAAACCACAATCGTACAAACAATTGTCAATTGTAATAATAATGATCGATGATGATAACATAGCTTTTCCCCTTCCTCCTCTGAACAGCCCTAGAAAAAAAACTTCTGAGAGGTTCTGAGAAGAAGAAGAATGTGTAAAATAATCCAAGATATATTATTATTATAATATAAAACGGTCCATGAAGACTCCTCCTGTCTATTTGTCCTCCTGCGTTCCTCCTGAGTTTCCTCCAGTGTGTGTGTATGTGAATATGGGCACTACTACTACTATTACTAACTATAGAGACCCGCCGGTGGCTCTTTCCAACCAGGCAGGCTGGTTAATGTGTATTCAACCAACCAATATGGTAGCTATATGATATGGTTACCATCCTGTTGGCTGAACCAACCACTGGTTTAGTGGTTGAGGCTTGTACCCTTGCGCCACTAAACCAATGGTTGGAATTCAACCAAACCTGTTGGTCGGGTTTTAACTTTATCCAACCAGGTTTTAGTATTGGGCTAGGACTGGTGTGTTCTAGGTCTGACTATGGTGACTACTACATGTCATAATTTGTTCATAGACAAGGTGATAGACATCTATAGACACATCATATAGCAGGTATAGATCACTATGATGCCTATGACCGGAATTATTCATGAATTAGAAAAAAATAATCAATCCAGTGTCAATTCCAATGTCGATGATGGACGCTTTTTGAAGAAATCTGTTTTAAAAAAATGAAAAAAATCTCGAGCGAAATTGTTAGCAAACCTATTTCCCTATGATTCAAATATTCCCTTAAAGATGTATTACAGATATATGTGATTGAATATATAAAACAAAATAAGAATTGTTCTTTTGTTATAAATTGCTATGATTCCATCTCATGTAGCCCCAAGATATGAAGGTAAATGAAATTATGTTGATTAATAAAAATAATATATAGTTTGTGAATTGTAAAAGGACATTAATTTGGATTCAGGGACGTAAACCGAACGGTATAGTCATGATAATTCCAGGATAACCACAAACATAATATATTATATATATATTCTATGTCGAAGTTAAATCAATCTTGATCTGTATATCCTCTCCCAAAATATGGTTTGGCATTGTGATTTGTGTCAGTCACCAGTATTTATTTTTGGGGCGCGGAATCTCAATGTCATACTGTTGTATGTTATTTAAAGCAGGACAAAAAAAGGGACAAAAACTACTACTACTAAATATGAACCAAATATTATGATCAGAGAAGGCAAACCATGTGGAAACATTTGTGTAGAGGCTTGCTGGGTTCTTGGTTGAATTTAGAAAAGTGCATGACCGCTACTACGTGAAGAAACGCCGCTGCGCTGACAAATAAAATGTAGGAATTTTTTGTGCTAGACATTATTTCATTATATGTCAGCCAATTCCAGCCTGGTGAACTAACATATACACAGATAGTTTGCCACGATTATCATATACATGCAAGCTTACAAAACATAAATGTACAATTGCCATTCTATAAATATATGATGAAGAAGAAGAAGTCCACAATTTCAAAACGGTCAAGACACCGGATGTGGGCTTGAGTATGATGTAAAGCCACTTTTGATTGGCTACTACATAATATGTGTATTTGTGATCTTCCCTTTGATAGGCCAGAGACGAATGGGACGATTAATTAAAATAAATCCTTTCAGAAATGGAAATAAGACAAAAAATCATAATAATAATAATTGATAAACACGACATCATTCACTGAAGATGATGAACAGTAAATAATACTAAATCAAAAAATAAACAAAAATAGAGAAATCACTGGAGGCCTGACCGTCTAATCATTTGCCTTTAGGACTGACCTGTACTGTGGTTACTTTTCTAGGTGTAGTAAAGGTTTGTTTCTTTACAAACAAGTACAATTCAAGCATTCAACCCCAATGCCCTTGTAGTCTAAGAGGATCTTATGAAAGCCCTATTACGGATGAGTGTTGTGGTAAACGAATGCCGCCATTACCGATACCTTCAAATAAACACTTTAGCATTTTACTAGTTTGTCTTGATGTTGTAATTCGGGCATGTGAACAGCAATTGTGTCTGACTTGTACTTAATATTTTTATTTGGAAAAATAAAGGCCATTTTTATTGTACAAAACACCATGCTCTCTTGAAATCATTTGTAATGCTACCACCAACTTCCCAACCCCTTCGATGTAGTGAAGAAAGATATTATATATATAATAAACACGAAATAAAAGAGTGTTACCAATTATGTAATACATGTATTGAATCTTTATGTCATAGATAGTACAGCCATCGCTTGATTTCTAAATTCTAAATCTGATTTTTAAAATAAAATCTTAAAAAAAAGAAGATATTTCCACCAGCTCATGGTATCCACATATGTTATGTGTTCTAGGAAAATGAATCACGAGTCACAAAATTGATATTTTTCAAAGTGTTTTATTCACAAAATATCTTACGAGGAATGATCTCATATTTGTCTAGCGCCTTCAGTTGTATGAATACATGTACCAAATTTCGAGGCAGCGTGTTAAATATATCAATGGATTTCTAAGGTCATCTTGTAGAGTATATCTAACTTTATTACTAGTAAATGTCCACCCAGAAATATTGCAAACATTTTTTTCAAAAATGAAAATATTAAACCCAAAATATAGAATAACCTATTTTCTATGTCCTAGTGTTTACTATCATTAGAATTGGCCTGATCTCATCTTTTCAAATATGAGTATATCTCAAAATCCTTTTTTTGCGCCTTGTGACTCATTTCCCTAAAATACTTCACATATAGTCAAAATTAAGATCCCCACCAGCTATCTTTATAGGAATAAAATTCCCAAACAAAATCTGAATAAGACATCATCTTGCTTCTGGGTTTGGAATTACCCATAGGTAGAAATGAAATGATAATAATAATAATTATATTGAAAATAAATAAAGTTATTTAAGCACCAGATAGGGGCGAAGACGTATGACACAAGCGATGATTTATTTGACAAAATATCTTGAAGTTATAACCTAGCTTAATGAACCTGCTGACAGTCGTGCATCCCAAACATACCCAAATATGGACTGTCAGATTCAGGACAGATCCGCAGCTGATTCACCTGTGAACTAGTGGCGACGCATGTTGCAACATATTTCATTATTCTTATTTGTGATGCGTTTCAGGAAAATGAGACACAAGTCGCAAAATTGATATTTTTCTAAGTTTTTTTTCACAGGATCTCTTTACTGTAATGATCTGATTTTTATAGGGTTTATCCCTTGTAGTCATATAAATCTATGTACTTAATTGCGGGACATTATATTAAATATATCCTTGCGTTTTGAAGGCCTTCGTATGGAGTATATTTAGTTACTTTACTGGTAGGTACCTCTCCAGAAATATTGCAAACTTTTTTTTTCAAAAATTAAAATATCAAACTTAAAATATGTGGTATATATGGTACATATATATAAATAAATATATATATATATATATATATATATTATATATATATATATATATATATATATATATATATATATATATATATATATATATATATATATATATATATATATATATATATGAACAGACACTATATATGAACAGACACTAGGGGGCACCACATCCACCCTCTCCTCGGTTGACTAGCTCCACCGGCTCTTCAGTGTCGCACAGGACTTTCAACCGACAACACCTGTTTCACCTGTTGATTTTTTTAAAATTTTATGTTTTTTGTTTAATAAAGGCGTCATCAAGGTCGCCGGCTTCTTGCCGCAATCTCATCCCCTCGTTCCTTATATCTGGGTTTGGGAATATAGAGATACTTATTATAGGTGTCTTAGTTTTTACTACCATTAGAATCGGTTTGATCTCCTCTTTATCTCAAAATCCATAATTTGCGACTTATGACTCATTTTCCTAAAACAGATCACATTTCATGTAGAGGCCAAGTCATTAATCACATTATATAGGCCTAGTCTGTCCGAAAAGTAGTTGACACGTGATTCCTTAGTCCCTTTAAGGGGATGGAAAAAGTGGGAGAATTTTGACATCTATTTATGACAAGGGCCTGTCAACCCTTTGCCCAGCGAGTCGCTCATTGCAATCAACCATACAGAAACAGGGCCAGACAGGAAAATGTCTATTATGCGGACTCTATAGGTGTCATGGTGCGTTACTAACGTTGTGAAAATTAGAAGACGTCACTAGTATTGCGTCGTTGCCGGCATCGGCATCGATAGGCCTATACTTTCCCTGTATACTTTTGTGTGTAATTTTTCTTGAATATTAATGGTTTAAAAATGTTTCTTTTCGTTAATTCTTATAATTTTATTTAAAAAAGGGTGGAATAAATCCAATATACATTCCAAATGTCTAAGATGAGTGAATGATGTAATTAGCTCCATCCTCTGTGTTTTCAAAAGGATATTTTAATCAGCATGTGAAAACAGGAAATGTTTAAAGGATGCAGGTTTGAGTGGCTACCTGTTGTATCTTATACGGGTGCAGACGCCATACAATTTACAATTCGCCTTCACCAATCCTCTCAAATAAACCAAATTTAAGACAGAAATAAGCTTCAAAATACAATTTAATGTAGCAGAACAGATATTTTAAAACAGCATAATACACAATATACTCAGATATGCCTGGTATTTATCATTGCTCAACCTAATTTAGCATATTTTACCAGGCGCTGCGGAACCGGGGGGTTGGGAGGGGGGGGGGGCAAGGAGGGCCAAGTAAAATTATGTTTCTCACTGTACAAATGTTTTAATATTTTGGGTGTTTGTTACCTTGAGCGCTATTGGGATATATAGGCTATAGGCCTACTACATTTCAAAACTATTTGATATATCTCTGTGTTTCTGTTGTCGTCCTACATATGAATATTAGTTTAACTACTTTACTATAAAAATATTGAGGTATGTCTGGAAAATCATAACACAGACCTTAAATTAAATACCACACTTACCACCATGCACCCCACCACCCTTTCCCTTCTCTGGGTAAGATATGAGGTATGAGGGAGAAAAGGTGAGGGAGGAGAGTTGAGATATGAGGGAGGAGAGATGAGAGATGAGGGAAGAGAGATGAGGGACAAGGGCATGATATTTTTTTTAAAAAACACGTTTTTATTTCGAGATATTTCACAATGGTGATACATTTCAATCGGTAACAAGAACTTTCAACCCCTGGTCTTTTCCCACCTGGAACTTTCAACCCCTAGTCTTTTCAACCCCTGGTCATTTCAACCCCTGGTCGTTTCAACCCCTGGACGTTTCAACCCCTGGTCGTTTCAACCCCAGTCCTCTCTCAGCATACAGTTTGCCCATAATCAGTGATGGAATGGAATAAACCAATATCATAGGTTATTTACATAACTTATTATGGTATATATATATGCCAACGCTTGCTAAGGAAATGACGAGAAGACTATGTACAGGTGTATTTTTGACTATTTTATTCTGTTTCTTTTACTATATTAACAATTCTGTTTGTATTGATTTTCTCAGACCTGAATGAAATTCCTTTTTGGAACTTCACCAAGATCAATTTATATGAATCATTTGGCCTCCTCCTATGAAGTTTGTTTTAAAGCATCAATCTCTTTGATTATTTTAGCTATATATTTGGTATAACCGCTTACCAGGAAAATCGGCAATCAATTTTAAGATCCAGCTTAACTTCTGTACAGTCATGTTGGTTGAGCAATCAACTAGAAAGTCGGGAGTGGGGGCAGGGTGTCACGGGTAGCTAGGCGTCTTGTTGGGACATTGTCCAGAAATTTTACCCGCTAGTACTTTTGCTTGCTGTACTTATTTTATTGTCTGTTTTTGTTCTTATAGTTGTCGTTTTTCTCACCTTGAATGACACTGCATGGCCACCACCCACCCACCCTTCACTCCTCCCTTCACATTAGAATCCATGTGTTAGTGTTTGATACCTGTGTGTAGCCTTGCCTCAAGGCTACACACACACTAGTGGCAGGCAGTGGCAGGCAGCGAGAGGCAGGGGCAGGGGCAGTGTGTGGTACTGGGTTGTGTGAAGCTATGTGAGTGAGTGAAGGTGCAGTGTGTGTGAGAGGTGCGACAGGGGTGGAAGTCTAAATCAATTTTCATATTTAAAATTGCAACTTTCCTGTACCACATTATACATAAGTCGTCCCCTAAAAAGGCATCAGGAGGAACATGACTTGCCTTACAGACGATGTAATGGTACCCATTTACATGGGAATACATAAAAAACAGGGCCAGGACTGAGTTCTGTATAAGTGAGAAGACCAGGGGTATTTGAGCAACGTAAGGAAGTAAAGAGGTGGTCTAAAGTAAAGAGGTGGTCTTTTAGCCCACCAAGCATTGTGAAAATAAATCCTGCGTAAAAGGTATGAGGCATATTGAATTGAATTGGGTTGTGTATTATATTACTGGTTCATTCGGCCATTGTGAACTCAATAAAATACAAGATCCCAGCAAGGTATACCAGCAGTTGTGTGCATTTTTGATAGTTAATTAGATTTCAATTAAAGTCATATATCCTTTGAGCAATCCTACAGGTGTACCTTATACACATTGCCAAGACCAAGTCTCTAACATCGCTCCAAGATATCCTAATGATATTTCAAGTCAACCGATATATTTAATTTAAAGATATAGTTTAGGTCCAGTGTTATGTTCACAAACAACGTGGCCAAACTGTGCGCCTGATGAGACCTTCTGGTCGAAACCACTCCTACAATGTATATTATTCATAGAGATACCTATGCTGTATTCTAAATAATAATTTACAACCCATTGGATTTTTATTCTAAGTCCATTTAAAATTTGGGTAAATGCCAAACGAAATCGAACATAAATACTCCTAATTATATAATAACAATTATATGGGAACAAGCTACCCATTAAATTAAGAAACATTGAAGAAAACAAAATGTTCAAAATTCTAATTAAAAAATTCTATTTAGATAAAGTCTAAGGATTTGCACTTGCTCAGCTGCTTCTCATACCCACTCCCACCTCATGAATTGTTACTTTATAGATATGAATATTTCACATCTTTCATATATCTACTACCTACACTGGCATTGGACCACTAATTGAAGGTAATGGTTAGGGTTATAATAAGTATTGGTATCAATCTATGTACTCTATTCCACCTCACAGGACGATATCAAAAACATAATGGTTCTACTAGTCTGGCGACTAGACGAAAAGTCGCCAAGTGGCAATGCCATGCATAAAAACCTCAGCTCAGCAATTCGACCCAAGCTCATTGGCCAACACCTATTGCGCAAATCTGCAAATAATTTCCAAAAATCCCTACGTTCCCATATGTACACACACTTCAAACCTGTCCCAGTCTCAAGCTTATTGATTTTAAGAGACATTTCAGCAAAAAATTTAACGTCTTACTAGTATAATTACGGAGTTCCAGCATTGCATGTTTACGCCTATTTCTCTCTGTTTCGGATCGTTGCCGACATTATTCGGTTCACTGTCACACACTCGGCCACACTCGGTGAGCTTCGTGTAATGACGTCATAGGCGCGGGGATTCCCCACCGGAACCCTACCCAGAACGAGGCCCATGTAATGACGTCATAGCAGCGGGGAATCGCCGTATCATGTGCATGCATGATCGGCGATGATTAAAGCTAAAATTCGAAACGATTTGGAAGGCGTCGGGAGACGCCATAGGAGGGAGGTGGGTGGGATGGTGGGCAATGTCAATGTACAAATAATTCCATGTTTAGTAAAGTAAATAGCCCAAGACTTCTCCTGTTGTGACGATATCCTGCCGATTCCTGGTGCCACATATACTCTAGATCGGTAGTACTAGTATGTGGTATGGGTGTGAACTAGAAGAGGGCGCCACTGGGACACGTCTGCTGTAAATGGGAGAATAAAACTCTAAAGCTATCCTCCATGAGCTTCTTAAGGGGATTTCATTAACATTTTTTTCTATTAGTATTGTATGTTTAAGTCTGTATATACTGTATAAAACTTTACAAATATCTTTATATTTTTGTATTTAAGATTTTTTATTCAGTCAAAAGCATTGTGTACAAGTACATTATTCTCAGAATTTGCTGATTTCCTAATATTTCCATCATTTTTACAATTGTCAAAATTTTAGTGATGATCTTGTTCACATAAATAATAATAATATTATAACATATCATTGTATATAGACAATGTAAAATCAATAAGCATACGATAGATAAAAATGTTTGTTTTAAAGTAATTTCTAGCATTTTAAACATTCCAAATTATTGTTACCTGGAGCCCTGTAAGCCCTGTAACAAGGACTTGATCAACCCAGTATAAGTAAAAGCTTTAAAACAATCTTTTATAAAAGGTAACATGTAGAAATACTTTTGAATTTGTAAATGTTGAAAACGTTGGGACCAACTTAGTCTCATACGGGCTGCTTAGTTGGTTTTGAGTTCTGTACAAACAATGTGTTGCAATAAAAACGAAAGCAAGGTATTAAATCATAATTCATCCCACTTAGTCCAGCGGAATCTCAGAAAAACATGTTTCGCGGTACGGATGAAGTTTTATTGTTGATTCTGGTATTATAATATGTCCTGAACAAGAACCAGCTGGGTGCCACTTTGTATCTCTTGGGGAAAAATGTGTACGGGCCAAAAACAAAATGGCTGCAAAGCGTCCAGTTTGGTGATCATCAATACCCCATAACTTCCTTATTATTTTAGATGTTTTTTTTTGTACAGGATTTCTGTGTCTACACCTAGGTTTTTAGGGTCTAGGAACTCAATAATGTACACAGATTCCCCATAATCATAATATAAATGAAGAAATTTGAACCTAAGAAGTTGCGAGGAAAATATGAAACCTTATTCAGCAACTCAATCAATTTAGAATTTGTTTATTCGGTGAAATAATGGATTGATTTGATTCAATGCAGTCATGTTTAGTGTATCTGGAGTTTTTGTAGATGGCTTGGAAAAGAATTGAACAAAAAGTAGAATATCTTTAGATTTTGACCGACGTTAACTGAGAGCGCAAGATGGTCTCGTCCAAATTTCTCACAAACCTCTTTCCCTGTTGACACAAAAGGACAGTCTTTATTTCTATTTCTATTTGTATGATATAACATCAATATTTGTAATGTCAATTCAATAAGCCTTCTTCTCTATTGGCCTACAATCATATGCTTGGGTACAATACATGGACAGAGTATTCATAATACTGTATTTTAAGGATCAGTGTAGGAATGTTTTATTTTTACAATATTTCATGATAATATAATCAGAATGAATCATTTATTTTCCTTTTTAAATGGAGAACTTATTGTGAACTTCTGATTTGGGTCAGATTTTCAGAAAATGTACAATTGGCAGCTGTACACATTTAGTACATTCTGCTAAATTAGGCTGCAATGTGGTCAATACTAGGTAAATTCGTGTATATTCGGCATTGCATTGATTCTAGCAATCTGTTTGGTTAGGTTGAACTGTATTTTTAACTTTATATTCGTCTGAAATTTGGGTTATTTAAGAAGATTGGTGAAATTGAATTGTACATTTTCTGAAAATCTGACCCATTTACGATCAGGTCTTCCATCCGCTACAAACCTAAGTGGAAGTAAGCTAATAGTAGTGTACAGTTCTATGACACAGTTTTAGACAGAACACGCTACAAGAACCATCCATGGACATATTTATTTTAATTATTACATTTATGCACTTTAAAAGTTTACAATGCAGGTTATTTTATGATTTGCATTTTGATTTGTATGAGGCATCTTCAGAGCTTCATTTGTAGGGACAGCATGACAGTTTAACAAAAAACCAGCAGCAAATAGCACCATTATTGGCAGCAGCCACAGCAGCCTGTAAAGATGTTAAGTTCAATTATAATGGTTATTTTCTCTGTTTTTTTCACAATTTCTGACAGATAAATCACATTTTTCTGCTGAAATTCTTTCTAAACAAAGCTAACATACAGGTTTGCGCTCATACATGAAAGAACCGGGTATCAACATATTTTTAAAGAAATAATTAAAGTTCAAAATGTTCAAAGTTCCTGTTTTTAACGCTCCAGGATGCAAATTCAGCCAAATAATACTTTAAAAAGTTGGTAATGCCAAATTGTTTTGCTTGTAAAAATAAAGCAATATGCTAGCTATGTATATAGAGGTTTCAAACAAAAAGTTATATTTCATTTTAGTTATTCTAGGAAAAAATTGTCCTATTCCCATAAACAATGAAGACTAACCTGGGGACATATTGTTTTATTAGCTTTCTGGATTACCTCAACTATGTTCTTTCACGCGCAAAGTATAAATAAAATACTATATTCTGTTTTATACAGTGGCTTATACCTTAAATGTTCTTACCCTTTTGTTCCTTGCCTGGGGATTCCTCAGGAGGACTCCATTTGTGAGGCTTCTAAGACAGTAAAGAATATATGGTTAAGAAACTGGGAAGTGCCAAATGTCTGTTATGTATTAAAAATGATATAGATTTATGGAAGCTATGGAGTATATTTTATTAGTTTACTAATATTTGTATATCTAGAACTATCACTAATGTTTAACTCAATCTTGAAATATATAAAAGTATTTTTTATATTTCTGGATGCTTACCAACATTGAATTCCACTTTATTTACCCTCTTCAAATACGATAGTATTTCAAAGTCAGTTTGTCCTGACTTATGTCTCCTTGTCAGAAAAATATATTATGATGGTTTAGTATAGAGCAACAGTATAACATTAGAATCAGCTTACCCGCTTTCAAACTCTGGAATTAACTCATTGCGGAGAGCCTTGCCTTCTGTCACCCCACTCTTCAGAGAGATGATCACTTTGAATTTTAATGAAAAACATGGACATGAGATACATGAGATGATACTGGCTATAATGCTATAAATTATATATATATTAATTTTTTATTTATTTACTAATAACAGTTACAAGCATGAAGAAATTTTGATGCCTCACAAGAAAATCATTGATTTCAACTTGTCACCCTTCCTTTATCAACAGGAACTGTCCCTAACAGTGTCATATAGTATGGCCCTCATTTGCCTATCTTGCAATTGAATCAGTTCACGCTGATCGGCAAGAAGAAGAAATTGTTATAAGGTATTGTAACATGCGCTCCTTATTCATGAAAATTTTTCATTTTCCTATACCTCCTGCCTGCACGCAGACCAAAGATATACTGATTAATTAAGGTCTGTGATTGGACCAGAGCCTTCATTTGCTCTAATCCAATCAGGGAGAAGCACCTCATTGTAGAGCCTGCTTCTCCCGGTATATGGGTGAAATCGCCAGAAAATGTACAATTCACCTTCACCAATCCTCTCAAACATCCCAAATTTAAAACAAAAATGAGGTTCAAAATGCAGTTCAACATAACCAAACGGATAGTTTGAATCAAGGCAATATCAAATATACTCAGATATACATAGTATTGACCATTTTACAGCCTAATTTTGGAGAATGTACTAAATGTATAGATAGGGCTATATCCTAGACCCAGGGGGGGGGGGGGGACCTTGGTTACCGCATCAGTCACCAAGGTCCCGATCAAATGTGTGAGGTGTTTCCGAAAGATGAGTCATAAGTCACAAAATTGATATTTATTTTTCAAAGTGCTTTTTTCACAATATCACATTTTTGGAATGGTCTGATTTTTGGGGGGTTTATTACTCAGACTGATATCAATCGGTGTATCAAATTTCAAGACAATCTATATAATATATCCCTTAGTTTTAAAGGTCCTCATATGGACTACATTTAGTTACTTTACTGTTTATTGACCCCCAGAAATATTGGAAACTTTTTTTTTTTCAAAAACGAAAATATCAAACTTAAAATCTAGAAATACTTATAAGATTAATAGACTGTTTACTATCATTGGAATCCCCTTGATCTCATCTTTTCAGAACTAATGATATCTCAATATCTATTTCTTGTGATGTATGACCTATTTTCCTGAAACACATCACATATATACGGTGATGGTTCACCTACACATATATAAATGCGACTTCTCTGTGAAATAATACAGACTCTGATACAGTTGTGAACTTTCTTTCCTAAATGGATGTGAGATGAATGCCCACTATAGAATACAGTACACTTCGAGGCGAGGTAATTTAGCTGTGAGTCAACATCGGGAACTTTTGTTAAATTGCATCCTTACCCATCATCAAAATGAGGCACACAGCGATATTCTTCATATTTCCTGATACTGGATGTTCTGAAAGGGAAAATATAGTGAGAATTAAAGTCATGAAATGAATGTTTTTTTCGAGTTATCTAAGGCAGATACCCCTCCAATCTCCAATAGGGGATTTGCATAGCCGCCATTTTGAATCTTGATTCGCATGGAAATATGGGAGTAATGGTACAATATAAAATTTAAGGAAAACATACCATGTTCAGCATGGGGTATTTATCAGTGCTCTAATATAAATATCCATGTGTTTTACATGCTTCCATAACACAAGACACCATCTTTCCCATCATGCATTTGTTTTTCATACATCATTTATACATGTTACGATATTGGTGAAAACATTTTTGAAATTTTTGATAAAAATTTTGCCATATATTTGTATGTTTTTTGTTTGTTTTTACAACATCTTTATTCATCATAACCTGCCGTCTCGGCTTCTACATTTCTAAACATTTTCATACCATTTAATAAAGTTTTTTGAAGGTAATGTCAAAGAATCTTTAAGCAATTAAATATGGGGTAGCATAACAAAATTTACCTCGACTGTTTTCCGACAATATATGCTCAATCTAGAGTGGCGCCACCTAGGTTGTCCAGTGACGACTACCTCTTATGTAGGAATATACCTATTTAATACACCCACGCCGCCTGGCGAATATAATGTACACTTACTCTTACCTTCTTAAGGAAGGGACTTGTTCATTAAAACATTTTCAACCATTTCAGGTCATTACAATAATTAGTTCTCTCTACGAATAATCTTATATAAGATTTTTCTATGATTTTCTCTTTAAATATTCAGAGATATCCTCCTTTGTTCTTCTCCAGGGGAGGGTTTTGATATTTTTTCTGGGTTTCATGTACATGGATTTTATTGTTACATTCATTCTCGAGTTGAGTTCATTCATCAGATGGATAAAAAGACAGTTCATTGTTATGGAACAATTTCTGCCTATGTATAAAAGATTTCGTATGTATAATAAACCAGTTACTTATCCTGGAGTTGTCATCTTCTACAGGTATACCGAAGCATATTTGTACTGGGTCAACTACTACCTTGTTCTTATTTTTTCTAACAATATCTCTGTTGTTTCTACTTTTATTAAAGTAGCCAATGTTATAAATCCATTCTAATAGATTATTCCACAATTTTCTGGCGTTTTGACAGTTTATCAAAAAGTGACATACATCGTCCACTTTTACAGTACAATAGTTACACTGTTTATTTTTTCTTACTGTTATGTTCTTCAGATATTCATTGCAAGGGATGACCATATGCAAGATCTTATACTGGAGAGACTGCAACCTGGTCTCGCTGGTGACTAGGTATATTCTTTCGAATATATTTTTCCAGTCTACTTCTTCAAATCTCTCGTCTGAAACATTCAACACTCTCTGCCATTTGTCGAATTTGGCTCTCTCTAATTTTTTCTTGCTTACTAAAGCTTGATATACAACTTTGGAAGAGCAATCTAGAATATTGATTTTCTGACCAGAGATTTCAATTAACACTTTCCCTTCATCAGGGGTGTCATACGCTTTCCTCATCAGTAAAACCCACTCTCTTGGAATGGCGCGAGCTAGTTCTATCCTCTCACTGAATGAGGTTTTGATACCATACAATTGTCTTAGTTGAGCAGTCGACATGATACGTCCTTGCTCATCCATTATATCACCAATGACATTAATTCCCTGCTGTTTCCAGTGGGGCCATTGAATCATTTTATTTTTTATCTTAATATTTCTGTTAGACCACAGATATTCTCTCTTGATCTGCTCTGGACCCTCAGGGTCTTTACTATAAAAATATCTATTCCGTATTAGAAAAATCTCTTTATAGAAGTCATTAATATAGAACTTTGGTTTGTGCCTGGTAAGGAATATATCCTCTATACTGCTACCTAGAATTTCTTCCAGTACAGAAAACCAGGTGGAATTTTTACCCAAGATCATCCTCTGAACCCATTTTATCCTATTGACCTCATAGATGTCTTCTACAAGTCGAAGATTCATACCGCCCATACTGACTTTCTGTGTGAGAAAAGGGGCTGAGATATGGTGATACTTGTTGTTCCATACAAAGTCAACAATAATTTTATCAATTCTCTTCCTTAATACCTTATCTAGGGTGATACAAGACATAACGTGTTGGAGAATGGGAGATAGGAATACATTCGCTACTACCACTCTGCCCTTCAAGGTTAAGAATCTATTTCTCCAGTCATGGACGACTGACATAATTTTATCTACTAGTATTTCACCGTTTATTTTGGACATTAGTTTTTCATTTCTAGGGCAAACTAATGTTACACCCAATACGCTGAGCCTGTTGCTCCATTCAACATCAATAAGAGTACTATTAGTGATCTGGGCATCACCGACCTTACAGCCATTTGACTTACCCGGATTAAGAGATAGACCTGAGGCTTCTTCAAACCTCTCTAATACAGTGAAGGCATTTTCTAGAGATTGTTCATTTTTCACCAGAAGGGTGGTGTCGTCCGCGAATTGGACAATTTTTTCTTGGTGCTGTAATACATCAAAACCTACAATATTTTCATCGTCTCTAATAGTCTGAGCTAATTTTTCCACCACCAGGGTAAAGAGGATGGACGAAATTGGGTCAGCCTGTTTCATCCCCCTCTGCACTTCGAACCAGTTGGAAGCATGCCCATTATTACAAAAAGAGGCCCTCGATTTATTCATCAAGGTGGTTATACAATGTATAAAATCTTCACAAATATTGTGATCTTTAAGAGCTAATATCATAAAATCCCATCCGACCGAATCATAGGCCTTAGAGAAATCCAAAGCAACAACTAGGCCATTCTGGTCTCTTATTTCCAACATGGAAATTATATCATCGATTTTTCGCACTGCTGTACCAATATACCTTCCATTCACGAAGCCATATTGGTCTTCGTGTATAATTCTAGGGAGAAAAGTCGCTAATCTTGTCGCTAAAATCTTAGAAATAAGTTTATAGTCGACATTCAATAAAGTAATGGGATGCCAGTTCTTAATATAATCTAAATCGTTATTTTTTTTGGGTATAACGCTTATGAGGCCCCTTCTCTGTTCCTCGGTCATGATACCTTCATTAAAGCAATTCAGCATCATATTAATAAACAAATCTTTGATGATATACCAGAAGAATTTATAAAACTCAACCGTAAACCCGTCAGAACCAGGTGACTTGTTTCCCTTCATTTCATGGAGGATCTTACCTGCCTCTTCCACACTAAACGGGCGAGAGAGAAGCTCATTGTCTTCTTCATCAAGCCTATTGGTGTTACTAGAATTTAAGAAAAGGTTGGCAGAAGTAACTCTACCCGGTTTAGCTTTATAGAGCGTAGAATAAAAACTCTCTCCCTCTTTTAAGATTCGTTCCTTATCAGAACAAATTTTACCATCGATTTTTAATTGAGAAATAACTTTCTTAGACGAATTATATTTTTCTAGAGAACAGAAAAACTTGGTGGGTTTCTCACCATCAATAGCCCACTTTGCTCTAGATCTGAGGATCGCTCCTTCAGCTCTCTTTATCTCTAAATCTCTCAGCTCGTTAATAATATTCATCTTTTTAACTAATTCCTCAGAAGACAAAACCTGTTTGTTTTCTAAGAATTTTAACCGTTCATTAAATACATCGTATATGCATTTCCTCGCTCTAGCGATATTAACACTAGTTTGTATGGCTAATTCTCTGGTCTTTAATTTAAAGAATTCCCAGATAAGTTTGTCAGATAATTTCAAAGTAGAAACATCTTTAACAATCTGTTCAACCCCCGCTACGAAGGTTTCATTATTTAACAATTGTACATTGAATTTCCAATATCCTCTACCGCGTTGAGGGAGGTCTAACATAACAGTAATAAGTAACTCTTTGTGGTCTGTTAAAACCTTAGTGTAAACCTCGTGTTTTTTAACTCTCGAGCATAAGTTCTCTGTAATGAACAGATAATCCAGTCGTGATTTCTGTGAGGTTCTACTCCAGGTTGTGTGTGGCAGACGTCCGTGAGTCCCCTCTCTGGTAGCAATTATATCGCACAAGTCCATATACGAAGCGAACTCTTTAAGGGATTTACTGGCCCTAGAATCCGGTTTAAAAGTTAGATCAGAGTTGAAGTCTCCTGCCACTATCAAATTGTCAAAAGGGAGCTCTTCCAATCTACCCTTGATGTCCTCAAGGAAAGCTGCTTGCTCTTTAGGGTGGTCCGCGGTTGGAGCATAAACATTTAATATACATGTTATTACATTTTTGATTTTCATACATATGTAAACCCATCTACCATTAGGGTCAGAATCTGAGTCAACCACATATTCATTCAAATCATTCGAGTACATAATTAAGACACCCCTAGAGGAGGAAGACCCATGGGCATACACGATTTTACCTCTCCATTGTAGATTCCAGATCTTTTCTTGATCCTTTTTAGAGTGTGTTTCCTGTAGGGAAATCACTCATTGACCTTTTAAATTCATAATAACTGTTGAAGATTGATTTTCTTTTGATAGGGTCGTTTAACCCATTAACATTATTTGATATTATGGTTATACCCGTTTCATCATTTTGCTCTTTTTGCTTAGGCTCCATCGTGCGATTTTAAGTCGACTGGATGTCCTATTCCTTAGCTTTGATATTTTAAATGGAGGGTTATGCTATCTCCATTTCATCCTCGACTTCAGAGCCGCTAGACTCGCTGTCTGACTTCTCTGGGATTTCCTCCTCCTTTTCTTTTAGGGTGGATGGGGGGGTGTCCACCTTCTCTTCCCCAGCTTTCACTTGGGGCGTGGGAGGTTTATCCTCTTCCTTTTTGTCCTGTTGGTTGCCGGCTGCTTCCTTGTTCTTAGAGGTGGAGGGTTGAGGCACCCTCAGGTTTTGTTTACCGGTTTTCTGGGTAGCTTTGGGAGTCGTTGCTACGTCTTTTTGTCCCTTCATTGGTCCTTTAGTTGGAGACGGTGACCCTTCTTGCTGTTTTAGCCAGGCTTTGTGATGGATTTTATCGCGAATACTCTGCCTCACCAGCATCCACATTTTACCTAGGAAGTTTCCATTCGTAGGCCACTTGTCGGTCTGGAGTACCAGGGGGTCATTCAACCCCATTCCAATACCCCAGTCTCTGTCTTTTGGAGACGCTTCGCCAAGGGTTTTGTCTCCGGTGTTTAAGAGGAAGTCTTGGACTATCTACGAGGCTCTACATTATGCTTTTAATGCCCTCTTTATCATCTCTTCTCTGTGGTCCATCCACTCGCCATTATCTTTTGGAACGTTCTTCATCAGCCTTTTACACTCTGCCGGATCATATGTAGCGAGAGCTATTGCCGGTTTTTCGGCGTCCTTTGCAAATTTCGCGCGATGGTAAAAGATGTATTGTTCAACGTGTTCAAATTGATGTCAGACTTTAACTGAATCCGTTCCCGCATGCACTGCGACAGACATGCGCAGTGATACATGCAACTCCCCTATTATCTCCTCAATAATTTGTCCAATAATTTCTCCCCTGCTCTTATCACTAGCTTAGTTACATGTAGTTAAAGTAGTTAAGAGATTAAAAGAAATTAAATATTTGGCATTGCATTGATTCTAGCAATCTGTTTGGTTAGGTTAAACTGTATTTTGAACTTTATTTTCGTCTGAAATTTGGGTTATTTGAGAAGATTGGCGAAGTTGAATTGTACATTTTCTGAAAATCTGACCCTTATATTCATGCTATTGTATGACAGTGAAATTGAAAATCTTTCCTCACCTATATTATGATAGGTACAACAAATTAAGCAATACAAAAGTAATTTATCATACTTTAAATTGGTGGTTGGTGCTACTTGCATCAAACTCATTTGATTAATCAGAGCTTTCATCACAAGGGCCACCTAAGTGTTGTCGACCCTTGGGGGTATTATTACTTTTGCAATACTATCTAAAGGTTTTTTTAGGGTAGGGTTTGAAATCCTCCCTAAGTAGGGAGTTTGGTACCGACCATTATTGTCAAAAATAAATTAGATGGGAAGGGATCACTGTATACCATTGGGGGTGGATTAAAGTATGATGGTGATATATGAGTGTAAATAAAGGACATGTTGTTGATAGTATTTATTTTAAACACAAGATTTCAGGATTTCTTGCCCTTCTTCAGGTGAGATATTGATAAAAAAA
The DNA here is from genome assembly GCA_942159475.1 of Sthenelais limicola. NCBI lineage: Eukaryota > Metazoa > Annelida > Polychaeta > Phyllodocida > Sigalionidae > Sthenelais > Sthenelais limicola. The sequence goes on from OW804099.1 coordinate 93,667,058, forward strand.
ATTTTAAAGAAATTTTATTGAGCTGGTTTCAATATCAAATACATTAATAATCTCACAGACTCAAGGGAAAAACAATTTTGGTAGCATTAAATATAAATACAAGTTCACATAATATAGCTTTTAAAGATTTAAACATTATAGATTTAGATTACATTCATCAACAACCAAGTGTTTGGCCATTAAGTCGTGGCCGACCTTCAAATTATGTACAAGGGTTCCAATTTTTGTATTTTCATTTATGGACACCTCCCTTCTGGGCAAGATATAAGTTGATTATACATGTGTAGTATGACTGAATAAAAACAACATGGTTTCATGGAATTCTGACCATCTTTCAATGGTTTTAGATTAATTACTTCGTAATGACATTCGCTTCTCGAACCATCGTGCCCTTTTTACATCCAATAGTCATTTTTCTTTAGATGGGATTTAAGGGTTGACCATTTCCCATTCCTAAGGTGATAATTCAGTTTATTCCAGAGTAGTGGACCTTGATAACAGGGGCTTTTTTTGTATTTCTCATTTGTTGGTTTAACAATTTTGAATACATGACCAGCGTGTTGTCTGGTTTCTTTCGTACAAACCATTTTACTTACCACCTTATCCCTCATACTATGCATAATTCTCAACAACGAGACTTTGCTTCTTTTTTCTAGCTTGTCGATTTTACATAATCCACTGAGTTCTTCTGTGTTTCTGATATCATATGGAAAAGTAAATCTTACAGCCCGATAAAGAATTCTTTGCAATTTCGCTCTGATCTTCCCATGGGACGATCCCAGTAGGAATAAACCGTATTGAAGTAATGATAGTACATGTATTTTGACTATTAACTTGGCCATATTTGTTGTCAAAAACTTTCTTATACGAGACAGCTGGGTTAACCTGAAGATTGCAGAGTTTTTTACTCTGATGAAGTGAGAGTCGAATGATAAATTCTCATCAACTCTATACCCTAAATAGGTCACAACTTTTTTACATGGAATCTGTATCCCATTTATGGTGATGTTTATCAATTTCGATCGTTTTATTCTTTTTAACCTGTTTTTTGTACCGATCACTTGGGTTAGGCACTTTTTTTCATTTAGGGCCAACAAGTTATCCTTCATCCAGCAGTTTACCTTGCCGGCAGCACATTGACTGAGCTCAGCACATTTGTTGTTATCAATACAATATAATATAATAACTTAGACAAATAAAAGTTACAATAAAAATTGGACAACTATTTGTATCAGAAACACTCTAGCTTTCTAATGCTGAACAATGCTTAGAATACAAAATCCAATCATCGGTAATACAAAGGTATAATGATTGATTTAAAGGAAGGAAACTACATACCTTGAGTTGAAGTATGCTATAGGTTGAATGGGTGTGATGAAAACATCACACTCCTGGTATTTATACTTGCTGTCTACTTTAACTCTACCTCCAGACACGGCATGGATAAAAAATGTGTCTTTAATTACGGTGGTCTAGACTCTGACAGGTGACAGGTGACAGGCCAACAGGTGACAGGTGATTCATGTGAGTAGATATAGACAACGATAAAGTTATACTCGGTGCAAAGGTGCAGTTTGTTACACACCATTTATTATACATGCATCGGTCTGAAAAAAACATATTTAGAGTGATTTACGCATATTGTGTATTTCAGTAGTGATTTACTGGGGGGGTTGGCATGGCAACCGATCAGTTTCTTTCATTAAGATTGAAATTAAAAATCATGACTCGATTTCTTCCTTTTTTCATGATAGAAAGCATGTCATACTATTTATCTATTTATTTATTCATTCATATTTATTTATTCGGCTGGCTTAGTTAAGGGGTTACATCGAATATGACTTCTAGCGAAAATCCATTTCAACCCCCTCTACTTTTTTTTTTAAAGAATTTTTATTGGATCTATTTTCATATAATGATAATCTCATGGTAGCTGTCTAGCTTTTACGCCAACACAATGCATCGGTGAGTTGACCAATACTGTGGCCAATTCTATTCATTCGTATGACTCTAGCTCTAATGCTAATGCCAATTTGAAAACAAATGTGCCACGCCCCATCCAAGATCGGCCATACTACCTGTCGCGGGCAAGCCAACATGGCAGCCGCTCCACAGACAAAATCTCGCATCCAGCACAAATCTCGCATACAACGAGATACATTTCAAAATGGCCGACAAACATACACTATTTGCATCATGAACCAGTGAATAGTGAAAATAAACTAATTGAAAGTGAGACAATTGTGTGTGAGTATTGATATAATAGAGTGTTGCCTCTATTAATATACTTCTAATAACTGTAATAGTCCTAAGATTGTACTATAGCTTAAATTTTGAATAGCAGAAAAGTTTGCTGAGACTCAGCAACTTATTTTGTTCTCCACCAATGATATAATAGAGTGTTGCCTCTATTAACATACTTCTAATAACTGTAATAGTCCTAAGACTGTACTATAGCTTAAATTTCGAATAGGTTTGGTGAGAGAGGATAGAAGTGACAGATGCGGTGGCTGAGTAAAATCTGCCACCAGTGCCGGTAGCCCAGCAGTCTTTATTCAGAACGTAGTGCTGCCTGCGAGGACGTAGTCATGCCCCCCAGGCCTACCTGAGTGCCAAGCAACTCACTGGTGTAACAGTATGAATTATGTTATGATTCTGCAAATCCAAATGAGAGTGACAGTCTGCAAAATGTTGGTTTCAATGCTCATACAAACTGGCCCTACCCCAATATGTTTTTGACTCAACCATGGCTGATATATATGAGAGAGTTAAGAACTGCAACGTCCCAAATTACAAAAGCACTAAAATTCATATCACTACTACCAGGGAGGTATATACAAGGGAGTAGCAACGACTCATTGACTGAACCAAATATCAGCAACTGGGACTTAATTTTGCCACTGCATGCCAGGTGACACTGCAGTATTGTTGTCAGCAATAGTACCACATATAGCCCAGGTAGTTTGATTGCCCTTTACCATAGAAGAGCATACTAGTGATGCGTTATTACGCCCAATCAGTTGTCAACCCCCCATCTGCTCAACAGCATATGTCTCATGTTTGGGCATATATAAAGGAGGAGATTGAACAAAGTGCAATATTTGGACGTTACTAATGCCTGTTGCATCCCAAAGTCGTCATCTGTACGACCTGTGTAATATTACAGACTTTCCTTCTTTTTTTGCACATATTACACATAGCCAAAATCCATTACAAAGGTCTACTACACCTTTTCCTATTACATCTTTCACCCATTACAAGGAGTCTTTTCACTATTACTCCATTTACTATGACTCTCCTATTACCCATGACACATGACAGTTGGATATGACACTGATCGGATCTTCTCTTTTTGCTCTTTTCCTGTCTGTCATGGATAGACTAGCACACCTTGATTATTTTTACAATCTAAATAACATCAATATATTATACAAATAAATGCAATTTATCCACACACAACCACTATTTCTTGGGCATTACCTACAAAACAATTGTTAAACTAATTATTCTTTAACAGATATGAAATGTATCATATAATAACCAACTTTACTTTGGTCGGATTTCTAGTCTATGAGAATAACCTAAGGGACTTAGTGCTAGTCTACTAGCTAATAGTCAAACACCACATAGTAGTATGTACAAATGAGGGAGTCCCTCAGGCATTTGAGATCCTTGAGATCTTAATATCTCTTCGGATATTAAGATATCCATAAGTCACGATGATTATGTGTTGGAATATCTTAGAAAAGGAAAATGATATTTGAAAAAGAAAAATGTTGGATATGTCGGATATTTACTATGACACATTTTTATCCTGACAGTTTTGGGACAAAACAGGGACTTAGTGCAAGTCTACTAGCTATTAGTCAAACACCACATAGTAGTATATACAAATGAGGGAGTCCCTCAGGCATTTGAGATCCTTGAGATCTTAATATCTCTTCGGATATTAAGATATCCATAAGTCATGTTGATTATGTGTTGGAATATCTTAGAAAAGGAAAATGATATTTGAAAAAGAAAAATGTTGGATATGTTGGATATTTACTATGACACATTTTTATCCTGACAGTTTTGGGACAAAACAATGCCCACCGTTCATGCCATGGCTGACTGTAAGCCCTCTCATGACGTGACCGAAAACAGATGGAAACTCAAGAAGAATCATTGTTGATTACTCCTTCCTGGAAGGGGGCATCAACGCATATAAGAATCGCTACAAAGGGGCTCCAGCTTATCACAGTTGCCAACCATAAATTGTGCGGTGAAAATTATTCAACAAATGGGTGTGAATCCAGCTATGGCTGTGATTGATCTGAGTTGCTCTTATAGACACTTCCCATTGTGCCCTATGGACTGGCCACTGATGGCCATATGTGTAGACAACGCCTATTATATTGATTAAGTTCTGCCTTTCACCGTCCGCAGCTCTGCCTTTGTGATGCAATCAGTGGCGGAGTTTGTAGTAAGAGCATAGCAACAAAGGGGAATCATAACAAAACAATATTTAGACGATCTGCTCATAACAAGGGAATCCATTGAAGTTGTGCAGAACCAAATGGATACATAGATGTAATGCACCGAGGGCGCCATCTGTCTAACTGTTATGCATCAAGGTTGCGGCGGGATACCTCGGGACTACGCTGCGCTCCGTCCCTCTGTATCCCGCCGCAACCTTGATGCATAACAGTTAGACAGATGGTGGCCGAGGTGTATTACATATTTATTACATCCCGTTTATAAATAAAAAAAAATATAAATAAATCAAAATAAAAGAACTAAATTCAGTTTTCCGCCATTTCGTATGCATTTTGCGAAAGATGAAGAAAATAGTCCCTCTGGTCCAGAGCACTTGCTTCGATCAGAGCCTTGTCAGTCATAGCGAGTCACGCTACTTGTGAAACGCTACTTTGTCAGTCTACTCTGCCTGATGCAGAAGGCCCGATCATTTCTCCTAAATTCTGGTAATAATTAACAACAAATAATTCGACAGATATAAGAATAAAGGTTAGATTAACTTCTAATAGGCCTAGAAAGCTGGAAAAACTTTCATTTGATAGCAAATTTCCTGTTCTCCGATGACACACTGAAGGCGTACAAGTGAGAGCTCTTATTTTGATTTTGCGAAGCTCATATTATCGCCCACTTGAGCGTTTTACCGTTTTTCTATGGAAATAATAAAGCTAGGGACTTCAAATGAAAAGTTCAATCAAAGAATCATATGTTAAAATGCGATTTTGCTAAAGTATATCGACGATAATAATTTATTTCATTAACTAGCCCCGATAGCCTGACAGCTGGCTGAGTCTGACTGACAGCTATTGCTATATATAGGTACGCTTGTATAATTAAAACCTATATGGGTAGTATACTCCCCCTTCTTAGCATCTTGGGTAGTATCCCCCCTACTATTGGAGATTGCCAACCAGCGCATGCGCGCTAGGTCGCGTGGGACGCGCCCACGCTCTATGACTAAATAAATCAGTTAACATCAACAAGCCGCCGTGTTCACTTGCTTTTCCCTTACATTATATTCAATAATATAACATACTGGTGGAGAACTAAACGGTCCAAATGATACCTAAATGGAGCGGAAGAATTTCCGATCCAGCTTATAAAGGGACTACAGATTACAGAAAAGTCTTAGGACATAGGGAAAAAAGCATTTTTAAAAGCAAAGAACGCGAATTGGTAAAGGCATCCAAGCCCTCAACGCAGGAAAAAGGCAAGCCTCAACAGAAATCCGCGGAAAAGAAGCCTAAAGATTTACCAATAGCAGAATCACCTGTTTTTGCTAAAAAGGTGGCGGATCAAAAGAAGGAATTACAAGCTTTTCTGAGCATGGGAGGAATAAAACCGACAGTAATTCCAAACTATTCTCAGGACGATAGTTTTATCAACTACAGATCGGCTGTGGAAGACACAGGTAGTAGTTCCTCTACCATTTCTACGCTAGCAGAAACCACTGAGAGATTCAGACTATACGATTTCCAAGCCTTGACTGATATGCAAAAGGAAGAGGAAGCGAGGCAACAAGAGCACGAAGCTTTACAAGCGAAAGAAAAGTCAAGGTGGGAAACGATCAGAGCAGAGGACGCGAAAAAGAAGAAAGAGTACGCTGAGGCCTTACAAAGGGACAAACAGAAAGCTTGGGAAATCAGGGCCGAAGAGAAGCGAAGACACGAGGCTCAAATCGCAGAAGAAGAAAGAAGAAAAGCTTTAGCCCTAGAAAACGAAAGAAAAATCGAATCAGCTAGATTAGAAAGAGAACGAGCCCAGCAGGCCCACGAAAAGTGGCAACGCGAGGAAAAAGTAAGGATAGACGAGGAAAAAGCTCAGCAGGCTCACGAAAAGTGGCAACGCCAAGAAGAATTAAGGTGGAAAAAGGAACAAGAAAGAAAGGAACACGTTGCCGAAATCCTCAAGGAACAAAAGAGACAAAGAAGAGTAGAGGAAGAGGGCCGCAGAATTAAACAGGAAAAAATGGCGGCCGCAGCTAGACAAAATAAGGAGAAATCCACTGACTCAGAGACTTATCAGCAAGAATTCCAACCGTGGATGAAAGAAGCCATGGAATATATGGCCAGAGGTCCACAGAAGGAATATTCTAACGATAGAGAAGAGAAAAGGGATAGAGTCCTCGGAGATTTAGCCGCATTAATTCAACAAATGATGGTGACCCAGGATAGAATAATTACAAAAAACACGGATCTTCACAAGGAGGTGCTTAGAACTCACGAAGACATAGCTGGGAGAAGTAATGCCCATCAAGACGAGAAAATAGAGCGGTTAACCTCTACATTATCGGGGGTTGTCGATAAATTGGATGAAATCAAACCTGTGCTAGGAGATGGAGGAACAAGAAAAATGTTAGTACAACCTCCAAAAGAATTCTCTTACCCAACTGCTCTAATGTCTGCCCAGAACTTCATGACAGAATACGACGAATTTACCAATAGCTTAAAGGCCGACGATGAATTGAAAATGTCAGGTCTGGCGAAATACTTTGATGGGGAGGCAAAGGCATATTTCGATCAGTTTAAGGTAATTATGCCAAGAGCAGATTTCTACACTTTCAGAAGAGCATTTGAGACTAAATTCGAGTCACTAAGCTATGATGAACGACTGAAAGATTATAGTAATAGAAAACAAGGAAAGGACGAGAGAGTGAGGTCCTACGACAAGGAGAAAAAGGTTCTTCTAATAAGGTCTCCATTGCCGGAGATAGCAAAGGTTGATTTATATGTGAATGGACTAAAAGAAAGCCTCAGCAAGCTAGTGTTAGCAGATGTGCCGACAGCCTTGGAACAAGCCTCACAGTTAGCCAGAAAAGCAGAGGTTTGGCTGGCAACCCAGAATGGAGAGAAAAAGGTGGAAATCGTGGAGGTAAATTACATGAACTATAATAACCCAAACGCCAATTATACACCACACCAGTGTAGGGATCCATCAAAAGGGTCTAATACTAGCAGAGAATCATCAAAAACCAGGGATTCTTCACGAGGAAGACAAGGGTATCAGGAGGCTCGAGATAAAAGCAAGGAGAGAAGGGACAAGAGCATGGAGAGACGTCAGGGATATCAACCCTATTTCCAGCAATATAACCCTTACCCTTACCAGCCGTACCCGCAACCTTATTATCCGTATCAACAGCAATTCCAGCCACAATTCCCCCAACCATTCCAACAGTTCCAGCCCTACCCGTACTTCGCTCAACAAGCTTCTAGATCGAGCAGCAAGGAGAGAGGCAGAAGTAAAGAGAGAAAGTTCGACAGTACTTCTACTACTACAGGTAGCTCGTCAAGATCTTCAAGCAAAGATAAAAGGCGAAAATCACAGGAGGACAAGAACAGACCCCCAACTCCTCACCCAAATGGGAAGAAGGAAAACTAGAGCCTGGCAGCGATGGGAGCAATCACTGTCAGACAAATAGCCTAGAGAACAAAAAGGAAATGTCCACGGATGTGAATTATGAACAATGTGAAACAGAGCTAGACGGCCAGCTAACGCTGAAGAAAGGTAAGGAAAGTCCCATAATTCTAAATGTCAGCAAAGGTTGTATTAATATTGAAATGGAAACATTTAAATTACCAGTGTTGATAGATACGGGAGCTAACTATTCCTTTATTTCAGGCAGTTTTTTCAGGGCTTTAAGAGCAAAATTAAAAGCTATGAAGATTAAAAATTGTCACGTTAGAGTCTATGTGGCGGACGGCTCTGCACAGACCGCTAGAAAAAAGGTTATTATTTCTTTTGTCTCAGAAGGGAATACATTTATTAACACCTTCATAGTAGTACCTAAATTAAAGAGATCTGTGATTTTGGGTACAGATTTCCTCAAGAACTACAGAGCAAACATCGACTTTGATATTTATAAGAGGAGACATATTATTAGGGCGACCAAGAAATACGTGTTGGAGCCCTCGACAGAACTGATTTGTACTAATCAGGTAGTCGCACATATGAATCTATCCGAAACGATTGGTATAACAGAAAATATGTTCAGAAAAAGACCAGTAAAATACTTGGTAAAAAGAGTTCTAACCAAACCAAAGGGTCACTCAAACAGAATAGCAATGTGTATATTTAACGGTTCAACCGACAGATTGGTTATACCCCAAGGGTCTATTGTAGGATTATATTCTATCTGCGACGAGAAAGACGTTGTGGAGGTAAACTCTATAGAGGAATCTAAAGTAACTGAATCAGATGGTAATTCGAAGAAAATCTCGTACCAATTGGGAGAGAATTTGAACGAAAATCAGAAAGAAGATGTGAATAAATTACTACAAGAATACGGGGATCTGTTTGTAGGTAAAGATAAAGCCCTGGGGAGGACAACGATTTATGAACACCCAATCGATTTGAAAGAAAATTACCAGTCGAAACAATTCAAGTCTTATAGGGTAAACCCAGTGATTAGGCAAGAAATGAAGAAAGCCTTGGACACCCAGGTAAAGCAGGGGGTTATTGAAAAAACCGACGAGATCTTGGAATTTACATCTCCAGCTTTTTTGGTGGCTAAACCAGGATCAACTAGAGGGAATAGAGCTTATCGTCTTGTCGTGGACTTTAGGTTCCTGAATAATCAAATCCGCGACCAAAGTAAACTATTTCCCTCAGCAGAGGAAACCCTAGAAAAAGTGGGAGAGCTAAAAGGTAAATATTTCTCAAAGATGGACTGTCATTCTGGCTTCCACCAAATTCCCATTAGAAAAGGGGACGAGAAACTCACCGGTTTTTCAACACCCTACGGTAATTATGTATACAAAGTGATGCCCATGGGCTTGAAAACTTGTCCAAGAGCTTTTCATGGGGTGGTAGATACTCTGCTATCGGACTTGAAGTCGGCAGTATTTTACATTGACGATATTCTCATTGCAAACAGCAGTTGGGAAGATCACGTCAGGGACCTGGAAAGATTGTTTAAAATTTTCAGGAAAGCAAACATAAAATTCAAGGAGGAAAAATGTGTATTTGGGGTAACACAGGTCCCATTCTTGGGTTTTATGGTTAATGAAGAAGGGATATCGCCAGATCCAGAAAAGGTAGAGCCTATACGAACACACCCAAGACCGAAAAAGTTAAAGGATGTGAGGGCTTTCAATGGATTGGCAAATTATTATAGATCATTTATCCCAAATTTTAGTGACATTATGAGACCGTTGTACGCCTTAACAAAAGCGAAAAACAAATTTGTGTGGACCAAGGAGTGTGAAGGTTCGTTCCAAAGAATAAAAGATTTAATCTGTAAGAAAGTAACCCTACGATATCCAGATTACTCTAAAGAAATGGTCATCAGTTCAGATGCTAGCGATTTTGCGATCGGGGCAGTAATCGCCCAGCTACATAAGGGCAATGTATTGAGACCAATAGCTTTTGCAGGTAGATCACTAAACTCAGCCGAACAGAAGTACTCTACGACTGATCGGGAACTTTTATCCACGAAATTTGGCTTAGAAAAGTTTGGTCACTACGTACATGGAACGAAGTTCAAAATCCTGACGGACCACGCAGCCCTACTGGCTTTAAAATCGAAGCAAAATTTACAAGGTAGAATGGCCAGGTATCTGGAATATTTCAATCAATTTGATTACGACATCGAACACGTGAAAGGGAAATTAAATTCAGTAGCTGATTGTCTTAGTAGAAGAGATTATAAACAACCTAAGATTATTCCAGAACACATAGAAAGTTCGGAAAAAGGCGTTTCTTTTCACCCTATCGATGCAGTCAAACCTTTTGAGGAGTCAGATGCCCTCGAGAACTATCCTATCTTGAAGTACAAACATCACTCGATTCTGAAGGCAGGGTCACCAACAGAAAAAACGATCCTCCACGAGGCTGACGTAGACATAATTTCAGCATCTTGCGAGCCAGTACAAACTCGAGCTGCAAGTAAAGCAGAAATACTAGATAAATCAGCAAAAATCCCAAAATCGAGAGATAAAGAATTTTATGGTGAAGGTAATACAGTCGAGAATCCTTTAAATAATGAAGAGATTACCAAACTCCAAGCAGAGGATGAGTTCTGCTCGGAAATGAGCGATTTTATTTGCCATAATAAACTACCAAAAGACGATAAAAGATCTAGAGAAATCCTCCTAACAAATGATAAATTCTTTATTGAGGGGGATGTTCTATATAGGGTCCCAACAAGAGTTAAGGGAGACCCACAATTAGTTCAGACCGTCGTCCCAGGAAGCTATGTGAAAACATTACTGAAGATATTACATAGCAGGCCGCTGGGCGGACACGTGGGATCAACTAAATTATTAAAGTTGATACAACCAAGGTATTTTTGGAAAAGAATGTCAAGAGATATAGTGGACTTTGTGGGCTCTTGTGATATTTGTCTACAAGCTAAAAAGATGAAACATCCCATAAACCCTCCTTTGACAATTAGGGACAGAGCACCCTATCCATTTTCACACCTTGTGATAGATAGCATGGGACCAATGACACAGTCGTCAACGGGTTTCCGCTATATTCAAGTATGTGTGGATTATTTTTCCAGATTCGTTTTTGCTTGGCCAACCAGAGCAATAGATTCAGGACACCTTAAACACGAATTCTATGAGAAGGTAATATGCCAGGTAGGGGTCCCACAGGTTCTCCATTCGGATAACGGGCCATGCTTTGCAAGCACAGAGTTTGGCGATTTCTGTAAATCAATGGGAATAAAACAGGTATTCGGGGCAAGTTGGAGACCCAGCTGCCAGGGATTAGTGGAAAAAATAATTCCACGATCATAGAACACCTAAAAACTTTTATTTCAGCCAATCAGAAAAATTGGGATCGCTACCTACAAAGCGTGATTTTTGCCTTAAACACAACAGATTCGTATAGTTTGGGGTATAGCCCTTTTATCTTAGCAACAGGGAGATCAGTAAAAACACCCCCAGACGCCGCTCTGGCAGGCCCAGACACGAACGACACAGTGTTAAACACACTGGCAAAAATAGTAAAGGTCCAGAAAGAATTAGCAATTACCGCCTCTAGAAACTTAGAAAAATCCCAAGAAAAAATGAAGGATCGACATGATTCAAAATCTAGGGAGGTTGAGCTAGAAGCAGGTAGAATTGTGTATGTAAAAATACACAGATTGCTAGATAACATGACTAGTAAGAAATTACAAATGGCTTTCTGCGGCCCTATGCTGATTACTGAAAGGTTTAGCCCAACGACAGTAAAGCTGAGGGACTTAAAGAACAATAAAGATTTGCCAAAGCCAGTTCACATCGCCCACATAAAGCCTTTAAGGGCTGAGCTATCAAAGGAGCTGGTAAACAATTTAGCTATCGATTTATCAGACAAAGAGTGGGAGGCTTTGGAAAATGCCAGCGTCAGTAATTAAAGAGTCGATAAGGCCACTCATACGGGACCAGGCCTGTAAAGATTTTAACAGCTGGTATCAACAGGATTAGTAATCGTAGCTTTACCAAAGGGGCCAGCGTGTTGGCAGCTTGGCTTACACAAATAAGAGGCCACGCTAAAATACCCAAGCCGACCTTTGTCCCGGCTTTGACGCCACTAACAACTCGCAATCAGTCAACCCCATTAATTAAAACCTTTGTCTAAAGGGGGACGCGACAAACAAAGCGACCGGGGAGGCGAACCTTAAAAATAAAGCTAAAAGGTTGCATTAACAAAGGTCAGGAAGGTAATTTAAAGGAGATAGACCATTCTAAGCAAGACACTCGAGGGAAGAACTACCTAGAGAAAAAAAATATAATATCACAATGGCTATCACCAGACTCCAACAGGAAATTTCTGAAGAGGAGAAGAAAGAGCTAGAATTAGAACAGATTACTAATGACTTTACTAGGACCTACTGGTACAACGTAACGATAGGATTTCAACCAGTACAGGAACCAGAGAATAATTGCTCAGCGTGGGAAGCTGAAGACTGGGAGAGTGAATTATTAGAAGAACAAAAGGAAAAGCCGGGGAGTATAAAGAACTTCAAACTGACAAAATTTTTGGACGAGGAGAAGTTATTAAGGGAAGCAAACAGGTTCAAGCTCATCTAGATCGGGTAATTATATTTTTCCAAGACATTTCTTTGTTTATGCTATCCGTAAGATAAGCCTGGGAAAGGCGGTGGCAAGCTACCCGATTAATAAATAAGGATTACAGGATAGAGATAAAATAAGTACGACGTGACTAACCAGGGGCGGGCTTAGAAAAATTAATCAGGGATAAATACTTTATAGATACAAACACCCAGGGGAAGGGGATTAGCTTAGGCAGCCTCAGATACAGTCGCCGATTCATGAAAACCCTGGACTGCATAATTAAGCAGCAGGTTGCTAGGGACTGGTTGTTAACACATACTCCAATGTTTGGCGTCAGGAGAGTTTGGTGGGATGTGCGTAGACTCACACTTGGGCTGCAGCGGCTTGGCCAGAGCTGGCTAGGTTACACACCTAGGACTGGTATAAGGGGGCGTGTCACTTCATCGGCTAAGTAGCGTCCCTGGTCACCCACGCTGTAGTTATATAGGTCACACTTGAAGTGACGCTATCCTAGAGTCGGACACTTCCACCCTGGACTCCGAACTTTACAGAAGTAAACCTGCATGTCTCCTGTGGAGAAAAGACAACAGTCACACGATGAGAAGTTCAACCATATTTTTATGGTGAGTCATTCAAAACTAGCATTTTCTTGTGCCTATACCCTGTTCCAAGGATAGGAACTGTGAGGCTTGCAATTGTATCATGGATTACATTTTTGGCTATTTGTATGAAATTGTGTTAAAATGTTAAGATGGGAAAAAAAGTTTATCTGCTAGGGTTAACCAAAATCTTTTCTTTTACCATTTATTCTAGGTTATGCCTTATGGCGACCAGCGCCATTAGTTCAGAAGTATTACGACAGAACTATGGGGTTATGTTCAGAAAGGTTGAGGAAATGTTAGATACCCAGACAAATCTGCATTTTGTGAGAATTACGCTACCTATAACCGTGCCGCAACAAGTCTATAAGATTTCAGAATTTAGATCGGAGTATAACTACTTTAACCGATTTTTGGAAGATTCAAAGAAGCTCCAAGCAGTGCTCGGCGCACAGAATAATAGAACCTACGATAGGATTATTCACGTTTTAGATAGTATGACTATTACCAGACCAAAAAGAAGAGGTTTTCAGTTCATCGGTAATGCTCTAAACTTAGCGGTAGGAACGGCCACAGAACCAGAGTTTCAGGCGATGTCGTCCGATCTGTCCAGAGTAATAGAGGCCATGCGAGAAACCGAGCTATCTGAAATAGAAAGAGATGAATTAACCTTGGATATAGCGGAAAATGCAGATGTTATGGCACAGTTCGCCAATAAACTAAGAGGTCAGACCATTAGACAATTCTCTAAGGCAGATCACGATTTGCAAATCCTAGTAAAGGAATTCGACGACAGAGTAAACTTTACAGACGCAAACGTAGCAGGTATTTTGATTATGGAAGAACAACTGTCTAATATTGATGTCCAGTTGCAATATAAGCAAGCTGCAGATACTCTCTTAAGAGCACTTGACGATTTACAGTCATCTTATCTGCCTATGGTTGTATTATCTAAGCAACAGGTACAATATGCGGTAAACCTTCTCACACGAAAATTAAAACAGCAAACTCCAAACGCTAAACCTTTAGGAGATTATAACGAGTGGAGAAGAAATATCGATGCTTCCTATAGAGGACATATATTAACAGTAACGATACAAATCAAATATAGCTACGCCCCTCATCGCTATAATCTTTACAAACCAGTCATTTTTCCAATTCCGATCCACGCCCATACCCATCAAGCTCTCGGTTATACTATGCTACAACACGATGAAAACATCCTTCTAGGCATTAGTAGTAACGAAAATTTCTTTGTAGAACTTGGGGAGGATATGCAGGAGGTATGTGGTCTGGAGGAATCGAGTTATTTCTGCAAAAAGAGTATAATGGAATTTAGCGTGAGGGAACCGTCATGTTTAGTATCAATTTTTGCGGATAACAAGGAGGCGATTATGAAGTTGTGTCATTTCAAAACATTTTTGACCTTGGCAACGCCTTCAATCCATATTCCGTTAGATAATTACAAACATATTCTCATAAATAACGGAGACACAGGAATGGTATCGTGCAGGGGAGAACCTAGCAATACAATAAAACTAGCAATTTTCTCTATTGTATCATTACCATGCGGATGTGAGATTCAGTTTAAGTTTGCAACGATAGCAGCAAAAACAAATGGTTGCAGCGACAGACATAATGTTCTCGAAGTTAGAGCAGGCTTTAATATGCCCATAGCCATGGCTTTCCATCTGGATATAAAAGATTTGGAGGCAAATTCTATGCATAATCATTTGATTAAATTACATTTACCAAACGAGATCGACTTACAAAAGGCTTTCAGCCAAGTGCCTCAAGAGATACTTGATAATGGTTTAAATGTAGTAGAAATGGCGAAGGAAATGTTTAAAAACGACACCTTACATCTGTCGCAGTGGAACAAACTGCATCTCACTTTCAAAGATTTAGGAAAAATTTCACCGATCACTTGGATTTCTTTAATATTGTCTAGTTTATCTTTGGCAATGGTGATAATTCTTGTGTACAAATTGAACAGGTACATAGGCTTCCTGTGCATTGCACCGGCGACAAATGGCCTCAACATATCGCGCCTAAGCCTGAAGCCGTACCGTATTGGCAAATACCTCAGGAAAGCCCCTACCATCCCGACCTTTGACAAGCTCCCACGATTCAAGATCGAGGAGATGGATCATACGGACTGGGCAACAATCATCTTAGCTTGCATTGTGGCCATTTTCATCATAAAGTTAATTTGGAAACATTGTGGCTGCCTAAGGGATAAGTGCATGAAATGTTGTATTTGTAATAATTGCTGCTCGACCTCAGTAGGCTGCGAATACTGCGCCTGGGTCAGCCTCAAATTCCAGTGGTTAGATGAGGCATGCACTGTGAAAATACAGCAAGTCGCTGAGGAAATCAACGCTATTTCTGACACCATCGCCCCTACACTTCTGCAGACATCCATCGAGTCTAGGTGGTGCAGACCTAATCTGTTAAAGATGACTTGGGCAGGAAGGCTCACGTTCAAGTGCTGGGGGCTCCCTAAAAAGTATAAATTGAAAGAAGAGGTTAAGCTATCTAGAAAACAATCGAACATTTTAGAAGGATTAGTGAACAACCCATGTGTATCAATTCTCCTGGTACTTATCTACCCGAACGGAGAAAGAGTTCAGCTGAAGTGGAACCGAAAGAGCCCACAACAGCTAAGAAAAAACGAGGGGTAGGTAAAACACGCCCCTTAAATTTATTACTAACAAATTTAGCCTTGGTTTCTATGTTGGTAAGCGTGGTGTTGGGTTACGCCCAGTTACTCAGGATTCTTATGAATTAATAGAATGATATTTGCTTTGGAAAAACAATTGCTGACATTTTTATAGGGATTTTCCTTGTCTTTAATTATATATTGATATGTGTGAAGAAAAATCGTACCTATCTTTGATGCATGTGAATTATGTTCCTCTACTTACAACAGACTGTCAGACTCAGAGGAGGAAGTAATTGCGTGCGCCCCTGGATTACCCGACTTCAGCGACTAAAGGCTAGGTCGCATAGCTCCACGTCGACACCAGGAGGAAAAATTCAAAGATTAGAACATTATTGATTATAGCAAGGCGGGAACCCACTCGGGATCCAAGATGGCGGAATCCGCGAGAGAGTGTCGGACGATTGTTGTGTTTTCCAAGTATTTTAGCAGTAGAAGTAACTTTAACCATGTTTTATAATCGTATTTTATCGATGAATAATATCGAAGGGTACAAATTTCTACTTAAAAGAGACATTTGTTTCATTATTTACTAGTTTCTAGTTGTCATACTCACGTGTTTTGTGAAAGCATCAATTGCGGAAGCACAGTGGCGCCATCTGGCGTTTATTCCTAGTATTATGCTTTTGCTCATTATTTACGACAGAGGGCGTATCTGGTCGCCAGGGATAAACACCAGAACCTAACACGAGCACGACAGCAGTTTAAAAAATAAGAAGTTTAATCTGCGCTGCTAGACTCGGATAAAAGTGATTTATTGTTTGTATTTAGTCGCCTAGAAATTTTTTTGGATTTTCTTAAGGTATTAGTTGTTACCTAGCGAGCTAAGAAATACGGCATTCATGGTAGCGAAAGTTGTGATTTTTGCGGAAGCATAGTGGCGCCACCAAGCGTTTATTCCCTATTACAATGGTATTTTCGTAAACCTAGCTATTTCTTTGATTCTTAGTTTAGTAGTATTAAATGTCGAGCCTTTTAATCGCTCAAAGCTTGCATTTTTATGTCATTTATTTGTGAGTTGTTTTATTTTTGCCGTCACTTTTACTTTTATTCATGTCTGAAAAATAAAAAAGGAGAGATTGTGTGGATTAGGTAACAGAAATATCCAAACATCAAAAAATGAGAAGATGTAAGGAAAAGATGGCGACCATTTGAGCGTCTAAAAGTATTTAAGGTATATTAGGAGATTTTAGAGATATGTAGTAAGCTATCGCCAGTACAGGCTTGGGATGTCTTTCGCCGAACCAGAGCGCGTCGAATCGACGAAAGATTTAGCTCTGCTAAGCATATCGATATATTATATTCTATTCACCGCGAGAGGAGCAGAACTCCGAGCCTGTTTATGAGGCGCTATATTTGTAAACGCAAACGATTTGTAGTAGGATTATCGGTATTTAGATTAGTTTTGCTACTATATATTGTACGATTAGTTAAGGAAATCAAAAGAATGTTTGATTTGAAAAGAGGGGAGGGGACTATGCTATATATAGGTACGCTTGTATAATTAAAACCTATATGGGTAGTATACTCCCCCTTCTTAGCATCTTGGGTAGTATCCCCCCTACTATTGGAGATTGCCAACCAGCGCATGCGCGCTAGGTCGCGTGGGACGCGCCCACGCTCTATGACTAAATAAATCAGTTAACATCAACAAGCCGCCGTGTTCACTTGCTTTTCCCTTACATTATATTCAATAATATAACACTATGACCTATGTAAAAAATGTTATGTGGGTCTACCCTCGTGGTGCTGTCAGAGACAGTGCCCGATTCGCTATAGGATCCTTGTTCATGGTGGGTCTACATTGATATACTTTAGCAAAAGAACATTTTTTAATGTTATTATATAGTAGAACTTTTCATTTTGAAGCTTTATATCTATTATTTCAAGAGAAATCAGGGTGAACGATCGGTGGCGCATCAATATACAATTTGACTTCCAGTAATCAGGCTTAGCTGCCGGACCTACTTGTGGTATGCGCCAAGGGCGCTCAAGTGCGACATAATTTTCATGTTATGCACCACTTTGACCAAGTGTGACATACAATGCTGAAGGTATAGGAAGCAACAGCACAGGGGTGTAATAAAACCATACAACTCTTCACAGAATTGGGCCTAAAAGTCGCAAAGAAAAAACTGCAAGGTCCTAATCATGCAGTGAGATGGCTGGAAATTGACATTAACACCATTGAAAATAGCCCCTCTATCCCTGCCTCCAAGCTTGCAGACACAAGTTCCTGCTTGGACATACCTTACAACAGAATCAAATCACAAACAGCGCCATGCAATCTGTTGTGGGAAGAATAGCGCATGCAGCAAAAATAATTGCCCCTGTAGGCCTTTTCATGCAGAGACCTTTGGCAGCCCTCTGAGCAGCTGCAGGGCGAAAAATCACAAGATCTGCACACATCAAGTCAGATCTGGGCTGGACCATCCGGAGAGAGGGTGACCGTCCAGAGGACGGGTACTTTGCTAGTAATATAGTAAAATCATTTTAACTTAATTCTCGCCTCCTCTTTTAATGCTTGCCAAGGTCATTATATGGAGTTTCTTCACTGGTAAAAGCCATGCCCCCCCCCCATTTCTCCCGACGTATTGCAAACTTTGTTTCAAACATAAAAATATCAAAACACTAATTAGATGTCATTAATGTTTACTTTCAATGGAATCCAATGGATGTCATCTTTCCAAATAATTATGATGATATCTCATAATTATGTGTGTGTCTCTCTGTAATACATATATTTTTTAGTTCACCAGAGGCTAGTAATTGCATATGTACATAATTATCTTTAAATTTGACCCGATTAGGCGACATACTGACCCGAAATAGGTGCATGTATAGGATCACTTGCCAGAATTTATACAATGTATTTATACAATTAAACATTAAAATATTTTGCTCTTCTTATATATCATATTTTAGTGGGTTTGGGTATAATGTGTATGGGACATGTAATGTCCACTCATGCTGTTGGGTGGTGCTATCCGCTGAGGTTAGTACACTTTTACTAGCCCAGTGGGCAGCACCAATTCACTTGACCACATATACGATTTTATGTGAGTCTTTCTTCTATGTTCATATTTACCCTACTGTATGTTACCTTTTATGTCTTTATCAAACTATAGACTAATGTACTGCATTTCATTTCATGTCTGTATGTACCACTTTTACTGCCATTTGTACACAGCATGTACTTATCAATGCTTCGGACACCATATTTGGGTCAGATTTTCAGAAAATGTACAATTCAACTTCACCAATCTTCTCAAATAAGCCAACTTTCAGACGAAAATAAAGTTCAAAACACAGTTTAACCTAACCAAGCAGATTGCTAGAATCAATGCAATGCCGAATATACTCGAATTTACCTAGTATTGACCGAATTACAGCCTAATTTAGCAGAATTTACTGAATGTGTACATCTGTGAATTGTACATTTTCTGAAAATCTTACCCATTTGTGTTGGTGGGAAAGGCAAGAGGTGATGATAGTACCTGATGATATCTGATGGCAGAAAGACAGCATTTTAGCCAGATCATTGTCAATGTTTGACAACTTTCTGCATCATACCATTATTTTGAATTCTCAAAATACAAATGGATGAGCCAAATAACATGCTCCCAAGTATAAGGGGGCGTAGGTTCAATTAGCATGGTGATGTGGCGGAACAGATAAAATACTCAAAATATAAATTGCAATTAAATTGTCATCATTATCAAGCTGAGATGAGTCTCTCTTTAATGATTTTTTAAAAAACCATCCTCCGTAATAAAGGCCTCAGGTTGGTCGAAACGTTGGAACCCAATAAACACAAGCCACAACCAATTTAGTGCCGGTCCTCCTTGTTTATGGGTAATACCACCTACCAAGATTTTTTTTTAAAATTCAGATTACAACCTGTTTGCCCTTTGTTTGAGTTTAATTCCTATCGCTTTCATGTAGGATTGATAAAAGTTCATCGCCCAAAACTGAGTTGGGTAATATCATTTGTCTTGCTTTAATGGAACATACAATATGGAGTGTGTTAAATGGGGAGCGAGTGTGTACATGAGAAAACATGTGTGTGTGTGCGAGTGTTATGTACCATTACATAACATTGTGTAACCTCATTATATTTATATTAATTATTAATTATCACCTATTTATTATATTATCTCATTACTTAAAATCGCTAATTATACTTAACTACCTAGGACTGTGCAAGTCTACTTATACATGCTATGCCATGGGTATTACGTAAGGGCTACGCCCACCTATTTACATATCCAAACCCTGGAGGAGCTTGTACCGTTACTCAGATATATTAAACAGTTGCCTGGTTCTTCTCACGAAGACTACACGTCTCTCAGTGTTCATTCTTACACCTTAACACTGGCGGAGAAACCCGCTCTATTTCGGAAACCAAACATCTCACAAAATAAGGTGTTAGGGGGAAAGTGGAGAATGGGGGGAAAGGTTCTGAAGTGGTTATGTTCTGGAGGAGAGGGATGGGTGACCAAGAGCAGCTCATAGTCAAAACAACATAGTTGGACATTCAGACGCATTAGGGTCAGATTTTCAGAAAATGTACAGTTCGCCTTCATCAATCCCCTCAAATAACACAAATTTCAGACGAAAATAAAGTTCAAAATACAGTTCAACCTAACTAAACCGATTGCTAGAATCAATGGAATGCTAAATATACTCGAATTTACCGAGTATTGACCAAATTGCCACCTAATTGAACAGAATTTACTAAATGTGTACAGCTGCCAATTGTACATTTTCTGAAAAGCTGACCTATGTAACAAAAGGTAAAGGTGATGACTTTTCAGGGACTTTACGTATTGTTTCTGTATATAATAACAATGTTAACAATTTAAACAATTTAGTCTATATAATTTGAGGTGATGTAGAAAGTTTTTAATTTGGATTTACAGACCATCTATAGGCTGATTTCTTGAAACCATAATTTATAGGGTCATAAGAGAAGTCAATTTTGAATGTTGTTTATATTCATTTACTGCATATCGCTTGTCAAAATTAATTTAAATTTGTTTTTTAAGGTACATAAGATGCCTATTTTAGTACATTTGTCCGAAGTACAGATAATTAATAGTGAAGTGCCTTCCTTATATTATTCACTCTGCGTCTCTCTAAGGCACTATTAGCCTGGTTGATTTATTATGGAACCAAAGGTTTAGCATTCAGTTGTGTGTGAAAGCATTTTATTTCACTTAAATTGAATCACCAGAACATGAATTATAATTGCTCTAGCAAATATAGATTGTTGATTTTTCATGTACTGTTTGCTTATTTAGATGTTAAAAAGAAATACTCACAAATCAAATAAACAAACCTACAGAAATATGCCTTTAAGTTTGTTTACTGTAATATCACCTGAATGTATATGCCAGTCCATATTAGAAACCTTATTACAATCCATTCTTGATCTTTTAAACTTTCTTCTTTGTTTCTTTTACTCTAAAGGCCGATATCGATTAGCACGATTAGTTATACCGACAGGTTATACCAATAACGGTGCCTCTTGATGTAACTGATGGGTCAGATTTTCAGAAAATGTACAATTTGCAGCTGTACACATTTAGTAAATTCTGCTAAATTAGGCTGAACTATCGTCAACACTAGTTATATCTGAATATGTTCTGCATTGCTTTCATTCAAGCAATCTGTTAGCTTATGTTGAACTGTATTTTGAACCTGATTTTCGTCCTAAATTTGGGTAATTTGAGAGGATTGGTGAAGGTCAATTTTGCATTTTCTGGTGATTTCACCCTATCAATATCTTTGCAATGGATACCTTCGATGACGACAACCACTATAGGGGTTAGATTTTCTGAAAATGTACAATTCGCCTTCACCAATTCTCTAAATTAACCCACAGACATGACCTTCAAAATGCACTTCAACGCAACATAACTGATACTTTGAGTCAATGCGATACCAAATATACTCAGATACACCCGGTATTCATCATTTTTGGGCCTTATTCAGCAGAATGTCCCAAACAAGTAGAGCTGCCAATTATACATTTTCTAAAAATTGACCAATATTGTATTGACGGTAGGTTGACGTCTGTCTAGAGAGTATGATGGCACCAGTAGAGGCCTATCGTCACAGTTTGAGGGGAAGTCTTGGGCTATTTAATTTTGAAAATATAGATTGTTTTTGTACATAGCCCACCATCCTGCCCACCCTCCTCCAAAATCGTTTAATTTTAGTGTTAGTTTTTAGTCTGCAAAACAATCGCCGACACGGCGATGTTTTACACATCATATGGTGGCGCTACCTGGTGGGAGGGTCAGAAACCATGCCACGATAGTGAAGCCACCGATGTCTGATTTTGACATTCTCATGCAGATAAGGCATGAACGCGAGAGGTCTGTTATTCAGTAATTATACCAGTAAGTGCTTAAATTTCTAGGTGAAATCTGGTCGTGTGGGTCTAACTTAAACACTGTGATAATTGAAGGGTGTTGGGCAATGGGAAACATAGGGTTTTTTTGAAATCTCACCAGATCCGTCCCCTATAGTATCCCCCGTATGGGAGAGGCGAATTTGCTAGTTTATGTTGTTATGCAGTGCATAATTTAAATTATGCCATTTCGCCGATTGGTCTAGCCTCCCAATAGACAGACGCCAAAGTACACGGTCTACGAGAATTAGAGATTAATTATAATTATAAATGGGCAATTACCTTGAAAGTGGTACAAAGTAGGGCCAAAGTATTTTTTGCTTAAGTGCTTGTTAATTGTACCATGTGTTGGCAATGTTCAGAGGTGTCATTGCCAAAAATAATAAACACTAAAATTTAATTATGTAGTTTGTATATCAGGTTTGTACGGTTTTATGTTGTTTAATGTAAATAAATACTATCATTATCATATACCATCTTTATTTTTTATCTAGCTTTTAATTCTCAGAAGGTCTATGGATCCAATCTTATTAATGTTTAGTAATTATCGTCTTAATGCATGTTATCTGATATGACTTCATTCCAAACATGTCCTAATAAAAGGGTAGAACATGTCAAAAAGTTGTATATCCTTTATTACATGTTTCACGGCCTAATGCGTATAGTATTTTAATTAGATGTTTGGGCATTCACTCTGGAGAATTATGGTGATAAAGAGTGGGCTTGGACAACTTCACTTAAATTCAGGCCTTGTAAATATTGATATTTTTTATAGCTATACATGACGAGTATAACATGGTATTGGGCCCAATCTAAATACATTTTGTGGTGAAGGTGAATAAGTTATAATATCTATATGCTCTTGATGCTTACTGGTAACTTTAGTCCATTCTGGGTCAGATTTTGGGTATAATTTGAATGCATTATGAGCGTGTAGACCGTGTTTATACCATGGTATATTGGCACTTTTTTGCTTTTGATAGGTTATAACCCTGAGCCCCCCCCCCCCTTTTGCCATCGACTATATGGGGTTTTTCCTTCCCCATTGGTCCCCACTCACACACACCCACCACAACCACGGCCCTTGTTCTTTATTCCATGATTTGGCCGTGAGCGGACAGTATAATCGATATACTTGCCGCTCACAAGGTGGAAAATATAAACTCCCTGTATTGTACAGTGACGTCACAACCATTCGAGACTATGCAGACAACTCAGTTTGATGAAATTAATGCGAATAAAGTTGTTTTAAGTTAAGAATCATGGAATAAAAGCAAGAATAGCACAGTATTGCGTCTTCGGTGGCCTATATTCTCCTTGGAGAATATAGCCCCCCTCATACGCGATATTATGCTGTTCTTGCTATAGTCTTAGAATTTGTTATAGTGTGTATGGGAGGAGTGTTTTTCAGAGAAACACCAATGTAGCTATTCACTTAGAATTCAGGATCTTGCCACTCGCATATAGAAGACTGCAGAGATTCCTGAATATTTTTTGGCTATATAATCTTTTTAGTGATAGCAATGAAATTTGGATCATGCCTGATCGTCTTGTGATAGCAAATGATTAATTGTGTATATGGGTCAGATTTTCAGAAAATGTACAATTGGCAGCTGTACACATTTAGTAAATTCTGCTAAATTAGGCTGCAATTTTGTCAATACTAGGTAAATTCGAGTATATTCAGCATTGCATTGATTCTGCCAATCTGTTTGGTTAGGTTGAACTGTATTTTCGTCTTAAATTTGGTTTATTTGAGAGAATTGGTGAAGTTGAATTGTACATTTTCTGAAAATCTGACCCACATCAAACTATTGTTTTTGTGATATTTCTCGGTATTATGAAAAACCTCTAGGTGGCGCCACTTATGCTTGATTCGGTTTTTTGAATAGCATATCTCTATGGACCCTTACCTTAGGTTACTACCGACAGATGGCAGCACGTTTGCCATATATGGGTCAGATTTTCAGAAAATGCACAATTCACCTTCACCAATCCTCTCAAATAACCCAAATTTCAGACGAAAATAAAGTTCAAAATGCCGTTCAACCTAACCAAACAGAATGCTAGAATCAATGCCATGCCGAATATACTCGAATTTACCTAGTATTGACCAAATTGCAGTCTAATATTGCAGAACTTACTAAATGTATACATACAGCTGCCAGTTGTACATTTCCTGAAAATCTGACCCAAATACTTGATCTAGTCCCTGCTCATCGTGATGAAATATGTTGCATGCATATGGAGATTTTGATTGTCTTTTTCTTGTATATTTTGAATATTTTTGCGCTGTTTTGTGTCAAACATGGCTTGTCGTGAATATGACGCTGTCCCAGGTGTGTGGTTTTAATTTTCAATTTTATTTTATCCCTGATTTTCATGACTTTATTATCATGTATTGTATAATTTTGTGTCCATAATATCCTGCTCATATGTCGGGAGATATTTTTCTATGAATCATTTTCTAATATTTTCTATTTTTGATTAAAATCAGCTTTTCTGTGAATAGTGTACCTGTTGCATAATGTCTGGCTGAATGAAAATCTTTAAAAAAAACAAAAAAAACTGCATTTTGAAGCTCGTTTTTGTCTTAAATTTGGGTTATTTGAGAGGATTGTACATTTTCTAAATTCTGACCCACATTACCCCACTATTATGTCCACGTCCAACTTGCTCTGAAGTGAAGTATAGAATAACCACGGGAACATCCTTTACAACAACACAACAACATGAATTCAGGTCTCAATACAAAGAGTATAAACACATCTTAGATTGTGAACAAAATTATAGATTGAGAAGGTTGCATATATAGATTTTAACAAAACTAAAATCATAAAACACAATTCTACAGCCCATTTTTCTCAGATGCTATCTAACATTTTTGCAAAAGATTTGACCACTATTTGAAGTGTTTTTCTCCGTTGAATTAATATATATTCCACAGCATCACATTAAAGTTTCCCATGGTAGGCAAGCTGGATTATAACACAATATCTCACATTATCTCACATTGTCGTCTATATAATGGCGCGACTCCACTAGAGAGAAAAACAGCGCCGACAAATTTTGTTGTTGCCAACTTTAATTTGTTGCAACAAATATCCATTTAAGAAATAATTCCAGAGGTTTTGTCTGTTCGTGGGTACTGTTGCCTCAGGGAAGTTCGAGGGCTTGCCCGAGAACTTCCCTGAGGTAACGGTACCTGCGAACAGACAAAACCAACATATTAATAACCTTAATTGTGAATAAATTGCTCATCTTAATTGTGAATAAATCACTTTGAACAATATTCCACTAGAGGAAAAACGGCGGCGACAAATTTTCTTGTTGCCCACTAACAACAGTTCATTTCATGTTTGCAATGAAAATGCAAATAGAGGAGTGTCAGATGTGTTGCCGCATTCTCTGGGAACTGTTGTTTCTGTGTAGACGTGATTTGATGAGATTCTGGGATGTATTTTTTCCCTATAGACCCCCGCTGCGTTGTACGACTGCCATAGATCACTGGTCTGCCGGGGTCTATTGTTCTTGGAGCCCTCCCCTCACGCTTCCGGTGATTCTCAGCTCGTCTAGGCTCCCTGGCCGTCGGCTGGGTGTCCATCTGCCGGCAAACAGTGGTAATGTGCAATGCATATTCTCCATAAGTGGGTGCCGACATCTAGCATCACATCTAAAAGCAATAATTCCCTTGTTTTTTTCTGTGGCTCTCTGACCCCTTACTCATCAGTTGCCTGCCTGATTAACACCAAACTTATACCATCACTCTGTATACCTGTACCAGGAATAAATACATCTTCAAACTTCATTATTTCGATATCTTTTGTGTTACACTAGCTGTAACATATTGGTGGACAACCCTTATGATTTCAGTACCTTAACACACAGATTCTAAGGAGAAACACACCTACAACATCCTGGACTTTTCTCATCATATATTGAGAACTTATAAGGATACTACAGAAGACTGCTCGATTGGTAACTATGGATTTGCTGCTGGAGCACTGTCTGGAATATAGCCCGAGGACTAGCACCAGCCCCAGTAAAACACCAGCAGAGAGCTGCATATTAAACCTGCATTTCTTTAATCTTTGCTCTCATATGATCAGCTAGTGATATTAGCTCCCACAACCTCCACCATAACGGTGTAGTGAGTTGTTACATGGGTGAGATTTTCAGAAAATGTACAATTCAACTATACCAATCCTCTCAAATAACCCGAATTTCAGACTAAAATAAAGTTCAAAATACTATTCAACCTAACTAAAGAGATTGCTAGAATCAATATAATGCCGGATATTCTCGAATTTACCTCGTATTGACCAAATTTCAGCTTAATTTAGCAGAATTTACTAAATGTGTACAGCTGCCAATTGGTAGTTAGTAATTATAAATGTTAAAGTGACACATGCCACTATTAAGCTCCCGATTTTGTGAAAGTTTGCTTGAATTCCAACCATGTTCTAGATTAGTATATTAGTAAGAATACCCGGGAGCATTAATGTATGCAGTACATATATATTTTGAGTAGTTAAGAGTTTAAAACTCCAATTTCGAATTGTCACACTGGGCTATGGTCTGGATTTTAGACTGTACCATTAGTCCCATAATTCAATGCGAATCATGCAACTTCCCCTATTGGTGCCTATGACTGACTATAAGTTAGACATAAATGGAGGTAAACAATTGGGACTTGTGTGTTGTACTTATGGCTCCATAACGTTTGTTGACCTAAAATTGCCAATTTAATAAAAACTAATTTATTTAATAAAAAGTGATAACATACATTCTGTGAATGTGCTCAGGTTAGACATTGTACAGTAAGGTCTACTGGATTGAAGATGCAAGATATACTTTCATGATTAATTTGAAGAATTAAATCGCCTGTGGCTAACACAGATGGTGTTTGTGGATAATTTATTTTCCCAGTTGCCCTCAATCAACATGAAGAGAAATTTAAGTAAAGCTAATATGTGATGAATAAATGGGTAAGCCTTGTCTTTATATGCATGCTCCCTATAGTCTCATAGTTAAGTGGTTAGCATGTGAGACTTCAAAACATTGGGATGTTCAATCACAGAGCAGACAGCCTTTTTACTTTTGTCTCATTTTCGAGTCATTTTAGTTTTTTAATTTCAGTAATACCTTCACATCTGGGGCTCGGTTTTCCCTTAAACTCACACATTTAGTTATTGGTGTCCTCCCTTTTCAATTGATGAAAGAATTAGAGAGGCTAAGATTGAAATAAGCAAGAAAAGTGGGGGTTCTGGTATATATGGGTCAGATTTTCATAAAATGTACAATTTTCAGATCTACACATTCATGAAATTCTCCTAAATTAGGCTGAAAAATGAAGAATACCGGGTATATTTGAGTATATTTGGTAATACATTGATTTAAATATCAGTTCTGTTATGTTAAACTGCATTTTGAAGCTCATTTCTGTCTTAAATATGGGTTATTTGAGACAATTAATGAAGGCGAATTGTACATTTTCTGAAAATCTGACCCATATACTGTTTCCCTGGAGTTATAAGGGTGGCAGTACTAAGCTTGAGTTTATATTTAGCAAAAAATGGTTTTCGCACAGGGCCACAACTTGTCCGGGAGAGCGTGTTGCATGCACCAGGCAGTGGTGGCTGGCTGTAATATACTTGAAGCCCTTATAGAACTCTTAAACTAGGATGTTATATTATTGAGCAGATAATGAAACCTTAGGCTATTTAGAAAATTCCCTGCTTGCCTTCCCTACACCGTAGATACCATAATACTTAAGGGTTGTACAAGGTTTGCCGGCATTATTTAGTGAATTACCTGAGGTATGCAAGACCCGGTCTGTGTCTATAGAAAATTATCCTAGGTATATGTTGCAGGATATAACAAGCTAGTTCACATAGTGTTGGAGGCTGTAGGAGGTTTGATTTAGTTTTGTGTTATATGGGTCAGATTTTCAGAAAATGTACAATTGGCAGCTGTACACATTTAGTACATTCTGCTAAATTAAGCTGCAATTTGGTCAATACTAGGTAAATTCGAGTATATTCAGCATTGCATTGATTCTAGCAATCTGTTTGGTTAGATTGAACTGTATTTTGAACTTTATTTTCGTCTGAAATTTGGGTTATTTGAGAGGATTGTACAAGGTGAATTGTACATTTTCTGAATAACTGACCCATATAGGAGGTAGCATGGCTAAGGCAGTGTGGTGTGTTTCTGTTGTTGAGTTCTACCTTCAGCTTTCAAGCCGACATGGGCACCCATTCGTCTAGGGCAGAACTGACACTTGTTGAATTCTGCACCCTTTACAGTCTGGAGTATCAGTGGGGCACTACACATATAGAACATTGGGTTGGGCAACAATACTGTCACAAATAACCAGAATATTGCGATGTGGAGTCTAATGTAAACTGATCATTTTTACCTATTTACAGGGTCTCAGCGGTTGGCGTGTCACATTTGTGAGCAGATCTACACATTAGAATCTTGGACCTTGGCATATCTTGGACGTTGGTGCATATATACATACACATGAACAGAGGACGGGTAGCAAATGCTACAAGTGTGACTACTGTACCTACTCTACTGATGTCAGAAGGTATGATACATCACAATGTGACTCATACAGGGGGGACAGGACAGGCAGCAAATGCTACAAGTGTGACTAGTGTACCTTCTCTACTGATGTCAGAAGGCATGATTCATCACAATGTGACTCATACAGGGGAGACAGGACAGGCAGCAAATGTTACTAGTGTGACTAGTGTACCTTCTCTACTGATGTCAGAAGGCATGATTCATCACAATGTGACTCATACAGGGGAGACAGGACAGGCAGCAAATGTTACTAGTGTGACTAGTGTACCTTCTCTACTGATGTCAGAAAGTATGATACATCACAATTTGACTCATACAGGGGGGACAGGACAGGCAGCAAATGCTACAAGTGTGACTAGTGTACCTTCTCTACTGATGTCAGAAGGTATGATACATCACAATGTGACTCATACAGGGGGGACAGGACAGGCAGCAAATGCTACAAGTGTGACTAGTGTACCTTCTCTACTGATGTCAGAAGGCAAGATGCATCACAGTGTGACTCATACAGGGGGGACAGGACAGGCAGCAAATGTTACTAGTGTGACTGGTGTACCTACTCTACTGATGTCAGAAGGCATGGTGCATCACAATGTCATTCATACAGGGGAGAAACTACATGAGTGTGGTGTGTGTGTTGAAGGGTTTACAGAGATTAGTAGTTTAGAGAACCATTTACTCACACACAGTGCTGAGGGGAAATATAAGTGCAGTATATGTTACTATAGGACAACAAAGGCTGGAGCCTTAAGTACACACTTGTTAACACATAGTTGGGAAAGGACTTATAAATGTACTGAGTGTGACTATAGAGCAGCACACGCTGGAAACCTGAGGAGACACATGAGGACACACACTGGAGAAAGGCCTTATAAGTGTACTGAGTGTGACTTTAGGGCAGCACAGGCTGGAGCCCTGAGGACTCACATGAGAACACATACTGGCGAAAAGTCTAATAAGTGTACTGTGTGTGACTATAGGGCAGCACATGTAGGAAACCTGATGAGACACATGAGAACACATACTGGAGAAAAACCTTATAAGTGTACTGTGTGTGACTATAGGACAGCACAGGCTGGAAACCTGACGAGACACATGAAAATGCATACTGGGGAAAGGCCTTATAAATGTACTGTGTGTGACTATAGATCAGCACAGGTAGGACACCTGAGGAATCACATGAGAACACATACTGGGGAAAAACCTTATAGATGTACTATGTGTGACTATAGGGCAGCACATGCTGGAACCCTGAGGATTCACATGAGAACACATACTGGCGAAAAGTCTTATAAGTGTACTGTGTGTGACTATAGGGCAGCACAGGTAGGACACCTGAGGACTCACATGAGAACACATACTGGCGAAAAGTCTTATAAGTGTACTGTGTGTGACTATAGGGCAGCACAGGTAGGACACCTGAGGACTCACATGGGAACACATACTGGAGAAAAACCTTATAAGTGTACTGTGTGTGACTATAGGACAGCACATGCTGGATCCCTGAAGTCTCACATGAGAACTTATACTGAAGAAAGACCTTATAAATGTATGGAGTGTGTCTATAGGGCAGCACAGGCTCAAGCACTGAGCAGTCACATGAAAACACATACTGGAAAAAAGCCCTATAAATGTACTGTGTGTGACCATAGGGCAGCACAGGCTGGACACCTGAAGAATCACATGAGAACACATAGTGGTGAGAAGCCTTATAAATGCACTGAGTGCAACTATAGGGCAGCACGGGCTGAACACCTGAGGGGACACATGAAGACACATACTGGTGAAAAACTTTATAAGTGTACTGAGTGTGACTATAGGGCAGCAGAGGCTGGAGCCCTGAAGATTCACATGAGAAAACATACTGGAAAAAGGCCTTATAAATGTACTGAGTGTGATTATAGGTCATCACATGCTCATGCACTGAGGAGACACATGAGTACACACACTGGAGAAAGGCCTTATAAATGTACTGTGTGCGACTTTAGAGCAGCAGAGGCTGGAACCCTGAGGGCTCATATGAAGACACATACCGGGGAAAGGCCTTATAAATGTACTGAGTGCAACTATAGGGCAGCACTGGCTGGACACCTGAGGAGACACATTATGACACACACTGGAGAAAAGCCTTATGGGTCAGATTTTCTGAAAATGTACAATTGGCAGCTCTACACATTTAGTAAATTATGTTAAATTAGACTGGAAAATGCTCAATACTCGGTAAATCTGAATATATTTGATATTGCCTTGATTCAAACAATCAGTTGGGCTATATTGAACCGTATTTTGAACATTATTTTTGTCTAAAATTTGGGTTATTTGCGATGATTGGAGAAGGTGAATTGTACACTTTCTGGCGATTTCACCCATATACGTGTACTGAGTGTGACTTTAGGGCAGCAGAGGCTGGAACCCTGCGGGATCACATGAAAACACATACTGGCGAAAGGCCTTATAAGTGTACTGTGTGTGACTATAAGTCAGCACGGGCTGGAACCCTGAGGGATCACATGAGAACACATACTGGAAATAAGCCTTATAAATGTACTGTGTGTGACTATAGGGCAGCAGAGGCTGGACACCTGAGGATACACATGAGAACACATACTTGAAAACAAAAGTCTCATTGATTGATTGATGCTTTCCTTATTCTATGTTTTCACATAAAAGAAACTAGGACAATGATCAGGTCTGCCTAATTTTGCTATAACACTTTTCCAGCCTAATTTTATTTCATGAATTTCTGCAGAAATTATTGTATAAAGTAATTGGATTCTGTAATGTGCATTAAAGGGGAATCCTCGCTGGTTGCCCAGCATAATGTCATTACTCATTCTCAGCTTGTGATATGGGTCGGGGTTGCGGCCCCAGCTGGTCATGTGATACTCTTGCATAGATAATGCCCCAAACCAAAACAGTCCTTATCAGGGGCACATGGTCCTTCCAGTCAGATAGAGATAAGGAACTTATAAGTAACCAGTGTATACAAAGCAATACTCCTCCCCCCATGTGGGTTAGATTTTCAGAAAATGTACAATTCACCTACTCCAATCCTCTCCAATAATCTACATTTGAGACAGAAATGAGCTTAAAAAAGTAGTTTAACATAGCAAAACAGAAACTTTAAATCAATGCGATACCAAATATACTCAGATATACCTGGTATTTATCATTTTTCAGTCTAATTTGGCAGAATTTCCTAAATGTGTAGAGCTGCCAATTGTACATTTTCTGAAAATCTGATCCATTTGGTGTTGTTGTGTTATGTGACTTGTGTAAACACAGTCTTGATTGACAGCTAACTGTTTTAGTTTAAATGTGTCATATTTCCAATGGAGTTAATGAATTAGTGATGTAAGGAGTACTACGATTTTTAATGTAGGTAGACATCATAGCCTCCATATATTCATTTATATCTGTGGCTAGTTACATGAAGAAACAGTGGCTAAAATATGAGATATTAGGGAAGACATTGACCCCTTGTGTCATGCGATTTGACCCTCCGTCTCGATCAATTTGAAACCAAACGATTTGAAACCAAACGATTTGAAACCAAACGATTTGAAACCAAACAGAGGGGCATTAGATATTTAATACATACATATTTATCAATTGATTGTTGTATGTACCTTCTTAGTACCATTTTTCTTGACAACTTATCTGAAAACTTTCGAAACCTGAAAGGCAGCTCTATGCTTCAGCCGCGGAGAGCGTGACGTCTTGAACCAATCAAATTACGTTATTTGGGTCACGCGCTTCCCGGATCGCATTGGTATGCGATTTGACTTTTCATATAGCACCCCTGTATCATGTCGTTGAAATCATGTGGGTCAGAATTTCAGAAAATGTACAATTGGCAACTGTAGACATTTGGTAAATTCTACAAAATTAGGCTGCAATTTGGCCAATACTAGGTAAATTCGAGTATATTCGGCATTGCATTGATTCTAGCAATCGGTTTGGTTAGGTTGAACAGTATTTTGAACTTTATTTTTGTTTGAAATGTGGGTTATTTGAGAGGATTGGCGAAGGTGAATTGTACATTTTCTGACGATCAGACCCATGTATGTATGTAATAAAGCAGTAGAATACACACAAACAATCACCAGGGGCTATAATTACAAGATACAAATAACGCTGTCAAATTAAAAAAGCAAATGATATACAATATAAGAACTGACTGTAGGTCAAGATCCATTTTTCAATGGATTATATATAAATGTCCTTAATCTCTTTTTATTATACATGCATTGATTGCTATGAAAAAAAACGTATCTCGAGTGATTTACGCATAGTGCGTATTTCACTAGTGATTTACGTGGGGGTTGTCATGGCAACCAATCTGGTTTTTTTTACCAAGATTACCGGTAAAATTCAAATTTATGACTTATTTTTTTTATATTTTCAATATTGATAGCATGTATAATAAATCTGTTAACTAACTCGTTGGCATCCGTCGCTTAGAATATTGCACTCGTTGCTATGCAACTCGTGCAATATTCACACTCCTTCAACCAACTCGTTAGTTAACCTGTATAAAAATGTGATGTTAATTGAATTTTATATAAAAATTGTGATGTAATAGTATCTATAGTAGCTTACAGATCTTCACGGAGTCAGTACAAGGTCATCTGAATAAAAGTGATAATTGTGATAATAAGTGATAAGTGGAAGACCTGCGAATGAAAATCCGCAGATGGAAATTATTTTTATATGGCTTGTAAAATAATTGTCTGATTTCTGGAAGTGTTGTAAAAAAATCTGGAAATAAAACTATTACAACAACAACAACAACAACAACCATTATTTAGGTTATTGTCATCGACTTGGGCAGGGATTGTATTCTATTTCTTTGATAAAGGGCTAATGAGCCCAAAACGTTGGACCCCTCAATAAACAAACCTACAACTTATTCCTCCGTCCCTGTCCTTATTCTGTTCTGGGCTAATCCTTACCTTGGGATTTATTATATTATAATATTATTATCGTTACAAGTCTGCTGGTTCTGAACAATTCAAAATCTGACCACTCGTCTCAAATGCTTGACAACAAATTCTTTTCACCTGGTATTTTAAATGGTCCGGTTCTTCATCGGATTTAATCTTCTTCTTCTTCTTCTTCTTCTTCTTCACAGGGGAGGACCAGGCAACACTCCAAAATTAAAACAATACATGTATTTGGTAATTATGGTAGAAACATGTTACAAAAGACCCTCTGTCCGAGCCGGGAACACAAGGCCTTGACAATTTTCTTTTGAATCATTTTTATTCAGGTTAACAGGCAGTTACATCAGTGTAAGGTTATTATTTAAATCATGGGTTCCCAATTCACCCTAAGGTGGTATACAATGCATGACAGGCTTTCACTTTGACCATGTTTAGCTCACCTTAACACATAACCCTTGCTTTAGCACAGCCTAAAGGTGGCCTTCCATTTGTCAGGAAGCGGAATGCGGATGCTGAATGTGGAAAGTGTCCATTCATATATAGGTCAGATTGTCAGAAAATGTACAATTTACCTTCACCGATCTTCTCAAATAACCCAGATTTCGGACGAAAATAAAGTTCAAAACACAGTTCAACCTAACCAAACAGATTGCTAGAATCAATACAATACAATATACTCGAATTTACCCAGTATTGATCAAATTGCAGCCTAATTTAGCAGAATTTACTAAATGTGTAGAGCTGCCAATTGTACATTTTCTGAAAATCTGACCCATATGCGGAAAACAGTGTGCGATTCCTCCGCAGGAGCACGCTGCCGCAGGAATCAAGTCCAATAAATTTTCAATTATGTGCCGTGAGTTCCATTCTATATTTATTATATATATGCCCTTAAAATGCTACCAAATATTAAATGAAAATCGATTTCATATCCTTATTTGGGCCCACTTGCACTGCTACTTTTGACAGTCGAATTTTTATTGTATGCATACTATATGAATATTTTTATAGCACCCCAAATTACTAAATATGTACAGCTGCCAATTGTACATTTTCTGAAAATCTGACCCATGTATGGGATGAGTCCTTATAAGTAATAATTTAGCCTACCTCAGCAATTACACGTACTGAGCTATAGTCGAGGATGTGAGGAGATGGAATCGTTGGATCACTATTTCTGTAAGTACTTCAATAGATTTGATTTGATTTGAAAATCTTTTATCTATCAAGGAGCATACAAGTGATACATTACGACGAATGGGTTGCCAGCTGCCAATTGTACATTTTCTGGAAATCTGACCCATGCACTGACAAGTAGAGGTTGTCAACTGCCTCCCTCTGTTGAGTTACTTTCTCCAGTCATTCACATGCCTATACTATTGACAAAGATGTGGAGCATTCGACATAATGATTCAATTCAATTCAATTCAAAACATATTTTATTGGTATCTAGGGTGTTGTACAAATAGGAGCCATGAATCTGAATATAAATCCAGGTCCTCTAGTATGTTCTACAAGGAGTAGGTCAGAATTACAAGTAATTGTAATCTTTAATACCCTTTGTTTTTAATAAATCTAGTCACTAAGAATGAATTCTGTGGTTTCCAACATTTTGACGAATATAACTATTTTAAGCCCTTTGAAATCAACTATTAACTAACTGATAGTCCATTCTCTAATTGATCTTTTTTATTAGTTTTACTATAGCTATGCATCGAGGTATAATGACCACAATGGAATACATTTATTGATATTATTAAGTCGTGGATTTATAATGAGTTCTTCTGATTTGCTTTACGGGTCAGATTTTCAGAAATGTACAATTCGCCTTCACCAATCCTCTCAAATAACCCACATTTAAGACACAAATAAGCTTCAAAATGCAGTTTACCATAACAGAGCTGATACTTTAAATCAATGTGATACCAAATATATTCAGATATACCCAATATTCATCATTGTTCAGCCTATTTTAGCAGAATTTCCTAAATGTGTAGAGCAGCCAATTGTACATTTTCTGAAAAACTGACCCTTACTCTGTCTGCTTAAAAGTGATGTATTTTGTATTTAAAGATTTTTATTCACTCAAAAGCATTGTGTGACAGGTACATTATTCTCAGAATTTGCTGACTTCTAATTTTAACTTTAATTTTTATTTTAATTTCTAAGTATTTATACAAATGTCTAGTGAAGATGTTGTTTCACAAAAAATGTTATGTAGGTAAAGTGATGTGATGTTTGTCCTTTAGATGGCAGATGGGAAATGTTTGGTACATGTATTCATATGTGATGTATTGTGAGAATGCAATGGCAATTTGCCCAGAGATTCGGTATGTAAATGATGAAGTCAGAGAAGTCGGATGATAGTAGTCTTCGGCCAGGCAGCAAGGTGTGTCCAAGCTTACTCTGTCCCCTTTATTTATAGTCACACGTTAATTATTCATTAGCATCAAAATGGGTATAGCAAAGTGCGCTCCTGGCGATCCACCCTTATGATTGGCTGAGGGGGATCTTCCTGCCACATGATCATGACCCCCAGCACTCTCCCACGCCAAGGTCATGCGCTGTGCGCCTGCGCGGAGGATCCCTTGCCCTCAACCCCTCCTCCCCTCCCATTATCCCTGACCCAAGCGTGTAGCGTCCCCTCCCTCCCCCAGTCCCTTCCCCCCACCCACTAATGAGAGTCACGCCGGAGAACAAATGGCGATGCTATTTCGGTTGCTAAGACAATCAAACAGGTAGACACATAACAACAGATGTCCAGCACCCCGCTCTCCCCCGCTCCACCCAGGTCCCGCGTGGCGGTCGAGGCCCAGGCGGAGGGGAGGGGGGGGGGGGGGGGAGAGGGGGAGGGGGGGACGGCCACTCTAGGGGTAAATTCCGCTCGCAAGAATTGCAATTCTTTACATTATTTCAGGAAAATGAGTCACAAGTCGCAAAAAATAAATTTTGAGATATTATTATATTTGAAAAGATGAGATCAAGCCGATTCCAATGTTAGTAAACATTAAGACATTTGATAAATAATTCTATTTTTTATATCTTATATACTAATTTTTTGAAAAAAGTTTCATTATTTCTGAGTGGACCATTACTACTAAAGTAGCTAAATAAACTATAGGATGACTTTATAAATGCAAGGATATATTCAAGACACTGCCTTGCAATTTGGTACATGTATTCATGTAGACTTCACATAGTACATACTCCACAGATGAGAAAATTCCTACAAACAGATCTTGTGAATAAAACACATTGAAAAATATCAATTTTGCGACTTCTGGCTCATTCTCCTGAAACACATCACATATGACTAAAAGTGCCTCAGTGTAACACATCACATTTCACTCCACATCCACTTCATGGTCAGGTGGTGCCCCCTATCCACTGTATATAGAACACACATACAGGTGCTGCTTCCTACAGGCTAGAGGACATAACCACGAGGTGCTCCCGAGTTACTCATGTCTCTCTTGACTTGTATTTTTTAATATTTTTTATTCATATCACTATTTATAAGGGTCACATTTCAGGAGGGAGGGAGGCGAAGGGCGAGGGGGAGGGAGGGAGGGGTAGGCAGAGGAAGAGAGGCACAGAGAGAAGAGGGAAGGGAGAGGGTGGGGAAATCAGAGAGGGGGAGGGAGGCAGAGGGGGAGGCGGAGAGAGAAGAGGGAAGGGAGAGGGTGGGGGAATCAGAGAGGGGGAGGGGAGGCAGAGGGGAGAGAAGAAGAGGGAAGGGAGAGGGTGGGGGAGAGGAGACGAGGAGGGGAGGCAGAGGCAAGAGAGAGCGGTTGGAGAGGGAGATGAAGGTACAGGGTGAGAGGGAGAGACATGATTGGGAGAGATTACTATCTGACAGCTCCTACCCATTCTTTACCATAAGTTCCATTGAGAACCTACCTGTTCTTAACCGTCCGAGGCCTTAACCGTCCTATTCCTCGCAGAGGGGAAGGTGATGGAGAAGACGGGGGGCGGGGGGGGGGGCGCTGAGGGGTTGGAGAGGGAGAAGAAGGTAGAGGGTGAGAGGGAGAGAGAGGAAGGTAAGAGATTTCTATCAAGCATTTCCTACCCATGCTTGACCATTATACCATCTATAGAGAACAACCCACTTTTTCTTAACCCCTAGTCACTTATAATAATGCTAAGAAGAATATATTTCTTTTATTTAGAATGTTTATACAGCAAATCAATAAGTCAAATCATTTCACAAGTATTCTAAGTCGAGAGAACACCAAAACTATAACCTAAGCGATTTCTTATTAGGTGATTTTTTTATTCAGATGGTAGATATACAGTTTGAGTTGTGATTCCAACGTTTCGGATTCGTGGCAATCCTTCTTCAGGGAATGGTTGACTTGATGATTTCAAGGGGGTATATTAAAAATGTGCAGCTTGGGTAACCATGGTTACTTATTAACAACGTGACATTTCACAAGTAGTCAAGTATAATGAAGATACATGGGTCAGACTTTAAGAAAATGTACAATTGGCAGCTCTATACATTTAGGAAATTTTGCTACATTAGGCTGAAAAATGATGACTCCCGGGTATATCTGGGTATATTTGGTATCGTGTTGATTCAAAATATCTGTTTTGCCGTGTTAAACTATGTTTTGAAGCTCATTTTAGTCTTAAATGGGGGTTATTTGAGATGCTTGGTAAAGGTGAATTGTACATTTTCTAAAAATCTGACCCACATAGTAATTTCGGAAATAAGTTTTATGGGCTCACGGGTATATTCATTGCTGAATTCCATGGTTTTCTGTCCACTGCTGTGTACTACTGATTTTGATACAAATTTCACATAGATGATATATTTCATTGTTTGAAAATATTACTGATCCAAATACAGATATTTACATAAAGATAATAATCAGATTCATGTTAAGAGTTTAGGCTAAATCGACATGAGACAACCAGGAAGACATCTACATCGTTACACAAAGCAACACATGTAAAAGGGATATTTAGCTCGATACAGAATATAGAATATATATATATTCAGAAGAATATATAGAATATAGAATATATACAATTCTCTTTAAAGTTTTCTGCCGACTAAAATACAAATTACAAATACAAAAAAGAAATTCCGCAACAGAATAAGACAACGAGTTTATTAACCAGGGTTGGACCACAAAGGTCGATCAAGTCCTCAATCATTATAAGGGTCAGATTTTCAGAAAATGTACAATTCAACTTCGCCAATCTTCTCAAATAACCCACATTTTAGACGACAATAAAGTTCAAAATACAGTTCAACCTAACCAAACAGATTGCTAGAATCACTGCAATGCAGAATATTCCCGAATCTACCTCGTATTGACCAAATTGCAGCCTTATTGTGAAGAATTTACTAAATGTTTAGAGCTAGCTGCCAATTGTACATTTTCTGAAAATCTGACCCATATAATAACACAGATAGGTATCCAGGTACAAAATCACTACTACAGGTTTTTACATGGTTTTTTATATTCTTTTAGCTTCAACACAAATTATTAACTTGCTACTGGGTCTTTAAAAATAACTTTAATTTGTTCCATGGTTTTTCTTTCTCCAAGGGGGGCAATTTGTTCCATAATATTGGACCCTGGACGTGGGGATATTTAAAAAAATTGTCTGTGGTTGGTTGCATTAATTACCTTCAAGTTGATCCCAGCGGCAAGCCTAGTTTGTCTTGGCATAATCTGAATCAGTTCTGGGTTTCTCACCCTAGAAGCTATCAAACACAAAATCGTCATGTTGCCTCTCTCTTTTCAAATATTAAATATTCAGTAATGCTTTCATTTCAAGGGTGGAGTAATTTTGGTGGGTACAAACTTATCGTATGGCCCTATTACTTTACAATGAGTCTGGCAACATTTTCATCTATATAGTAGCGGATACGTGCAAATTGGTTAACCTTGCCTTGGACCATACGTGCAAAGTGGTCATTGAAGGTCAGTGATGGATCGATGAAGCCTAACAAAACTAGTGCAAGCTGAGCTCTTTTCTACATTAATATTAAGGTTTAGCAACCATACATTTGTCTAGGTATTTTACCATTTTTTTAAGATCCTAAAACCTGGGCCATTGTTGCTGGTTATAATCATATTATACTAGAAAATACCCGTGCGTAGTATTTGCTAGTCAGTCAGTGGGGCCCACACCATCATCTCTCAAGCAATTTACTAGATTTGACCTTGAGAATATGACCTTGACATTGGCTCCAGGTCATCATGAACTAGACATGATTAAGCCCTTGTTAGGATTCATGTAATGTGAGGTGACTGAGTAACAAATGTATGGTTGCTAAACCCTATAATGTTAATGTAGAAAAGAGCTCAGCTTGCACTATTTTTGTTAGGCTTCAATTTCAACTTTGACCTCGACAAAGGTCAAGTTCTGCAAGACTGCAAACAACCCTTATGTGTATATACCATTCATATTCCTAAGTTTGGTGACATTCCTGACAATAGTGTACAAATTAGACACTAAAACCTTATTCTAAAAATTATACCCGTTACCATGGAAACAATACAAAAGGTGACCTCACTTATGTCTTTGGAAAACAACATTTCTATGACCCTTAAGGTACACCTATGCCAAAGGGGACCCACCCACTAGATAAGATTAACAATAGTGGTGATAGGCAAAATTGCAATGAATATTTGACTGTCTCGTCCTTACTCCCAAACAAATAGAATATATGGGTGAAATCGTCAGACAATGTACAATTGGCCTTTACCAATCCTCTCAAATAACCCAAATTTCAGACGAAAATAAAGTTTAAGATAAATTTCAACCTAACCTAACAGATTGCTAGAATCAAGGCAATGCCGAATATACTCGAATTTGCCTAGTATCGACCAAATTGCAGCCTAATTAAGCAGAATTTGCTAAATGTGTACAGCTGCTAATTGTATATTTTCTGAAAAAACCTAACCCTAATGGAGACAGTTCACATTGATGGGAGGATTTCGTATGGCACAATGCATCTGTATCACCCCAAGTCCATTACGCTAAGTAGCATATAGTATGACGCTATTTTATCGGAGCTTATTAAACACAGATTCCCTTGAGGCAGCCAGGTATATGGGTCATATTTTCAGAAAATGTACAATTCAATCACCAATCCTCTCAAATAACCCAAATTTAAGACGAAAATCAGGTTCAAAATTCACAAGATTCAAAAGACAGATATATTGGATGAATAAAATACAGAATATACTCAGATATACCTAGTATTTATGGATTTTTACTCTAATTTAGCAGAATTTGATAGATGTGTAGAACTGTAGATTGTACATTTTCTGAAAATCTGACCCATATATGTGCCGTGCGACATTGAGCAAAATGCGAGTAACTCTGCCGAGCAGAATGAGCTAGAATTAGCACCACCAGCAGTGATGTGTTACAGGAAAATGAGTCGCAAGTCGCAAAAATAGGATTTTGAGATATCATCATATTTGAAAAGATGAGATCAAGCCGATTCTAATGATAGTAAACATTTACTAAGTACTTCCATATTTTAAATCTTATACTTTTAGTTTTGAAAAAAAAAAAGGATTACAATATTTCTTGGTGAACAATTACTGGTACAGAGGCTAAATATAAGATATAAGATGACCTTAACATATGCATGGATATATTTATTAGACTGCTAGTGCTACGTCAAGTGTGAGGCAACCCAAACATGAAAACATTCCCATACATACATCTTGTGAATAACCACTTTGAATGAAAAATAACAATTTTGCGAATTGTAACTCATTATCCTATAACACATCACATCATTATGGCACATGATAAGAATTTTTACTTGCACGATTTACAGCATAGACATTGAGACAATGAAGTCGATGAAAAATCACCACTCCATACAATGGAGCCATCAATGTTTAGAACAATTATTATTTATATACAGAGGAGGAAATATGTTTAAGTTTCCTTTCACAATTTTAATTGAGATTCAGAACAAATCTCTGACAAAGAGAACGTTTAAATGTCATTTCATTTTATAATTTTAAAGAGATACAGAGGAAATTAGGGACAGATAGAATGTTGAAATGCCATTCTACTTTGCTCTCAGATATTGATATATATTAATTATAAGTTAATGGTTAATCTTATTTACAACTCCCGAGACATCTTATAGCGGTGCACAGTCAGCTTTATTCTATAATAATATAATGTGTTTCAGGAAAATAAGTCACAAGTCGCAAAATGGATATTTTTCAAAGTATTCCATCTACAAGATCTCCTCGGAGGAATGCTCCTACTTATGGTTATATCTAATGGTCCAGTTCGTATACATATATGTATCAAATGTCAGGACTGTGTATTAAATATATGCTTGCGTTCCGAATGTCATCATATAAAGTATATTTAGCAACTTCGCTAGTAATTGTCCACCCAGAGATATTGCAAACTTTCTTTTTCGAAAATAAAAATATCAAACTTAAAATATCGAAATACTTATTAAATGTCCTAATGTTTACTATTATTGGAATCGGCTCCCCCCAATCTCTCTCCCTCTCTTTCCTGTTGCTAGGGACTCTCCAGGACGCATTGATAGGGAATCCCATGTTGCCAAGGAGATAAAGGCATGACCTCAATCTGTTCTAGGGGCTTTCTCAGGCTATAAATAGAGTGTAAAGATCCTGATTAAAAAGGGCCTCAAAATCACATTTTCACCCCAGATCACTTCACAAATCACATATATTGTCCTCCGGAAAGGGACAACGGAACTGTACAGGGCAGAAAAACCGTTGTTAACATCATAGATTCCAAGAACATGTCTTAAGGCCATGCAAAGTGGCGCTGCCATCGCGGCGGCTACCGCGACGGTCAGGACCGTCCAACAGAGTAGAGCGACGGTCAGGCGGACCATCAGTCAGCACGGACCGACGGTCAGTGACTGGCACCTCTGCTGCCAGCCATTGACAGTTGTATTGAATACAAATGACCGTCGGTCAGTAATACAGTGTTCTTGAGCTTAATACCTCTTGGTGGAATGGTATGGACAGCCATAGGCTACAGCATTGGAAAGTCATATCACTCTCTGGAACATATTTACATATATCTATCTCTGGCGGAG
This sequence comes from Sthenelais limicola, assembly GCA_942159475.1. Lineage (NCBI taxonomy): Eukaryota > Metazoa > Annelida > Polychaeta > Phyllodocida > Sigalionidae > Sthenelais > Sthenelais limicola. The sequence goes on from OW804099.1 coordinate 93,709,934, forward strand.
GTCAAGGGGGAAAATAGTCCCATGTTCGCATCCTTATTTGCTGTATTTAAATAATTTTTTTCGCGGAAAAAAGATGCGTTATAAATCGTACGAAATGATAAAATAATTATAATACTGATAAGCAGCTGTGAAACTGCAAATTTATTGCATATTTTGCGCTACAAACATCGGAAAAATAGACCCAAAAATGAGTGAGGTGGACTGGAAGTAAGAAAGTAAACAGATAGGGCAGTGAACAGTGCTTGTTTTCCGACCTTAATTTCCATAGAATTTTCACTACCGGTATCTTTTTTACCAAACACTTCAGGAGAAATTTAAATTGACTTCAGGCACTGTAAGAGGTGGTTATCTCCCTTGTTATTAATTCTACATTTCCTATATTTAAAGAAATGAATTAATAATTTGCCTTATTACATGAGAAGAGAGAAAAGATAGTAATACATAATTTCGAATACTGGCTATCATCGTGGCTATATTGCTTTGTAGCATTGATTTATTTTCTCTGTTAAAATAAATACACTAAAATGCATTGAAAGAGTGTTTGTAAGGAATGCAGTGAACTGCTTGAATATCGTCTAAGGCTTCCTTTGCATTCTTAATTAAATCTCAGTTGATCGGCACAAAGCTTGCACTCCTACAACAACAGGTTCTCAGCAGAAGTATTTTGATTTCATTTGAAAAATATGTTATTCAGGAAGACATATATGCATTTCGTAATAGCATATGGGTCAGATTTTCAGAAAATGTACAATTGGCAGCTCTACACATTTGAGAAATTCTACTAAATTAGACTGAAAAATGATAAATACTGGGTATATCTGAGTATATTTGGTATCGCATTGATTTAAAGTTTCTGTTTTGCTATGTTAAACTACTTTTTGAAGCTCATTTCTGTCTCAAATGTGGATTATTGGAGAGGATTGGAGTAGGTGAATTGTACATTTTCCGAAAACCTGACCCATATATGGGTCAGATTTTCAGAAAATGTACAATTGGCAGCTCTATACATTTAGGAAAATTTGCTAAATTAGGCTGAAAAATAATGAGTGCCGGGTATATCTGGGTATATTTGGTATCATGTTGATTCAAAATATCTATTTTGCTGTGTTAAACTATGTTTTGAAGCTCATTTCAGTCTTAAATGGTGGTATTTTGAGATGATTGGTAAAGGTGAATTGTACATTTTCTAAAAATCTGACCGATATGTATACAATTCCTAATAGCCTGACTTTAAATACAAATTATACAACGATTTTAATAATGACAAACAATTTTTTTTCTAAAGATTTTATTTATATTGGGGTTTGATGGTCCCCTAACAGTGTTTTTCGCCCGTCCCAGTCTCATATCAAGCAGTATACAGAGCGAAAAAACATGAAAAACATGAACAAACATTTTGGATGTAAGATGTAGGGAAGTCCTATAGGAAAGTTACAACAACATCTTTAAAAAATCAATTCAAGTTAAGGAGACACTTAAGCACTCGAACTTTTGCCATGCAATGATATAATGTTAAGACAATGTTAGAATAACATTTGAATAGTTTGTGCTTAATTAAAGACAAATCGCTTTCGTCATAATTAGGCAAGCTTTAAAAGGTTCATTAACAGATGCTATGGTAAATGCCAGTTTAGCTTTACATGTGGTAACACAATAAAAGCAAGATAATGTCTTTACTTCTTTATTTATTTCTCCCCAAACAATTGCCGAAACGAACAATAAAATAGCTATATATGGGTCAGATTTTCAGAAAATGTACAATTCAACTTCGCCAATCCTCTCAAATAACCCAAGTTTCAGATGATAATAAAGTTCAAAATACAGTTCAACCTAACCAAACAGATTGCTAGAATAAATGCAATGCCAAATATACTTGAATTTACCTAGTATTGACCCAATTGCCGCCTTATTTAGCAGAATTTACTAAATATGTAGAGCTGCCAATTGTACATTTTCTGAAAATCTGACCCATATATAGTCCAACAACTTAGAGTTCTTTCTATTTCTAATTAGTACATAAATAATTATAATAAAGTCGGCATTGGAGAACCTTTCCTGGTCGTATCCCTATTTGAGAGTCAAAGAAGATGGTGGTACATTTTGTGGGACTGGTAACACTCCAAGTTGTCTTTACAGGAACAGCATCTAGGCTGATGTTGGGTGGCTATGGATATTACAGTGGACTCCTGCCTAAATCCACTGTCGCATAATTGAAGGACTCAAGATGAGCGACAACATGCAAGTTGCCCTCCCAAATTGGTGTCCACTAGCGATTTATGGAGGGCTTCTTTGGAGTGTCGCCAATCTTTCTAAATATATTCCTGTCGCCCAAACAATTCCAACTATTTTTAGATTGAGCGACTTCATAGCTTTCCAGGCTTGTGATTGGCTGAAACACATCAAGTCGCCAGAAGACATTCTTATTTTGGGAATCCACACAGCAGCCAACATGGGCGACAAGACAGGCGACCACAATCAAAGATTTGAAATAATGAAATGAAAGATTTGAAATTAAAATTATTCTACGCAAGCAGATAATATAAAGCTTAGGCCATGTACAATCATGCTAAATTGCTATAATTGGGTGAAATCGCCAGAAAATGTACAATTCACCTTCACCAATCTTCTCAAATAACCCAAATTTAAGACGAAAATCGGGTTCAAAATACAGTTCAATGGAGCGTGACTCAGTTGTGGCCACTGAAGGTGCTGCAGGTACCAATCAATGCCTGTAGGTGTCACCCCAGTCTCTCTGTTCAGAGAAAGGATATATGCTTAAAACGGCACACAAACACCTTTTTACAGTCAACTCATATATCTGGTCATTTCCGTTGCCACAGAACGCCACCTCAACATCTCTAGATTGATGTTTTAAAGTAGCACAGTCATCGTAGCATGAGTAAAAGGAGTAATGGATGCTTTTCCTTCCTCTGCCATGCCAGCTAGGCCATGTTTGTCACAGCTATTTAGGCCACGCATTTTCAACGACGGGAGATAGCTCAGTCGGTAAGACGATCACTTTCAGAGTGCAAGGTCTCACGCTTGAACCTTGGCAGTTCTCGCAGCTTCATTTTTTATCTCTGGGTTGCATAGATGCTATGTCATTCTATGTGACCGGGACGGCAGGTGGGTGGCATGGTTGATGATGATGGGAAAGGCAGGAGAAACAACATATCCATATATAATGTTATACACATAATTACCCATCCATACTCAATGGGCTATTGATACTATACTAAAGGAAGAAAATAGGCGTTCAGGCCTGCACTAGCATTGCCACCCTTCCTGGACATAACCAGACAGATTTATTGAATGAATAGAACACAGAATACACTCAGATATACCTAATATTTATCAATTTTTACTCTGGTTTAGCAGAATTTGATAGATGTGTAGAACTGTAGATTGTGCATTTTCTGAAAATCTAACCCAATTATAGAAGACGCGAGTGAACGAATTACGTTTGAAATCCGTTGACAGGAAGCTGTTAATAACTTGCACTTATTGCACTGGGTTGTGTTGTGTATACTTTGAAGCATACACGAGTGTCAAGAACAGCTGGGATATATAGAAGCAAAACGACTATATGGGTCAGATTTCCAGAAAATGTACAATTCGCCTTCACCAATCCTCTCAAATAACTCACATTTAAGACAGAGATGAGCTTCAAAATGCAGTTTAATATAACAGAACTGATACTTTAAATATACTCAGATATATACAAATATACTCAGATATACTCGGTATTCTTCATTTTTCAGCCTAATTTAGGAGAATTTCCTTAATGTGTAGAGGCACCAATTGTACATTTTCTGGAAATCTGACCCATATAATGCATAGAACGGTAGTAAGGGTATGTAGTTGAATTTGAAATGCTGTTAGTATTATAATACTACTGTGTAGGTAACGCATGAAATATAACAGCTTGGTCTGTTATGCGTCTTTTTGAAACAAAGATTGAATTAATTATTTGTAATGTAATATGGCCAATAAAAATATGTAAAAATAAAAAAAGGAAACAAATCGATCAAAAACACTACTGTACTATAGGGACAAATCTGAAACGGTTAGTTAATTGAACTGTTGTGTGAAAATTAAAATCAAAACTAAAAATATCTAGTCTCATAATTTACTACATGGACGATTGTATGTTATTGTACCGACAACCATACCAAGCTTAATATAAATCTTGGAAATAAATCTTCGATATACATCTTGGAAAACCGAGTTTTTAAGAGAGCTGTTAACAACAGAAAATTCCCCATAATCAGTCAGTCTTGAGTCACCGTGGTGGGTGGACGCTTTTGTTTGTCGCTCCCGCGATCACTACATACTGTGGACTATACCCGTTCGAATACTTGCTATTCATACATCGCATCTCATCAATCATCATAATGAATTAACACAGTGAGTGAGTGGATACCACGTATATATATATTGACTTTTTGATTACTCTTTTGTTAGAGATTGTGCTCGATTTGACTGACTAGGTACCGTAATGGAGGAGGCCCGATCCCGTAGATTCTTGTCGGTCCCGACTACAAATAAGGCTTTCCCACTACCAATCCTGCCCGACCCTGATAGCTTCGAACGACTGACAATAGACTATATACCGCCCCTAGATATTCCAAATCACCGGAGGCCGGAAAACTTATTCCTAACCAAAGACCATACCGAGTACAATAATGAAGATATTCAGCGATCGTTAAATGCAACGTTAGAGAACCAACATGAGCTTTTGACGAAAGTAAACTCATTGCTGGAAAACGAAAAAACTCTAGTGCAAGGAATAGAAACCTTGCGTGAAGAAAATGCCATGCTAAAAAGGAGCAACTTTGAGCTAGAGGATGAATTCCTGAAATCCCAGATAGAAAACAATAGAGGTAGGCTGATTATTTCAGGCATGTACGAAGCGCGACAGGAAAATCTTTTAGAGAAAGTGCTAGGCTGCCTAAAATTTCTTGATCCGAGAATAGGGCCAGACAATATTGTGTATGTTAAACGCTTGTACAGCAAAAGTAGAGGAAGTAGACAGATAGCCGTAAAATTCGAATCTGAAAAGGTGAGAGACATTATCTATGAGCGTAGAGCTAGGCTTAAGCTAGGAGATTACTACGGTATATACCTAAATGCTGACATTCCCGACAAGCTGACTCAACGTAAGAGGAATGTCCAACTTGTAGCTGACTTGGCAAGCAAAGACAACAATCAGAAAGTTGGTCGCATTACAAACGATTCCATAGTCTTAAATGATATTACATATACCCATAGAGATCTGGAATTTGTCGAGGAAGGCTTTAAACCAAGTAACGCTAAGACCCAAGTTCTGAGTGATTCGGTTTTTTTCCAGAGCGAACTAAGCATACTTAGTAACTTCAAGGCTTGTAAATTGAAATTGGGGGATATGCAGTTTGCTTCTGTGGAGAATGCATACCAATATGCTCGTGCAAACTTCCTAGGTAATAGGGACCTAGCAAATAAAATCTATCGCTCACAAGACCCACGCATGGCTAAATCTTTAGCTAAAAAATTGATTAGTAATGACGAATGGAATGCAACTAAGGTTCCTATAATGAGGCAACTCATTGAGGAAAAGTTCGTACAAAACGACGAAATGAGGCATTACTTGGTATCGACGGGAAATATGCCGCTTCTAGAGGCAACTACGTGTCAATTTTGGGCGTGCGGTGCATATTTGAACTCAATAGAAATTGCAGAAGGGCGCTACACAGGTGCAAATATTGTGGGTAAAATTCTAGAAGATGTGAGGCACTATATCAATACGGGGTATAGAGCACCTATTATGGAAATAGAAATGCAACACCCAAGTGGGGTACAGGCCAAACCAAGCTCTAGCAGTTCCCCAAAACCCAAAGAAAAGAAAAAGCCATCAGGTGTGAACGCCAAACACACAAATCCTGACAGAAATGCTCATGGATCAAACCAAGCCGAAAACAATGAATGGCCGCCCCTGGAAAACAATCAAAATGCCCAACAATCAATGTGTGTAGGTAATCCTGATCCTATGACGCTACGGCCCGAAACACCTGACCCTCCCCAGGTACAAAGAATCCAAGCGCCCCTGGGCCCCGATCGCATTTTGCCATCAACTGAGATACAAGTCGCAACCCCTGAGGCGGATAGAGGTAGACATACTGCCAAGCAAAACCCCTCGATTTTAAGCAGACCAGGGGCTAGATCCTCAAGCAGATCCTCATCGGCTAAAAGGAGCTTGGAGGATTCGGCTCATGGTACAAGTGCTCAGCCGCCCAAAAAACCAACGCCTAACTCATCACCGCGCGTTGGTCAGGAAAAATTGTATATCGGTAAGCCCCCACCTACCTCTCAAACGGTAGAAAAGCTATCAAATTTTCTGGGTAAAAATCTCTCTGCTGATACCTCCATTTCTCCTTTGCAGAACTATGAATACTCAAATCCGGAGGAGAGGGAGAAAATAATGGAACACTACAAGCCAGCTATACCATAGATTGCTATAAGTGTATATCTCTGTGCTCAACGCTCCAACATGGCTCTTACTATAATAATTACAGATTCACGCGGTCGTCATCTAAGTAAATACTTGAACAATCCGAATGCGCTTATATTTCCATATAGTGGCGCAAAACTAGAGTTCCTTACAACCCGTGCTATTGACTTGTTCTGGAAACACCATCCCCATATACTAATAATAATTGGAGGAATATGCAGAAAAAAATAAAGCCACAAAAGAAATCTCTATTCCAACAAACTTGGAAACCGATCTGGTAAATAATCTGACAACTGCATACGAATCTTCCCTTCAGAGGCTAGTACACATTGAACAATACTGCACTGTGATATATGGAGGTCTAATCGGGGTTCACCTAAACCAAGCTAATGGGTTAGAAGGATTTCACTCATCCCAAAGAATAATCAATTCTGCTATCTTAAAAATAAATAACTTTATACACGATCTTAATGAGAGAAGAGGTAAACGCCATCTACACCTAATATCCAAGGTCCACAAATTCTTTAAAAAGCGTCCCAGGCATACATTAACCAGGCTGACAGATGGAGTCCATCTTGATGAGCTGGTACTAACCAGCTGGTCATCCGAAATTCGATCCATAATTGCCAACCCTAATTTAGGCTAGTAGGCAATATACATCTCTACCCCGATTATGTCACCCAATCTCTACTTCTCGCTACGGGTCAGGGCTCTTTCTCTTCTATATATATCCTTTAATTTGCTACGCGAATGAGATGTTATTATTAGAGGAATCCCAATTCTCTTATATTATATGCTGATGTTTGATCGTATACCAGATTTCATTATAGACTTTCCGACACCACTGACACACAACTGACGGGAATGGAGAGAAGCACTTGCACAATCTACTATGGACTCATACGAATAATGGTCAAACTTCTCGTATAAACTGGCCAGAAGAACAAAAGGACAAACTGTAAATATTGCAATTTTCTTTACTACTAGCTAAGTCTGAAGGGAAAAGACTGCCTGAAAATATTGGTAAATTATGATAACTCGCAATATTAAGTATAAGCTATGAGACACGGTGAATTTACTACGTGAATACGGTGAATCATAGCGAGACATATCCCCTCTGATACATGATACAATAGTGTTAAAAGGTATTCAGGGAACCAGAATTACGTGGCTATAGCCGCACAATTGTAAATTGCTCTATATGGTTATTCGAGAAGGTCAAATGTCAATGTATATATGTGGACCTAGTGTTCTTTAGAGATAGAAGATCAGCGTTGGGCACTTTGCTTTATTACTACTTTAGCATCGCTTTATTATTACTTGAAAATAGTTGCTGAAGTATGTGAATGGTAATACTTCTAATATATATGAGCCACGGCTTGTATAATATATTCTCATGTGTAATGTACATAGGAAAAGATACATGTGTACCGACTCATTTATGTACTGGCATACACTGGATGTTGACCCTTTCCTTCTCTCACTCTTGGCATGATGCTACGCATCACCATGATAGTTGGGGGGAGGGGTCGATATACTCTTGTGTACTGGTATAGATGGGTTTCGTCTGTATAAACCATACATTAATTTTATTTCTGCCGACTAAAATGGATACCTTTGCCCTTTCTGCCTCATTCATGGCATGATGCTACGCACCACCTTAAATGTTGGTAGAAGGGGTAACATTTGGCTATAAAAGGCCTCCTCCATGCGGACGCCTATAAATCTTTAATACTTAGTTACAACAGACTATATGAGTATCTCACTAGACAACTGGGGTGAATTAGGATTAAAAAAAGGTTTTAAGATAATACAATATAACATAAGATCCTTATTGCCTAAAATCGATTTATTAGCAGAAGATGTATTCAGTAAAAACTTTGATGTTATCATTTTCACAGAGAGCTGGTTGAAGCCAGGATTACATGAAGATCTTATATCACAGAAAGAGTATAACCTGGTTAGATTAGACAGGAGAGTTCATTCTAGGGGAGGGGGTAGCTGCTGCTACATCAGGAAGGATTATGATATATTTACAGATGACGACTGCTGTGTCTCTGATGCAAACTGTGAAGCCATTGGCTTTACAGTCAAAAGATTGAATAATCCAAGTTACTCAATCGTTAGCACATATAGACCGCCAGATTGCAACGTAAAAATGTACTTTGACTCTTTGAATAATGTCACTGAAAATACCATGGCTCTTCGCCCCAGGGGAGGTGACCATGTCTTCATTTGTGGAGACTTAAATATAGATTTATTAGATGCAATGAATCCCAAATATAAATCACTAAAAGAATATTGTAATCGTCACTCTCTTGAACGCAGCATGACTGTCATAACTAGGTTTGGACTTCTGAAAAATAGTATCTTGGATATATTTCTCACACGTACTCGCATTGATCATACTACCGGTACGGTTAGCTATAATCTCTCTGACCACCAACCAACTTTTATAATAGTGAAAAAAAAGAGCATTCCGAAAGAAAAAATAAGCTTTACTGGCAGAAACTATGTTAATTATTCTAAAGAAGGCCTTGAAAATTTATTAAATGGCTGTGAATGGGAAAACTTTTATGAAATAACAGACCCTAACATTGGAAGGAAAATGATATTTGATAACATTCTCAAATCGGCAGACAATATTGCTCCCTATAAAACCTTCCATATAAAGAATAATAGACCCGATTGGTTCACTAGAGAGCTTGTGGAATTGGGACTGGAAAGGGAGAGGCTGTACAAAAAGGCCAATAGGACAAAAGCACATGATGATTTGGTCGCAGCTAGACAAGCCAGAAATTTATGCAACAGAGCAGTGAAACAGGCTAAAGCCCAATATTATAGAAATTTACTTGTAGAAAATAAAAATGATTCCAAAAAATTTTGGCGTACAATAGACGAAATCGAAAATAAGCAAACCAGTAATATCTCTACCATAACCAACGAAGACAATCATACATTGAAAGGCATGGAAGCTGCGACGGAATTAAATAGGTATTATTGTAATATAGGCCAAAAAACAGCAAATAAACTCTCATATATTCCCCTAATTAGAAGGAACTATGAAATAGAACATGCTTATTCCCAACCTCTGGTTGACAGGGAAGCGGTGTTGCAAGTCATCAGAGACACAGCAGTCTCCAAAAGTTCAGGTTGTAGCGATATTTCTACAAAAATTTATAAGGATGCATTTGTGTTGCTAATTGACAAACTTATTCATGTGTACAGACTCTCAATTGATACGGGTACTTTTCCACAGATGTGGAAAAATAGCATTGTCAAACCCCTGCCGAAGAAGCCACTGGCTAAAACACCTGGTGACACGCGCCCAATTTCTCTCACGCACATTGCTGGGAAAATCCTGGAAAAAATTATAGCATTACACCTCAAAGAATATTTGAGCCAAAATAATTTATTAAGTGATCATCAATTAGGATTTCAAAAAGGTCACAGCACTAATGAGGCCATATATAAGCTTGTATCGGATATAAACAAATCCATGCACAAAAAAGATTATACATTGGCATGCTTTGTGGATTTCAGCAAAGCCTTTGATTGTGTTGACCACGATATATTATTAAAAAAATTGCAGGATATTGGGATAAATGAATTAGGGCTAAAATGGTTCAAATCATATTTGAATAACAGGACCCAATGCGTAAAAATTGGAGAGTGTGCTTCTTCGGCAGAAATAAATCCAATTGGCGTACCGCAGGGTTCTGTACTAGGACCTTTGCTATTCTTAATATATGTAAATGATATAAAAGACCTTAATTTCGCATCCAAGTTTATACAATATGCAGATGATACTGTTATATATTATTCTGCGCCAAGTTTAAAAACCTGTGAAAATTCTCTCTCTGCTGACCTTAAATTATTTTATGATTGGTGCTTGAGCTGTAAGCTTTCTCTTAACAAATCAAAAACAAAATTGCTGGTGTTTAACACACGCCATAAAACGCATGGTAAGCAAGTAGTAGTCAAAGTAGATAACACGCCACTTGAAACAGTAGATTCATATGAATATTTAGGCATCAATTTGGACAAACATCTAACAATGATAGGACAGCTAAACTCGGTAGTTAAGCAAATAAATTACAAACTTTATTCGTTTAATAAAATATGAAGGAATCTTGACGCCAGGACTGCAGTTATTATCTGTAAGTCCAAGATATTATCGCTTTTTGATTATAGTCTATCAGTATTAAGCTGTCTTAACAAAACTGATTTAGATAAACTACAAAAACTCCAAAACCGAGTAATACGTAGCGCACTAAGTGCAAATATAAGGACGCCTATAACTGAAATGCACATAGAAACAAAAACGATGCTGATCAAAGATCGGATATTATTCAATAACATGAGACTAGCTCATGGTGCAGCATAAAGTGAAAGAAATAATATAGAAAACAGAAATACGAGACAAAATACCGCTCCTACTTTGACTACTTTTATACCACGAACAGAGAAGGACAGAAGATCTCTGGCATACCAGTGTGCCAGAGATTGGAATGCATTAGAACCATCGTTAAGACTTAGAGATGTTTGTAAAGAGTTCAGCACTACACTCAAGCACAATATTATAAGAAAAATGTCTGAAAATATATTGCCATGAATTACATTGAATACGCTGTTATGATTACAATGGTTAAAAATAGCAAAATGTTACCTTACTCACCCCAAAACAAACTGTATATACGTGCCACTCGCTCACCCACCATTTATAGCTATGTATATAATAGCCTGTTATTACTACATCATATCACCTCATCTCTCATTCATCACCATTCTTGGATTGATCCACATTTATTAAAATGTAAATATCGCATAGTAGTATAAATTATTACAATGATGAACAATTATATTGAAAACTGTATCAAACTATGTTGATAAAAATTGTAAATATTTAAATTAACGTTCTCACCCACCATATGGACAAGAGACAAAGTCCTGATGATCAGGGCATGAGGAAAATCGCTACATTAAAAGCGAAATTGTTTTGGTTGATATTTTTGTAAAAACCTCCTGAATAAATATATTGTCCAAAAAAAAATAATATAAATTCAGAAGTCAGATAAAACCTCATTTTAAGCATCAAAACTGTTATTATTAAGGATATCATTTCAGGTACATATGGAAGAACTGTTAGATACAGAATGTGTTACACATTTCTAGCCTGTGATTTTGTAAAATGTTTATGGCGGAAATAAAAATAATTATATTATATTAAAGGACGTTTTTTAATTTGCTGATAGGCACATGATGTTTTAACACCTTCAGATCCCCTGAGTGAAAGGCTGGCTTTTCTACCACTGCATGAATTCATTTTGACTGACAAGTGTCGCCCAGAAATGGGTGATCGACCATATGTGGGTTGAAATGACAGGTAACATTCCAGGGCAGTTATTCATGGGTTAGATTTTCAGAAAATGTACAATAAGCAGCTGTACACATTTAGTAAATTCTGCTAAGTTAAGCTGCAATTTGGTCAATACTAGGTAAATTCGAGTATATTCGGCATTGTATTGATTCTAGCAATCTGTTGGGTTAGGTTGAACTGTATTTTGAACTTTATTTTCGTCTGAAATTTGGGTTATTTGAGAGGACTGGGGAAAGTTGGATCGTACATTTTCTGAAAATCTGACCCATATGCAAAGAGCCGATTATACACAAAATACACATTTCTACGAACAAGTGATGTTTTTTCCAAGGAGAAAAATTACCCTGTTACAAGCCCAGCAAGCAGTTCTTTATGAGTTGTGTAAATAAAATAATTATTATTCAAATGTAATTTGCTCATTCTCCATCTCGTCCCATCTGAATCAATCAATGTCTGTATCATATAAAGCTATTTTGTAACATTTCCTGTTAATTATAAAACCCAACGAAAAACGGCACTCTTTGGGAGAACTAGTTACTAGAAATGAGCGACCGAATTGTAATGTCATCAGAAATAAAGGCGTTTTGAATTTGAATTATTTTGTGTATAAATGTATCTATTATACAAAAATAGCCAGGAACCTCCATACTCATCTCCTCTCATAACTGAGTAACTCATAATAAACTCGAGAAACCTCACTATGAACATCATTAAATTCATATTAATTGTATTTGGTTATATTGTAGATGATAAGCCTAATTCGGTTTGGAAATAGTGTTAATTAAATTCTTCCCTGCAACTATGAAATGTAATAGAATTGTATCTTCAGGACATAACGAAAATCACAATTGATTTGTGAGAGTGTAACTTGTCTTTTGCCTGAATAAAAAAACAAACGCTGGGAAAAAATAACAGATAATTATACCCTCAAGGATGCATGGCTTGTAAATATCATTCTATATACATGTACATATTGAGGCACGCCACGGGTTTGACTCTTGCTGGGACAAAGCCAATTGTATTCGTCTTGTTTCGTTATAATATTATTCGGTGCACTGACCAGTGGGCTCTGGTCAGATCGACAAGACTACATGCATACATGTAGTGCTTCTGTCAGAAAGGGAAAGGGGATATGGAGTAGTCCTGTGAGTAAACACAGGTCATAGGAGACTTGCATAGTTGGTAAGAGCATCAGGCATTTGATCCTGGCTGTAATCGCTATTTGGATGGGGCAGATATGTGATGTGTTACAGGAAAACGCGTCGCAAGTTGCAAAATTTATATTTTTCAAAGTCATTTATTCACTGAACCTCTTTGTTGGAATGTTTTCATTTTGGAGGTATTTGATTCTTGAGGAGGCATGAGTATATGTACCAAATGTCAAGACAGTTTATTAAATATATCCTTGCATTTCTAAGGTCATCCTATGAAGTACATTTAGTTACTTTACTGGTATTGTCCACCCCGAAATATTGCAAACTAGTTTTCAAACATAAATTTTTTAAACATAAAATATAGAAACACTTGTAAGATGTCCTTATTGTTTACCACCATTAGAATCGCCTTGATATCATGTTTTCAAATATGATGATATCTCAAAATCCATTTTTTGCCACTTGTGACTCATTTATCCGTAACACATTACACCTATTCTAGAAAGGAACTTTCACGTTTAAGGGTGTCATGCTGCTACAATGGTTCTCTACAAGGGAGGCTAAACTAATGAAGTGAATATTGGCACGTATAGCCACGTATAGCCACGTATAGCCACGTATAGCCACGCTAGGTGTAAACATACGAGCATTCCTACTGTCTCTTGGAGGTGGAAAAGGCTGCAGAACCATTCTCTTGTTGTACTCTCAGGGTCAGATTTTCAGAAATTGTACAATTGGCAGCTGTACACATTTAATAAATTCTGCTGAATTAAGCTGCAATTTGGTCAACACTAGGTTAATTCGAGTATATTTGGCATTGCATTGATTCTAGCAATTTGTTTCGCTATGTTAAACTGTATTTTGAACTTTATTTTCGTCTTAAATTTAGGTTATTTGAGAGAATTGGTGAAAGACAATTGTACATTTTCTGGAGACTTCACCCCAATGCTCCTCCTGTACTCTCACTCTTTCTCTGTCCCGTTTGAACGAGACAATGGGGAGTATCGCTGATCCAAACAGCCAATTTCCGTGGTCGACTCTTGCAGAAAAGCAATCAGGTTAATGCACAAGAGTAGGGTATAAAGTGCCACACAAAAGAACCATTTTCCTTCCTTCTCAACAACGATAATTCATTCCAAAAAGAAACACACCACCAAGGTGTAAATCCTCGCAAAATCAGATCGTCGCTTTGTCCTACTGCTTATTCAGCGCGGTTCTATGTACAAGTTAATCTACTGAAATATATTTCCTAGATTAGAGATGTCGATTTTGCCGGCACACAAAACATGCTGTATTTCAATACAAGATAAACAAGCTAGCATGTGTGGTTGAGCAAAGGCAAAGGTCTTCAAATATCGACTCGCACTAGTCAAGAGAGTGCGTGGGGAGAAGAACAGAATCAGCTAGGTTGTGATGTGTTTCAGGAAAATGAGTCACAAGTCGCGAAAAACAAATTTGAGATATTATCATATTTGAAAAGATGAGATCAAGGCGATTCCAATGATAGTAAACAGTAGAATATTTAATAAGTATTTCTATATTCTAAATTTGATATTTTAATTTTTGAACAACAGGTTTGCAATATTTCTGAGTGGACCATTACTGGTAAAGTAACTAAAAATTATACACTATAGATTGAGCTTAGAAACGGAAGGATATATTTGATACATGTATTCATGCTACTAGCAGCTCAATGAAAACCAAAAATGAAAACATTCCAAGCAAGTGTTCTTGTGAATAATTTACTTTACTTTATTACTTTACTAAATAAGCTAAATATACTTTATAGTATGACCTTGAAAATGCATAAATATATTGCCTGAAATTTGGTACATGTATTCACGCGACCTCAAGAACTACAAACCTGGAAAATGAGAACATTCGGACAAACACATCTTGTAAATAAATGACTTTAGAAAATATGAACTTTGCGACTTGTTACTCATTTCCCTGGAACACACCACAGATGTGTATTGGTATTCAGGGTGTGACGTGACGATACAAAAGCTTGAACCAAGTGTGCTTAAACCCAAGCCACTCACCAGCCAATGAGGGTCAGATTGTCAAAAAATGTACAATACACCTTCACCAATCTTCTCAAATAACCCACATTTCAGACGAAAACAAAGTTTAAAAAACAGCTCAACCTGACCAAACAGATTGCTAGAATCAATGCAATGCCGAATTTACTCGAATTTACCTAGTATTGACCAAAGTACAGCCTAATTTAGCATAATTTACTAAATGTGTACAGCTGCCAATTGTACACTTTCTGCAAATCTGACCCTTTCAATGTGATTTGAGTGAGGAGGAGGAGGAGGAGAGACCGGCGGTCATTGTTCAAAGGATTTGTCTCGAGATAGGCAGAGCGGGGGATTGATCTTCGTTTTGCGCCGAAACAAGACAAGAGAGCCGGAGCATATTCTGTCAACATGGCAGCCCTACTGCCTGGTCGCCCTAGACCTGGCCATGTCATGAAGCCTGGGTACACAGCACTAAGCGATGGGCATCAGGGTGAAATCGCCAGAAAATGTACAATTCGCCTTCACCCATCTTCTCAAATAACCCACAATTAAGACAAAAACTCATTTCAAAACCCAATTCAACATAACCAAACATCTATTGGAACCAAGGCAATACCAAATATACTCAGATAAACCTAGTATTGACCATTTTTCAGTGTAATTTAGAAGAATTTACTAAATGTGTAGGTTTGCTGGTTGTACATGTTTCTGAAGATGTGACCCATGAGCGAAACGAAGAATGAAGGCTATAGGGGTTGTCATGGACCAGGCTTTTGTTCTGAACCCATGAGGGAGCCGGGTGCAAGCTACTGTGTACACAAACTCATTGGCTTTTTTATATTGGATTAAATGCGAAGGTTTATTGCATATATGAGAATAAATGAGCCTTTTTATTGCATTGTTGCTTTCACAGCTGTCCTAATATTTACCATCATTATAATTGGCTTCATCTCTTCTTTTCAAATATGATGATATCTCAACATCCAATATCATATATACATGTATAATTATGTATTGTTGGGTGAAATCGACAGAAAATGCACAATTTGCCTTCGCTAATCCTCAGAAATAACCCTAATTAAAGACAAAATCTAGGTTTAAAATAGAGTTCAACATAACCATACAGATAGTTTGAATCAAGGCAATACCAAATATACTCAGATATACCTAGTGTTGACCATTTTACAGCTTAATTATGCAGAATTTACTAAATGTGTAGATCTGAATATTGTACATTCTCTTAAGGTCTGACCCTATGTATTGTTTTGTTGTGACTTAAGCTTAAACTCCTTTAATTGAAAAAACAACACCACGGGACAGCGGACCACCCTGAAGCTATAATCTTTATCAAAATATATACATAAATCGTAATTGCTCAAACATTTGAACATGGCAGTTTTACATAATCAGTCCGTAGTACAAAGCGCAGGTTTTGCCCATCGTTCCATCTCACCGCATACAGCGATAGGCTAATACTAAGGCTAAAGTGTTAATGGGAAACACTTGACCCCTGAAAGTGAAACCTGCTTTGTACTACAGACTGTAATTATTTCCTTTCTAATGAACAGCTCAATGTTAAATGAACCAGTCCAGGCCCAAACCCTCAGAACAGATAAGGATGGTATGTCAGTGATTGGACGCCTACTGCGCTAATCGGTTTCCTGGTCTAGGACTAGGCGTTTTACAGGGGCGATAATGACATTTTGCGGTCTTAATGGAATTATATTAAATGGCACTTTGCGGTTTGAGGCGAGAGGCTTCCACTTCGTTTGAAGGGACTCATATCTTTGGGCCTAGACTGAACTGCATATATGTGATGTGTTTCTGGATAATTAGTCACAAGTCGCTAAACTAATATTTTTCAAAGCGTATTATTCCCAAGATCTCTTTGTAGGAATATTCTCATTGTTGTGGTATCTACCGCTTTCTAATGCTTTCAATCGTATGAATACATGCACCGAATTCCAAGACATTGTATTAAATGAATCCATGCATTTTAAAATAAAGTACCGCCTTCAGTACAATGGTACCGCAATAGCTTCTTTTATTAAATAAAAACATACCTGTAGTTCAGAAATATCCCTAGTATCTATTAATATGTTGATAGAAGCATTTGAAACGTCTGAAATAGACTCGATTCAAGATTCATGACTACCGCCATTTTGGGGAAGATTACCCACAATCCTCCTTGATTTTGACGTCATTAAGGCTGAGCTAATCTTGGCTCCATACCGGCCGATTGAGCTGAGGGCGTGGTTGGGTTAAAGTTTGAATGAAGTTTTCCTCCCTTCAGATCCCTAATAAGCCATTTTCTTTGCGGCGGTGCTTTCTTTTAAGGTATATATATATAGAGTATATTTAGTTACTTTACTAGTAATTCTCCACATAAAAATATTGCATCCTTTTTTTCAAAAATAAAAATACCAAACTTAGAATATAGAAACACTTATTAGATGTCCTAATGTTTACTATAATTGGAATCGCCTTGATCTCATCTATTCAAATATGATGATATCTCAAAATCCATATTTTGTGACTTGTAACTCATTTTCCAAATCGCATATGAGAATAAAGGAGACAAACAATCGATGATCAAACTGTCGAAGTTGAGCGACAATGTGACAAAACCTGAGGAACATTGTAATTGTTTCAGAAGCGATTGTTTAAAATCAGGCAAACAACGAGTACGTTAGTTCTCAACCGGCCTTTTAATTGCGACGTTGCTTTCACAGGTATCCTATGACCATTTAATTCAATGATTGCCGTGTGCAAAAGAGATTTCCCTCAGTTTATCTAGTCTGGGATGTCGGGATATAATGCATTTCCCTCCTTTTAATATCGATGTACCATTGGCTTTGCACCAGGAGAATAGTCCAGCCAACCAACCAGCCATTCGACCAATCGCTGGAGCTGATGCAAACTGGTCAGATTTTCAGAAAGTGTACAATCGGCAGCTGTGAAGTCTGCTAAATTAAGTAATGCTAAATTAAGCAATTTGGTCAATACTAGGTAAATTCGAATATATTTGGCATTGCATTGATTCTACCAATCTGTTTGGTTAGGTTTAACTGCATCTTAAACTTTATCATCGTCTGAAATTGGGGTTATTTGAGAGGATTGGTGAAGGTGAATTGTACATTATCTAACGACTTCACCCATTTGCAAAAGCGCGCCAAGCGCTGCAGCATCACCGGCGGCGGGTACGATTGTCGTCTGCTGAGCAGGAAGAGACTATCTTTGCCCCTGCCACTACTTCCCACAGTTCAATCCGCTTCCTATTAAACCAACGGTCTGCTGTTGTTGGTCGCCGCGGCAAGAAACGCAATCGTTCATCACTAGGATCAAGTACTCATCAAGCAACACATCCGAGAGGAGTTTCGGTTTCGTTTCACAAATCAGAACAGCCGATAAGGAGATCAGATTATTATTCTTCCTGCAAGTTGGATGATCACCTGCATCCGCTTTCTTATCTTAAAGGAGAGGAGGAGGAGGACTACTTTTTAACAACACAAAAATAGTTTCACTTCAGAAAAGGAACGCCGCGCTTCTTCTTCTTCTTGTTGTCGCATGTTCGCTCCCAGTTGTTGGCGAAGTCCCGCTACACATATTCCGGATTTGCGATAGGATCGCGGCTGGTCGATATCTCACTCCAGGTTGGCTGTATCTCAAGTCGAGTAACACTCTTAAAGGGGAAAACTACAACTACAGGTATATGTGGATTTCTGTTACTTTGATTCTTATACTTATTGTTCTTTTCCTGGTTCTTCGCTGTTTTGGCGCGAATCATTATTTAACATGTTTTCTTGAGCGCACTTTACATAGTTTTCAGTTGTTATTACTTTCAGAAATGTCACTGGTCAAAATATTTAAATATTTAAATATCATTGGTCAATTTTAAAAGAGGTTTTAGGCATGAACAATCTACAGTCCAGGCCCAAACCCTCAGATCAGATAAGAATCGTATGTCAGTGATTAGACGCCTACTTCGCTAATCGGTTTCCTGGTCTAGGACTATGCGTTCTAATGGGATTATAATGACATTTTGCGGTCTTAATGGAATTATAATGGCACTTTGCCGTTAGAGGCAAGAGGCTTTCCCTCCATTTGAAGGGACTCTCTCATCTTTGGGCCTAGACTGTCTATTAAGTACTGCTTGACATGTTCCACCAATGGCGAGAGAGAAAAGTCAATTAGGCAGAGACAATTACCAAGCACCCTTCATTAAAAGATTATTTCCAATAACTGTAATTCTCGCTTATATCTACTTGTGAGACAATTTCAGTGATCAAACTTCGTCAATGAAATCAAAATTCTTGCGCTTAACCTGAAATTTATAAGGATGATTTTGTTTTAAAAGCCGTTACAAATATTTGGAATTGGATGTGCGGTTATACGTGAGGTTTAATAATGAAGTTGTTCTCGTGGAAATAGCCTTTCATCATTATTTAGCACTTCAATGCATCTCCAATTTGCCATCGGAACACCAGCTGTTTTTTTTCGAGCATTTACGATCGTAATTGTGTTTTCTTTAATTGTTTCGCTTTACAATCCTTGCATGTGTTACATACAGTTTCACTGCTTCGACGGAAATGATTCATATTTTCTCTTCAAAGCGATGTATCAATTCAATGATGTCAAGATACATCAGTATATATGGTATAATCATAAGATTTTATATTTGTGTTGATAAATTTGTACTCCATATAAGATGTGTTTCAAGGAAATGAGTCACAATTAAGTCGCAAAATTGATATTTAACAATGTGTTTTATTCACAAGATGTCTTTAATTTTGTGGGTCTTCTCATTTTGGGAGTGTGTAATTATCCACCCAGAGATATTGCAAATGTGTTGTCTTTTTTTATAAAAAAAACAAGAAATAGTTAACAGTGATCAGTTTACATTTATTTATTTATTTCCGGTTCATGTAGAAGATTGCGTTTCCAAGGGAAACGAAGATTGATGTCAGTTAAATGTAAAGTTTGAGAGGGAGGGATAGTAGGAGGGAGAGGAAGTGGAGACAGAAAACATGAAATCCCTATCCCATATATATGACTGGTCATTCCATGTGATTCTGTTGGTCCCTTTAACACCTTTGCATATGAGGCATCTTATTTCTCTACTTGCCACTTTAATTCACACATGGTCTACCCTTTAATTCACACCTAAACGCCATCCTCTCCCCCTCCCAGCCATTACCAGCATGATTCTGATCCCATCTGCTGATATCAGAATCAACAGATTATTCACACTGATATCCAGGATGGGAGGAGCCAAGATGCTATCAATGATTGACAGATCTCACCCCAATCCAATTAGATTGATGATAACATCAATCTAAAAAGGAAATATCAAACTTAAAATATCGAAATATTTATTAGATGTCAAAAGAACATTCAATTTACTGTACCGTTGATTCTATTTACACCTATGTTATTTATTATTCATTTGACGGGTACCCAGGAAGAACTATACGTAGAGGTTCCGCCCGATTATGTACGCTTGAAGTCATAATAAAAGTTGTTATATATATATGTCCCAAATGTTTACCATCTCATCTTTTCAAATATGATGAAATCTCAAAATCCATTTTTGCGACTTGTGACACATTTCCCTGAAAGACATCACATGTGGGTAAGATTTTCAGAAAATGTACAATTGGCAGCTGTACACATTCAGTAAATTCTGCTAAATTAGACTGCAATTTGGTCAATACTAGGTAAATTCGAGAATATTCGGCCTTGCATTGATTCTAGCAATCTGTTTGGTTAGGTTGAACTGTGTTTTGAACTTCATTTTCGTATGAAAGTTGGCTTATTTGAAAAGATTGGCAAAGTTGAATTGTACATTTTCTGAAAATCTGACCCATATGGTAATTATATCCATAAGAACTTCCCCTCAATACAGAAGGTTTTCCATCATATGGATGCGGGACGGACTACCTCACTCCGTCTCTATTGTCGATCAACATCCATTATAAATGTGTCGCGATTGACGCATTCATGTGTGAATGTTCAAGGTGTTATAATTCACCGAATTTGAATGGCAGGTGGCGTCATAAAATTCAACATTCATGATAGTTTTACGTATAGACTCGTGGACAATTGTGTTGTAAAAAGTGTAGAAAAGTATTAAGTGGCAGGGATCAAATCGTCATCATCGATGATTCATGACGAAATTCCCGCCCACTGCCTTTGTAAATGGGTCAGATTTTCATAAAATGTACAATTGGTAGCTCTTCACATTAAGGAAATTCTCCTAAATTAGGCTGAAAAATGAAGAATACCGGGTATATCTATTTGGTATTGCATTGATTGAAAGTATCAGTTCTGTTATGTTAAACTGCATTTTGAAGCTAATTTTTGTCTTAAATGCTGGTTATTTGAGAGGATTGGTGAAGGTGAATTGTACATTTTCTGAAAATCTGACCCAAATAGTGCTTTTTCTTTGGACGACAGCCGGATAAATTTCCAACAGAATGTCAATCCGTCAAATCAAAATATTTCAGTTTCATAGGAAACGTATCGGCGTTATATAACAAAACTCTGATTCTGATATTTGACATTTTTTTTATTACAAATAAAGGCCAAGACATTTACAATATCTATCAAAAAACGCATGTCGACCCTGTTGATGTTTTGTCGCGTTGCCTATACAAATATCCTAAATATTGAAATCCTTTTAACTCTCATACATTACATTATATTTAAATATTTTTATTCAGCCAAACATTATGTATTTACACACTATTCTCAGATACAGCTGTACATTTAAGTCATACGAAACAATAGAAATTTAGGAAAAAATAATAGATAAACAGCCATACTAAAACATACCTAGTTACATACATAGAAGTGGCAATCAAAACTCGAAAACATGATAGTCCAAGGAAAGGAGAGGAAAAATTGTTCACACGTAATATCGTACAGTCAGAGAGAGAAAAAAACAAAAAAACGTAGGTCACATCTCTAATCCGCCAGCAGGGGAAAAATGAATATAAACAGAACCATCTCGAAAGGTATCAAACACTCCAAGCAGCAATCATTTCTTTAACTCTTATAGCTCACACTTCTCATATCGTATCGTATCGTTATCGTATCGTATCGTATCGTTAAATATACTACTACATATAATACAATTCATCATTTCTGATTCTTCGAATCTTTGGGCAGTATTAACATATTCAGTTTATCAGTTCTTTTTGCATATAATCCACTTCGCATAGGCAATTGTACAGACTGTCCCTTTTGATTATCGCCTATGGCCCTTATAAGGGCATTTCTTGTGTATAAAATCGCGTGGGACCGATATAAATTGTATTTTCTTTTTGAAAATCGATTTTATTACAAGAAAGATCACCTGAGTTAGATATCGGTAATATTACATGGAGATGAATGATACTTTGACTACACCATAAGTACATCAACAGGAGGGATCGTTTGCAACAATTGAGTGAGACCAGGCCAGTACTGTTTCATAACGGAGACATGTCCTTCGTGGGAACTATGTGGGTCAGATTTTCAGAAAATGTACAATTCAACTTCGCCAATCCTCTCAAATAAATCAAATTTCAGACGAAAATAAAGTTCAAAACACAGTTCAACCTAACCAAACAAATTGCTCAAATCAATGCAATGCCGAATATACTCGGATTTACCTAGTATTGACCAAATTGCAGCCTTATTTAGAAGAATTGACTAAATGTGTACAGCTGTCAATTGTACATTTTCTGAAAATCTGAGCCATGTATACATGGGTTGGAATGTTCGTGGGAACTATGTTTCGGTTGGAATCGAGAATGAATATTCTATCTTATAAGCATGAAATCAGTTGTTTTGAGCATGAGCGATTTCCTGGTGAGGAAAACTCTAGAAATACTCTGATGTGAATAGCTGTAATTAAAGAGATAAACCACTGTTCTCCGCACTGCTGCAGGCGGGAGTTAAAGGAACTAATGCATGAAAAATAAGGATTGACAGTAATTTTTTCAATCTTTGTCTTGAGAAAGTACATGGTTGGAGGATAACAAAAAGCAAAAAAAAATGGATCTCAGCATATTTTTTTTCTTTCTAGAGACCAGCAAAGTTTAGTATTGAAGTATGTGGGGAAAATGGATATTTTCTCAGTTTTTCCAAGATTTCAGACAGACAAATAACATTTTTCAATTGAAATGTCTTCTAAACATAACCACTATAGATGTTTGCCCTCATGTATGAAAGAACAGGGTATCAACATATTTTGAAATATATTATTTAGCATTGAAAATCTTCAATATTCCTGTTTTTAACTCACCGCCATGCAGATTCAGTTGAATAACTTTTTAAAAAGGTGGTTGACCCCCATTTTTTATTGCTTGAAAGGGTAAAGCAATATGTTAGCTATGTTTATAGAGATTTTTAGGAGAAAGTTATTTTCAATTTTTTTTTTATACTGAAAAAACGAAAAAATTGTCCTTTTCTCATAGACTTCTATAGTGAACAACCATAAATTTTGAGGCTCCCTAAAATGAAAACTAACCCGGTGACATATTGTTTTTATTGGCTTTTTGAATTCACATAACCTCGTTCTTTCATGAGGCAAAGTTTAAACAAAATGTTATTTTCAGTTTTTTTCCCAGTTGAACTGTGGTTTATCTCTTTAAATAACCAAATAACACTTATTCATTGCATAGTTCATATTCAAGATATGTTTCGCACCATGGGTTAGATTTTCAGAAAATGCACAGTGTACAGTTCTACAGATCTATCAAATTCTGCTAAATTAGAGTGAAAAATGATAAGTACTGAGTATAGGCCTATCTGAGTGTATTCTGTATTGTATCATAATCTGTCTGGTTATGTTGAACTGAATTTTGAACCTGATTTTTGTCTTAAATTTGGGTTATTTGAGAGGATTGGTGAGGGTTAATTGTACGTTCCTGGAGACTTGACCCCCATATAGTGCTCCTCCATTGGGTGGCAAGCAGATGGCGATTATAAGCGATTGTGAGATAAAACATCTCTAGTGGCGATCCAATGAAGGATAGGTTGCGATCACATGCAATTCCATGCGATGGGTAATCTAGTTGCAGGTGAAAGGGTAAATCAAAACGTTTTGATTTGCCTGTGAATACTTGCTAGTTGTGAGCGTAACGCTCCCCCTTGAATTAATCCCTGCCCACATACAGCCGATCTGCCACCCCGATTGCCCCCGATTGCCCCCGATTTGGGTCTCCCAATGAATCCTATGATTTCATTTCCAATCCTGGTTTATGTTATTTCAAAAACATGAACCATGGTTGGAAATGAAATCATAGGATTTATCGGGAGACTCAAATCGGGAGGCAAATCGGCTGTGTGAGGGCAGGGTCTGCGGAACAATAAGTCGCACAAGTGGAGGATACGGGAGCGATCCTGTGCGATCACATCTGATCGCACAGGATCGCCACATGCTTGTGACGCGATCATGCGATGTAGGCGCACTAATAGTTTTATAAGCTATTATAAATGGGATGTGTACACGGGATGTGTATATTAGTGAAATTTCCCGAAAATGTACAATTCACCTTTACCAATCATCCCAAATAACCTAAATTCCAGACAGAAATGAGGTTCAAAACACAGTTCAACATATATAACCAAACAGATATTTTAAATCAAGCTAATGTCAAATATACTCAGATATACCTAGTAGTGACCATTTTGCAGGAGAATTTAGCAGAATTTACTAAATGTGTAGAGTTGCCGATTGTACATTTTGTGGCGATCCGACCCATATGTATGGGATGTGTACATGTATATAATGAGTGTTGCTTGAGAACCCAGCTATTAACGATAATATACAGGTGGGTGTCTATATTTATGATAATCACCAGTTCCCCAACGGAAGTGCACTAACTCCCATAATAGGCTCAGCATAGCATACATCTATAAAGGCCCTTCTCCACTGAGCCGATTCTCATGCGATTCTCACAGAATTTAGTGGAAAAGAGGCCTCTGCAGTGCAAAATCGCATGAGAATCGACTTAGTGGACTAGGGCCTAAGGAGAGAGAATTAGTGAACTAGGGCATTAAGAGTCACTTTGGCCATTCCTAGAGATCAGAACCAATTTGGCGACCAGATATCCACCTAGATCTATATGGATCAGATTTTCATAAAATGTACAATTTTCAGATCTACACATTCATGAAATTCTCCTAAATTAGGCTCAAAATGAATGAATACCGGGTATATTTGAGTATATTTGGTATCGCATTGATTTAAAGTATCAGTTCTGTTATGTTAAACTGCATTTTGAAGCACATTTCTGTCTTAAATATGGATTATTTGAGATAATTAATGAAGGCGAATTGTACACTTTCTGAAAATCCCATGACCAGTTGAACATTTAAACCTTGGATGGGACAGTGGATGAAGAGAGTGAATATTTGTGACGTGTTTCAGGAAAATGAGTCACAAGTCGCAAAAATTGATATCTTTTAATGTATTTTATTAACAAGATCTCATTAGTGGAATGCTCTGATTTTTTTGGCGTGTTTAGCACTTTAAATCATATGAACACATGTCCTAAATTTCAAGACAGTGTATTGAATATATCCATGCATTTCTAGAGATGGTTTATACCAATGCATCTCAGAGATGGCGTATAAATTAAGCCAAGATGATGTACACAGATAGCAGAAATATGAATCTCAGATCACATAATAAAGGTAAAATAATGAAGGTGCCTCAGCCACACTCTGAGATGGTCAAAAAATCGCTTTATTACCAATTACCTGTTATATGGAATGAGCTGCCAAAAAAGGGAAGACATGTCCTTCGAAGGATGACTTTAAAACATTTATTTCAGAAAGTATACATTAAAACTACAAGCAGAAAATGTTTCTCTGAAGTGACGCATTCATATATATTTTGTTAGGCAATTATGTGTGAAGAAATCATAGGATGGTATGTAAAACTGTATGTAGGTAGAAATTATTATAAGTATCGTTGAAAATACAATAAAGATACAAGAGAAATGAAGAATAAGTTGAGTTTGGAACTGAAACAAAAGAAACCGAATCATTAACAAGTCAATTAATATCTCTCTAAGGATATAGGGAGACTAGGAAAACCTGTGCGAGCACAGATAGTTTATGAATAGATTAGATAGATTGTCTTTCTTTGTCCCTTTTTCCTGAAACTGCATTATAACTCTGTACTTGTAAGACTGGAAATAAAGGTATTACATACATACATCTTATGAAGTATATTTAGCTACTTTACTAGTAATTGTCTACCCAGAAAAATTAGAAACGTTTTTTCAAACATGAAATATAGAAAAAGTTCTTAGATGTCCTACTATCATTGGAATCGGATTGATCTCATCTTTTCAAATATGGTGATACCTCAAAATCCATTATTTGCGACTTGTGACTTATTTCCCTAAAACACATCACATTTATGCTCGCAATGCTAAATCTATGGGGAGTTTTGCGTTTCTGTGTCTCCATTATCGCTCATAGCGGCCATGACACTTGTTATAATAAATATTAAAAAATTATCTACTAGGATGTGCCACGTGACTTCTGTCCAACAACCAGATCTAAGCCCAATACAGTCTAGGTCCAAAGTTAAGAGAGTCCCTTCAAACGAAGGCAAAGCCTCGCGCCTCAAACTACAAAGTGCCATTATAATTCATTAAGACAGCAAAATGTCATTATAATCCCATTTAAACGCCCATTCCTATAGGCAAGAAAACCGATTAGTGAAATAGGCTGACACATACCATTCTTATCTGGTCTGAGGGTTTGGACCTAGAGTGAATAGTACCTACTCTACTAAATAAAATTGTATTGTATTGTCCTAACTAAGCCTTAGCAAGATAATACAAAATACCTTCCTAATGGAATAACAAATAGCAATTTGTTTAATGGGAAACAAACCATAGCAAGATAATACAAAATACGTTTCTAACCACGATACTAATGGAATAACGAATAACAATCTGTTTAACGGGTAGACCAGCCAAGCTTTCCTTTAACAACTCGCCTCCGTGATGACATGAATATATCTAATAGTACTTGGCAGCAATTGCAAAAAAAGATAGAATAATCAACAGAAGCCATCTCATAATATCTGCAAGTGATAGAATATTGGGATGACCAATTACTAACCTGCACAATGATTGCTTACATTGTCCTGTGAGAAAAAGATATCAATCTTTAGCTCACATCACATCAGGGAATTGTCAATCTTCCTCAAGCTCCGTGGTTGGATAAAAGATGAACCAAGCAGAACAGGGAGGGGCTTGTGATATTGCATGATTGCGTCGCAATTATGATTAATGAGCAAGTGTGCAAACACAATCAATAAACACACCATGGCTCATTTGTCCTTTTCCACGATGAACACGGGTCAGATTTTCAGCAAATGTACAATTGGCAACTGTAGACATTTAGTAAATTCTGCTAAATTAGGCTGCAATTTGGTCAATACTAGGTAAATGCGAGTATATTCGGCATTGTATTGATTGTAGCCATCTGTTTGGTTAGGTTGAACTGTATTTTGAACTTTATTTTCGTCTGAAATGTGGGTTGTTTGACGTTGAAGTTGAATTGTACATTTTCTGAAAATCTGACCCACATGTCATTTATCCCACTGGATGAAGTAGTCTGCATCTCTAATACGATAGGGGACTTGCATAGCCGCCATTTTGAATTTTGATTCGCACAGAATAATGGGAGTAAAGGGTGGTCTCCACTGGCTGCGGTAAGCTCTGCAGTAAGCTCTGCAGTAAGCTCTGCAGTAAGCTCTGTGCTATGCTCTGCGGTAAGCCTCGCGATGGGGTTGCGATGGTGAGAAGTGGCGAGGTCCTGCCTACATGGCCAGGGAACCTGCACAACACCATCGCAAGGCTTACCGCAGAGCTTACCTAAGCTAGTGGAGACCCCACTTTACGGTACAGTCTAAACGCTATAGAAAAATATTATGATCAGATGGAATGTTAAACAGTGATTTCATGTAAATATCCATGTGTTTTACTTGTTTCCATAACACAAGTTCCCATCTTTCCCATCATGCAATTGGTTTTCATAGATAATTTATACAAGCTGAAAACATTGGTGAAAACATTCTTACAATTTTCGATAAAATGTTGCCAAATATTTGTGTGTCAGATTTCATCAAAATCCATCCCAGCATGCACTGTACCAGACATGCGCAGTGCAAATCCCCTATTGTGATGTGTTACAGGGACATGAGTAACAAGTGACAAAAATATATTTTCCTAAGGGATTTATATACAAGAACTCTCTTTTTTGGAAAGTTCTGATTTTTGGAGAGTTTAGCGCTTTAAGCCACACTAATATATTTACCAAACTAGAAGAGAGTGTATGAAATATGGGTTAGATTTTCAGAAAATGTACAATTGGCAGCTGTACACATTTAGTAAATTCTGCTAAATTAGGCAGCAATTTGGTCAATACTAGGTGAATTTGAGTATATTAGGCATTGCATTGATTCTAGCAGTCTGTTTGGTTAGGTTGAACTGTCTTAAGAACTGCAGTTTCGTCTGAAATTTGGGTTATTTGAGAGGATTGGTGAAGGTGAATTGTACATTTCTGAAAATCTTACCCATATATTCATGTGTTTCCAAGGTCATCCTATGGAGTGCATTTAATTACTTTACTGTTAATTGCCCACCCAGAAATATTGCGAACTTTTTTCAAACATAAATATATCAGATAAAAAAATATAGAAACATTTCTTAGATATCCTTCATGTTTACCATCATTGGAATCCATTTGATCGCATCTTTTCAAATAATATTATGGTGGTATTTAGAAATCCATTATTTTGCGATATTTTGTTAATATTCGATCATTAACAAGTATTTATTTCTGAATCATACCAACAACATAGATTTTAATTTCGTCAAACATTATTAACAGGCTATCACACTATACTTATAATGGACATTTTGTTCTAGTAAGTTTGTCCCTATTTTTCTTTTTTCTTTTAATATATGTTTCTATAATATATATTAAGTTTTTTCACTACTTAAGAACAAAATCTGCCAAAAATTGCCTTACAATTTGTTGTCATTTTGATTGGACTCATTTTCTTAAAACAATTGACAAATTTGAGCATTTGAGCATCTATTTTACACATGTACAGTTTTAGTCGAGCACACAAATTAACATCTAATTGTGTACAGTTGCCGATCTAATGATCGCAACAAAGGACAGCTCATTCAGGACAGACCTGTATTCCATAGATACGCATTTATATCAAGCGGAATCTAATTTATCAAATTCAAGGTCTTGGATAACATCCTTTCAAAGATTGCTTGTATGCGCAACCATCTTAAATGCATCTCTCTAAGGATTGCTTCCAGATGACTTTAGATAAGTATGCGGGTCAGATTTTCAGAAAATGTACAATTCATCCTCGCCAATCCTGTCAAATAAACCAAATTTCAGACGAAAATAAAGTTCAAAATACAGTTCAACCCAACCGAACAAATTGCTAGAATCAATACAATGCCAAATATACTCAACTTTACCAAGTATTGACCAAATTGCAGCATTATTTGGCAGAATTTACTAAATGTGTACAGCTGCTAATTTTATATTTTCTGGAAATCTGTCCCATGTACCTGAAATGATATCCTTGATAATAACAATAATTTACCTAGTATTGACCATATTGCAGCGTAATTTTGTAGAATTTACTAAATGTGTACAGTTGCCAATTGTACATTTTCTGAAAATCTGACCCATGCACATCTTGCCCTGGCAAGCTGAATGTGAATAGATACTGCATCAGAAGTGGGGGAAAGCAGTGAATGCTTGTTACAAAGCATATCAAGTTCCTTTGTTCATCCTGAGTACGCATGAATTCAGGAAAATGAAACAGACTGAAAGCATGCATACTGCATACATCCATCCACACCTACCAACACATGTATGACTGATTCTCTCCATATCAGTCCAGGCCCAAACTCTCAGATCAGATAAGAATAGCATGTCAGTGATTGAACGCCTTCTTTGCTAATATGTTTCCTGGCCTAGGACTAGGCGCTCTAATGGGAATATAATGACATTTTGCGGTATTAATGGAATTATAATGGCACCTTGCGGTTTGAGGCAAGAGGCTTTCTCTCTGTTTGAAGGGACTCTCATCTTTGGGCCTAGATTGTAAACTCTATGGACGTGGGACCCATATAAAGGTATCGGTCAGTGGTCATCTCACTTGACTTCGCCTTGGGAAATGTCCCATACCGGTCAAGTTACCGCTACTAGTACCCTCTTACTGAGAGACTTATGGGATTGTATATTACCCATAACCCTGTTTTAAGGGATTCTCTCATCTTTGGGCCCAGACTGAAATAGGCCAGGTATTATATAAGGACAATAATTCAAATTCATCCACGGCGCTCATGTGCAAATCCTCTTGGAACACTCTTGCAAATATGAACATTTTTCATTTCTTGTTAATAGTTGCATTTTGCGTATGAAATTACTGTCTTTTGTTAGGACCTAAAGTCAGGATAGGTCTACGGTGAGGATCTAAGGTGTATATAGGTCTGTCTCTGACTATGTCAAGATAGATGATTATCTTCATCGCATATATGGGTCAGATTTTCAGAAAATGTACAATTGGCAGCTATACACATTTAGGAAATTCTGCTAAATTAGACTGAAAAATGGTAAATACCGGGTATATCTGAGTATATTTGGTATCGCATTGATTTAAAGTTTCTGTTTTGCTATGTTAAACTACTTTTTGAAGCTCATTTCTGTCTCATATGTGGATAATTGGAGACGATTGGAGTAGGTGAATTGTACATTTTCTGAAAATCTGACCCATAAAGCGTTTTGCCACCCCCAGTCAGGTGGAAATACCTGGGAGTAGCAGACTTTTCTGCTATATGCCTAATTAGCCAATCTGTGTATTATAAAACTAGTTCTTACTATATATATTGTATGTTCATGATGATTCCCACAGGGACGGTTGGAAGAGCTGCCTATTACAAAAACTGTGAACTTGTTTCTATGGAAATAAAATTATATATATTCTCTGCGAGAATCACTATACAGTTTGAATCACACTTTGACGTTTAGCAATTCTTGTGAGGATTCTGGCATAGCACCCCATAGAAAGACTCGTCCAGGTGCGCATGTACATGTCCCCAGTGGATATATTGGGTCAGATTTTCAGAAAATGTACAATTCGCCTTCACCAATCCTCTCAAATAACCCACATTTAAAACAGAAATGAGCTTCAAAATGCAGTTTAACATAACAGAACTGATACTTTAAATCAATGCGATACCGAATATACTCAGATATACCGGATATTCATAATTTTTCAGCTTAATTTAGCAGGATTTCCTAAATGTGTACAGCTGCCAATTGCACATTTTCTGAAAATCTGACCCATATACACTTCTCCCCAGTGAATGACATGCACTTTGTCACCTTCACCACATTACAATTATATAGCAAACTACCCTTCCTCAGGATGGTCACCCTCTCTCCCCACACTTCCCCCTCTCCCTTGTTTCCCTCCCCCTCTTCTCCGACTTTCATACCTGTTTTTCTCTTCTTCACTCTTCACTTCTTCATTATAATGGCACTTTGTGGTTCGATATGAGAGAGGCTTTCCCTCCGTTTGAAGGGACTTTCTAATCTTTGGGCCTAGATTGTAAACTCTGTGGGCGTGCGGCCCATATACAGGTATCGGTCAGTGGTCATCTCGCTTGACTTCGCCTTGGGAAATGTCTCGTACCGGTCGTGTTACCCGTACTATTACCCTCTTACTAGGAGACTTATGTGATCGTATATTACCCATCAAGCACGCTCTCAGATAAAACTGAATCATCACTTTCTTCATCTCCTCCAGGCATGAGAATAGATACTGCCTCATATAATCTAACATCTTGGGCAGTAAATCATACATATCTCATAGCAGAAAGCTGAAAAGTTCTGTCTGAAATGGATCTTTTCAAGATGATATAATGTTTTTAGAATGAAATATCTGTCATACATCCATGTCTTTATTGATGGTTATCATGATCTCGGGGGTGTTCAAAAACATGCTCCTTTGATTATGATTACATTAATTTTTTAGAAAGCCTTTTAGTTAGCACTGATAAAGGCGAAGAGACTTTCACCCTGGGATTTCTTTCATTTCGTGCCCTTTGTTGCAAGGATAAGCCTGCTTCAAAGTATAGACAATGGTGTGCAGGGAGATCTGATAGCGTTTTCGCGCAATGCATATTTCTTTGAGTTCAATAATGATTCAAAAAGCGCTTGTCTGTGAGATCTGTTGCTGAACAAGATTGTTACACCCTCAAAGGACAATGGAAACAAAGCAGCCAAAAGCTAAGACATTGTTTTTCACCAGGTATGTGCAGAGTAGTTGACGTGTTGTACACGGGGGAAATCTCCAGAAAATGTACAATAGGGGAGTTGCATGTGCCACTGGGTGAAATCGCCAGAAAATGTACAATAGGGGAGTTGCATGTGCCACTGCGCATGTCTGTTAGAGTGCATCATGGGATGGATTCTGATGAAATCTGACATACAAATATTTGGCAACACTTTTGTCGAAAATTGCAAGAATGTTTTCACCAATATCATAACTTGTGTAAATGATCTATAAAATCCAAATGCATGATGGGAAAGTTGGCAACTTGTGTCATGGAAACATGTATAACACAGGGATATTGACATCAGAGCATTTATAGATATCCCATGCTGAACATGGCAAGTTTTCTATAGATTTTACACTGTACCACTAGTCCCATAATTCCATGCGAATCAAGATTCAAAATGGCGGCTATGCAACTCCCCTATTGGTCTTCACCAATCTTCTCAAATAACCCAAGTTTAAGACAAAAAAAAATCAGGTTCAAAATACAGTTCAACATAACCAGACAGATGTATTGAATGAATACAATAATACACTCAGATATACCTAGTATTTATCAATTTTCACTCTGATTTAGCATGATTTGATACATGTGTAGACCTTTAGAGTGTGCATGCATTTTGAGAGATGTGTCGAACTGTAGCTTGTGCATTTTCTGAAATAATTTGGACGGGTTGTCCACCTCAATAGGGGATTTGCATAGCCACCATTTTGAATCTTTTTTTTAAAATCACAATCTTTATTCATTTTTCCTGCTGTCGACGCATTGATCTACAATGCTAACAAATGTTTATCAAAATTCATTTTTGTGAAATAGAACAAAATTCTAGTTTTCTCAATTTTTTCCCATTTTTATACGTACCCTTTTCATACCTTTCATTATTTTTTTCCTTCTTTTCTGTTTCTCTGTCTCTCTGTCTGTCTCTGTCTGTCTCTCTCTCTGTCTCACTCTGTGTCTCTGTCTGTCTCTGTGTCTGTCTCTGTCTCTCTCTCTGTCTCTCTCTCTCCCTCTCTCTCTCCCTCTCCCGCTCTCTCTCCACCTCTCTCCCTCTCCCTCTCTCCTCTCTCTTTCCCTCTCCCGCTCTCTCTCCCTCTCTCTCTCCCTCTCCCTCTCTCTCCCTCTCCCTCCCTCTCTCTTTGCATTTCTCCCTGATAACAAGATAACGAAAACATTCCTGCCTTTTGGCTCTCACTCATATGACCAATCTTACACCACGCACTCAAAACCATTCAAGAGCCTGTAACATTCGATACATTTCTTTTTCCCTGAGCCCAATACAACCGTGTTATAATTTTTAATCCTCCGGTTCATTCTTGTTAAACAGCTAAATGAGTCACAAGTCGGAAAATTGCTATTTTCAAAGTGTTTTATTCACAAGATCTATTTGTTGGAACGTTTTCATTTATGGGGTACTTAATGCTTTCCCTGGCATGAATACATTGTACCATATTTTAACATATTAACAGTGTATCAAGTAGTGGCACATGCAAGTCCCCTATATTTGAAATTCGACAGCTTTTGGTGCTATATGTTGGGGAGACATAATTATTACAGACTAAACTTTACAATTGTTTAGGATGGCACTAGTGGTTGGCTACTCTTGGATAATATGAATATGGGTCAGATTTTCAGAAAATGTACAATTTGGCAGCTGGACACATTTAGTAAATTCTGCTAAATCAGGCTGCAATTTGATCAATACTAGATAAATTCGAGTATATTTGGCATTGCATTGATTCTAGCAATCTGTTTGGTTAGGTTGAACTGTACTTTGAGCTTTATTTTCGTCTGAAATTTGGGTTATTTCAGAGAATTGGTGAAGGTGAATTGTACATTTTCTGGCGATTTCATCCATATATTACAAACACCTCGTGTAGAGCAAGTGTCTATAATTATTTTCCCACACGTAAAGTTCCCCTTCTCACGGCAGCCATTGTGAACAGGCAGTACCGGTGCATCATCTTCATGTTGTCATCATCTTACATGGCCGGTCAGATTTTCAGAAAATTCACAATCTTCAGATCTACACATTTTAGTAAATTCCGCTAACTTAGGCTATAAAATGGTCAATATTAGGTATTTATGGGTATATTTGATATTGCCTTGACTCAAACTATCTGCCTGGTTAGGTTGAACTGAGTTTTGAACCTTATTCTTGTCTTAAATTTGACTTATTTGAGAGGATTGGCGAAGGCGAATTGTACATTTTCTGGCGATTTCACCCACTGCATGTATTCACATCGCATGTGACACTTGAACACGCGAATATCCACCTTTTTCTTTCTTAAATTGCACAAGGGTTTCACTTTTGATGATGATGCCAATTAAACTTACCCTGTCTGAACATCCGTTCGCACGTAGGGGTAATCCGCGCATTAGAAAAAGCGATATGTGACATGACTCATTAGGAACATTCAGATTTTTCAGAAAATGTACAATCTACATTTCTACACATCTATCAAATTCTGCTAAATTGAAGTGAAAAATGATAAATACTGAGTATATCTGAGTGTATTCTGTATTGTATTCATTCAATAAATCCGTCTGGTTATGTTGAACTGTATTTTGAACCTGATTTTGTTCTTAAACCTGGGTTATTTGAGAGGATTGGTGAAGGTGAATTGTACATTTTCTGGAGACTTGACCCATATGAAGAGGAAGAAACCATATTCATGACTGAGATGCGATGGTTTCTGTACAGTTGGGTTCACTCCCAATTAACAGAGCATTGAATCTGCGCACGCATTCAATTATTGTCACGTGTCACTCAAGTGTGAATCCCTTGAACATGTGCCTGGAAATGAAATTTTAATGCAGCCGTCACAAAAGATAAACCATTGAAAACATAGGTGAGGTATGCGATGCGAACACTCCATGAACAGGAATTAACATGACTGGCACAGCAGCACACTCTTATGGGTCAGATTTTCAGAAAATGTACAATTCAACTTCACCAATCTTCTCAAATAAGCCAACTTTCAGATGAAAATAAAGTTCAAAATACAGTTCAACCTAACCAAACAGATTGCTAGAATCAATGCAAGGCCGAATATACTCGAATTTACCTAGTATTGACCAAATTACAGCCTAATTTAGCAGAATGTACTGAATGTGTCCATCTGTGAATTGTACATTTTCTGAAAATCTTACCCTTAAACATGTTTCTCTACTATAGCTTGGAATTGTCTATCTCTGTATGTACTGTATTAAACTGTACAATCTGCGTTTTCTTATACTTACTCTTTTTTTCAACGAATTTCAATGTTAATTAAATAGAATTCGGGCTATTCTGGGAATATTTGTACTATATGTATGGAAATGTCTACGTCCTGAATAAAATATTTTCAAATCAATCAAATCTTTGTAACCTGGGGTAAGTGAAAAGCCATATTACTGGGACTTGATCTACCCAGTATAAATAAAAATTTAAAAAAAAATGTGTTACCGGAAAATGAGTCACAAGTCGCAAAATTATATTTGTTCCAAGTGATCTTTTCACATGCACTACATATGTTGGAATGTTTTCATTTTTAAATAATACATGTACCAAATTTCAAGACAGTGTATAAATATAGCCATGCATTTCTAAGGTCATCTTATAGAATATAATTAGCTACCTCCCCCAAGCAATAATGCAAACTGTTTTTTCAAAACTAATAATATCTAACTTAGAATATAGAAATAGTTATTCAATGTCCTAATGTTTACTATCATTGGAATCAGCTTGGACTCATTTTTTCAAATATAATGATATCTCAAAATATATTTTTTGCTACTAGTGACTCATTTCCTTGTAACACATCACATTTCCATTCCCATTAAAAATTACTGTTGTTATTGGTAGAGTTCGCCTTTAGTTTTGGTGCAATCTGATTCAGAATTTCAGAGAATGCACAACCTACAGTTCTACACATCTATCGAATTCTGCTAAATTAGAATAAAAAATGATAAATACTAGGTATATCTGAGTGTACCCTGCATTTTATTTATTCAATAAATATGTCTGGTTATGTTGAACTGTATTTTGAACCTAATTCTTGTCTTAAAATTGAGTTATTTGGAAGAATTGGTGAAGGCAAATTGTACATTTACAAGAAACCTGAACCATCTATGTGTACAAGTAACTCACGTGAGCTCAATTTAAGACGTGGCCGTTGTTGCCATGGGGAATTGTACACGTGTATCAACTACAAGCCGTTCGCGTGCGGAGACATTAGTCTTGCCCTGGGAAACTTAAGCACTGCCCACAGAAAAACGTAATTGTTTGCGTCTTGCATACGCAGCTCGCAAATTTGAATTTTGATATAATCGAATTAGAAATGTACATGTACGTGCATACATATAGACATATGGTGCAGATTTTCAGAAAATTGGCAGCTGTACACATTTAGTAAATTCTGCTAAATTAGGCTGCAATTTGGCCAATACTATAGGTAAATCCGAGTATATTCGGCATTGCATTGATTCTAGCAATCTGTTTGGTTAGGTTGAACTATATTTTGAACTTTATTTTTGTCTGAAATTTGGGTTATTTGAGAAGATAGGCGAAGTGGAATTGTACATTTTCTGAAAATCTGACCCACATATATTTGCATCAAGTCCATACACATGTATACATTTCGTCCACAAGCCAGTATCATATTACTGTTAATATCATCGCCAAGTCCTTACAAGGACTCTTATATATAGGTATGGAAATGTTTTACATATTTATACACAGGTTTGGAAATGTTTTACATGTTTTGTTTTTTTAGATTAGAAGATGTGGTGGTATTATATGGGTCCGATTTTCAGAAAATGTACAGTTGGCAGCTGTACACATTTAGTAAATTCTGCTAAATAAGGCTGCAATTTGGTCAATACTAGGTAAATTCGAGTATATTCAGCATTGCATTGATTCTAGCAACCTGTTGGGTTAGGTAGAACTGTATTTTGGACTGTATTTTCATCTTAAATTCGGGTTATTTGATGATATTGGTGAAGGTGAATTGTACATTTTCTGAAAATCTGACCCGTATGTATATTCATATAGATGTGAAAGATAACCTTAATGGTAATGGTAATGAGAGAATTCTTACTTAGGCAGCGCGTGAAGACATCCATGTAGGATACTATGTTTTAGCTGTGATCTTTATTCAAACATTTCTATTGGTCTGATATCAACTTAATATAAATATAACATAAGGGTCAGATTTTCAGAAAATGTACAATTGGCAGCTGTACTCATGTAGTAAATTAAGCTGTTATTTGGCCAATACTAGGTAAATTCGAGTATATTTGGCATTGCATTGATTGTAGCAATGTGTTTGGTTAGGTTGAATTATATTTTGAACTTCATTTTCGTTTGAAATTCGGGTTATTTGAGAGGATTGCTGAAGTTGAATTGTACATTTTCTGAAAATCTTACCCATTAGTCTAGCGCACACAACATGCACACGCATTACATGACTAGTGTTATAAGATAAGATAAGATAAGATAATTCTTTATTTGCCATGAAAGTTGTAAAGTTGACAAAAAGGTTGGGAACTCCTCAGATTAGAGTTCTTCCAGTTCATGCCTTGCTTTGTTACATAGACATAGTTACAATTATTACACCCCTGTGCTGTAATTGCCTATACCTTCAGCATTGTATGCCACACTTGGTCAAGGTGGTGCATAACATGTAAATTATGCCACCCTTGGTGCAGGTCTGCCAATAACTGAAATTACTTCTTTTATTTTTATTTACCTATATTTTTTATTCACTAATGGGGTCTAATGAATATGGAACAAAGCTTAGGGGAAGTCTGTACACTTATTAGTGACCTCAGGAGTGCGGAAGATCTCGGGCTAACGCCCTCTAACTTCCCGCACTCCCTCGGTCACTAATAAGTGTACAGACTTCCCCCTTGCTATGTTTCATATATTTATGTCACTCTAATGCTTAGTTTACTACATGACTACTTTTAACAATGAAGTTTGACTATCAATTTATTACACCCCTGCGCTGAGTTGCCTATACCTTAAGCATTGTATGCCACACTTGGTCAAAGTGGTGCATAACATGTAAATTATGCCACTCTTGGCGCATACAACAAGTAGGTCCAGGAGCCAAGCCTGATCACCTGAAATATTGTGTATTAATGCGCTGCCATTTCTGACTGTGGAACTGTCGATCATTCACCTTAATTCCGTTGTTTTTTAATTATTTTTTTTTAAGCTTTTATTTATACTGGGTAGTTCAAGTCCCAGCAATATAATAAAGCTATTGTTTCAAAATGAAAAGTTCTATCGAATAATGCCATATAAATATTTGATTTGGCTAAATTATATTTGTAGTGACCCGGTGTCATTTGAGGAGGAGAATACATAATAAAAGGCCTCAATATCATTACTCTGATTTATTGAAGCTAAAGGCACAGTGTAGTTGAATACATCCAGTCATATATTTTTTTTGGTACACATTTATTTATTCAGGAAATTGTTACAAAATTATAGCACACTCATCCGTGGATGAATTTTCGTTGTGCCGAGATTACAAATATTTTTCAACATATATTGAGAGAGGACATGATCAATAATACAACCATTCTTAGATAACGTTAAATACCAGTTATATTACATTTCGAAATAATGAGAGGATAATAATGAGATGAGTGAGATGATGATAACGTGTTCCAGTCTAGTTAATACTTTACATGTAATAATAGAGAGGTGTGAAAGGGTGCCACTGATTTCTGAACCAAAAGCACTAATTTCATAGCTTCGATACGCATGTATTAATTGAAACATTATTACTAGGTATTGGATATACATAGTTACAATACAGATATACCAACATATGGGTCAGATTTTCAGAAAATGTACAATTGACCTTCACCAATCCTCTCACATAACCCAAATTTTAGACGAAAATAAAGTTCAAAATACAGTTCAACCTAACCAAACAGATTGCTAGAATCAATGCAATATCAAATATACTCAAATTTACCGAGTATTGACCAAATTGCAGCCTAATTTAGCCGCATTTACTGAATGTGTACAACTGCCAATTGTACATTTTCTGAAAATCTGACCCATATACTAGAGGCAGGTAGCAATAGTTATTTACATTTGAATATCGGCGAGAGTGTACAAATGATACTAACATAATAGAACAAGCAATATAAGGCGCATGACATATATAAAGGTGTTTAAAGTTGGTATAACATAAACACTGGTAACAATATACCAAGAACATACAGCAGACACACAGGTATGGAATACATAGACAAAATTGACTCCTGGCTGTGTGAGAGGCGGTTATCTCCCGCGGGCATAGAAATTTCGTAAGGGGTGCATAGCACCCGACGAAATTGCGTAGCACAAGGGAGATAACCACCTCTAACACTGCCAGAAGTCTATTTTGTATTTATTATACCTCCCTCTATGTCTTAGTGAAAATCCGATGGAAATTAGTGTCAGACAACAAACTCTGTTCACCACACTGTTTGTTTACTTCTTGGAAAGTTTCTACTTCCGGTTCCCCTCACTCATTTTCGGATCTATTTTTCTATTTAAATACGCAATAAATTCGCAATTTCACAGCTGCTTATCATTATAATTATTGTTATATCATTACATACTATGTATAACAAGTCTTTTTTCCGCAAAAATAATATTTTAAATATAGAAAATAAGGAAGCAAACATGGGTCTATTTTTTCAACAAAAACTCCGCCAGCGGTAAATATGATATGCAAATATCGCCCAGCGGGAGATACGGTTTCCCAATGCTGTAGCCTATGGAATGCCATACCATCCCTCCCAGAGGTATAATAAAGATACAGATACTAACGCCCCTCGAATTGTCCACCAGGCAACAGACCACTCAGACCATCCAAACCTCAGGTATTAATGCTATAATAGTGAATAGGGTACCGAATCGGACACACCACTTGACAGACCGAACCCTAGGTAGATTCCATCTATGTATGTAATACTATTCGTATGTGATAAGATATGGATCCCTATAATGTTTAAATGAAACGATTCATGAAAGCCTCTATTATTCAAGGCTGGTGCTGTTATTATATAATGGAGAGGAACTCGAAGGCACTTCTGATCTGTTTAACATCTGAATCTCGACTAGCTTTATTAAGCTAATTATTAAGGCTTTATGTTGCCCAATTAAATGTACAATAGGATGTGAGTGAGTGAGAGAGTGAGATTGGTTGCTTTACGCCCTTATCAACACTTTGAAGGTTATATCAAGGGCGGGAGAGCTGAGAGGGAGGCAGTTTATGATCATACCAAGGAAATAGAGATAGAGAAGAAGGGAGAGAGAGACTGAGAAAAAGAGACAGAAAGGCACTTTAAGGTCTTACCCAGGACCACAATAGGATGTGATGAGTGATAGGGGGCGTGGTACTGTTATGTCATATCCCCACATGGGTCAGATTTTCAGAAAATGTACAATCGGCAGCTCTACATATTTAATAAATTCTGCTACATTAGACTGAAAAATGGTCAATACTGGGTATATCTGAATATATTTGGTATTGCCTGTATTCAAACAATCTGTTCAGTTGCATTGAACTGTATTTGGAACCTCTTTTCTGTCTCAAATTTGGGTTATTTGAAAGGGTTTCTGAAGGCGAATTGTACATTTTCTGACGATCTGACCCAGATAGCCTGAATAAATAGACTCTATATATTGTACTATACAGTACTAGGTAATTAAGTATAATTAGCGATTTTAGAAGTATGGAAATAATAATAAATGGGCCATAATTAATAACTAATATGAACATAATTAGATTATGCAATGTTACGTACTGTATCATAAGACTAGCTCTCATAAAGTCTCATAAAGTAGAACTAAAGAGGTAAAGCTAGTGAAGCAGTAGTATATGAGTCAGATCTTCAGAAAATGTACAATTGGCAGCTGTACACATTTAGTAAATTCGGCTAAATCAGGCGGTAATTTAGTCATTACTAGGCAAATTCGAGTATACTCAGCATTGCATTGATTCTAGCAATCTGTTTGGTTAGGTTGAACTGAGTTTTGAACTTTATTTTCGTCTGAAATGTGGGTTATTTGAGAGGATTGGTGAAGTTGAATTGTACATTTTCTGAAAATCTGACCCATATGAATATTGGGCCTAGTGCATGGCACCACACATGCATTGAACTACTGGGTCAGATTTTCAGAAAATGTACAATTCAACTTTGCCAATCTTATCAATTAACCCGAATTTCATACGGAAATAAAGTTCAAAATACAGTTCAACCTAACTGAACAGAATGCTAGAGTCAATGCAATGCCGAATATACTCGAATTTACCAGGTATTGACGAAATTGCAGCCTAATTTAGCAGAATTTACTAAATGTGTCCAGCTGCCAATTGTACATTTTCTGAATATCTGACCCATATACAGTAGTGTACATCGCCTGGTCACTACAGGTGTGCTGCTGGACCAGTGCCGCTAGGTGGCAGGTAAATCAATCAGTGTGGAACACTACCACCTGTAGATTACCCGACCAAGAGTGTTTTAAGATTAGATTAGAAAACTCTTTTATCAGCATCAATGCTTTTTAAA
Source organism: Sthenelais limicola (assembly GCA_942159475.1). Taxonomy (NCBI): domain Eukaryota; kingdom Metazoa; phylum Annelida; class Polychaeta; order Phyllodocida; family Sigalionidae; genus Sthenelais; species Sthenelais limicola. The sequence goes on from OW804099.1 coordinate 93,751,936, forward strand.
GAAGAGGGAGGTTCTCAGCCTCTTCATGGCAATTCACAATCGTCCCTTGTAGAGTACAATATGGCTTCTATCAATGTCAGCCTTCTCCTCCGGCCCCTCTTCTCTGTCACTCCTTCCCCACCTTCCCCTACCATACCCTCTTCCCCTTCTTTTCCTCTTTCCCCCTCCCCACTCTTCTTTCTCTTCTTCTACCTCCCAACCCCTCTCCTCTTCTTCTCTGTCCCCTTCTCTCTCCCTTCCCCTTTTCTCTTTCCCTCTCTCCTTCTACCTCCCTTCCCCTATTCCCCTTTCTCTCTCACCTTCTCTTCTTCTCCCTTCCCTCTGTCTCTCTGATTCCCCCACCCTGTCTCTGCCCTGTCTGCTCTGTCTGCCCTATCCTGCCCTGTCTGCCCTGTCTGCCCTCTCCTGCCCTCTCTGCCCTCTCTGCCCTCTCCTGCCCTCTCTGCCCTCTCCGCCCTCTCAGCCCTCTCTGCCCTCTCCTGCCCTCTCCTGCCCTCTCTGCCCTCTCCGCCCTCTCTGCCCTCTCTGCCCTCTCTGCCCTCTCAGCCCTCTCTGCCCTCTCTGCCCTCTCCTGCCCTCTCCTGCCCTTTCTGCCCTCTCTGCCCTCTCCGCCCTCTCTGCCCTCTCTGCCCTCTCTGCCCTCTCTGCCCTCTCTGCCCTCTCAGCCCTCTCTGCCCACTATGCCCTCTCTGCCCTCTTTGCCCCCACCAGGGGTGCTTGTGTTGAAGCCTTGTCAGGGCCACATGGGGCTAGTTACATTTCTGGGTCACATGATCAATGGGTTCAAGGGCTCATTGATCATTGCCTCTAGGTTACATTTACCATACTCGCTTCCCAGGCAAATAGAGTGTGGATATCCCAATTTAAAAAAGGCATCAAAATCCCATTTTCACCCTAAATACCTTCACAAACCACATATATAGTGTCCTCCGGTAAGGGCAACAGAACTGTACAGAGCAGAAAAACGGCTGGTAACATTACAGATCTCAAGAATATGCCTTACAAAAAAATCACCGTTTCCCTTATATATAGTGGATATTTGATATTTTGAGCCACATCGATACATAGGCATATCAATTTGTACAGAACTAGATGAATTTAATAATTATTCCTGATAAGGACTCATATGGGTCAGATTTTTAGGAAATGTACAATTCAACTTCACCAATCCTCTCAAATAACCCAAACAGATCGCTAGAACCAATGCAATGCCGAATATAATCGAATTTACGTATAGTATTGACCAAATTGCAGCCTCATTTAGCAGAATTTACTAAATGTGTACAGCTGCCAATTGTACACTTCCTGAAAATCTGACCTATATAGATGTGACAGTACTAGTGTGAACCTCTGGTGCCGATTGTCACAAGAGTATAAAAAGTATTTGTTGTATATTTACACAACATAGCAATACTTCATGTTGTCTTGTCTTATCTTCATAAATAATACTCTGTGTGAACCATAGGTTTCATGATTAGAACTCATTTATCATTTGTAGCATTTCAGTGAAGCCTCTGAAGGTTCCTTGTATTCTTCCCTTGCATCTATGGGTCAAATTTTTAGAAAATGTACACTTGGCAGCCGTACGCACTTAGTCAATTCCGCTATATTAGGCTGCAATTTGGTCAATACTAGGTTCATTTGAGTATATTCGGCATTGTATTGATTTTAGCAATCTGTTTGGTTAGGTTGAACTGTGTTTTGAACTTTATTTTCGTCTGAAATTTGGGTTATTTGAGAAGATTGGCGAAGTTGAATTGTACATTTTCTGAAAATCTGACCCCTATACATTACATGCAGCACAGTAACACAGAGACAACCCTTGGCGCTAACACAATTAAAAGAAATAGGTAAATTACAAAGGTTGTTTCCTACAAAACAGACCTAGTGAAGACCTTTAGTTTTGATATTAAGGGCCTGGTCCACTAAGCTGATTCTCATGCGATTTTGCACTGCAGAGGATTCCTTTGTTATAAATTCTGTGAGAATCGCATGAGAATCGGCTTAGTGGATAAGGCCTTTTACTATTGTAAAATGTCTAAAGGGCCTAATCCACTAATCCGATTCTCATGCGATTTTGCACCATGGAGGACACTTTTCCACTAAATTATATGAGAATTGCATGATAATCGGCTTAGTGGACTAGGCCTTTAAGCCCGAATCAAAACTTAAACAACAAAATTAAAACCAATGACACTGGATCCATCTGTTGAATGTTTGCCATAACTGATGCGGTAAAATAATACATGATGTGACATTTGGTAAGAGTTCATATAAAGACTGCATGGCTCAGTAAATTATTGAAATGGAAGACATGCACTAAACTATTAGCACATCGTGCATATTACATTATACAATAAGGGATTTGCATAGCCGCCATTTTGTATCATGATTCTCATGGAATTGTGGGACTAATAGTACGGTCTAAAATCTATAGAAAACATACCATGTTCAGCATGGACTATTTATCAATGCTTTAATGTCAATATCCATGTGTTATACATGTTTCCATAACACAAGCTTCCATCGTTCCCATCATGCATATGGTTTTCATGGATCATTTAGACAAGCTCTAATATTGGTGAAAACTTTCTGGCAATTTTTGATAAAAATATTGGCAAATATTTTTATGTCAGATTTCAACAGAATCCATCCTAGGATGCACTGTAACAGACATGCGCAGTGGCACATGCAAATCCCCTATTGTATGGTAAGACGCTCTTAGAGGCTTCCCACTTGTCATAGCTTGCATTCACTATTTGGGTCAAATTTTTAGAAAATGTACAATTGGCAGCTTAGTCAATTCTGCTATATTAGGCTGCAATTTTGTCAATAGAAGGTAAATTTGAGTATATTCGGCATTGTATTGATTCAATCTGTTTGGTTAGGTTGAACTGTGTTTTGGCTTATTTGAGAAGATTGGCGAAGTTAAATTGTACATTTTCTGAAAATCTGACCCATTTATATAAACAATTATTTTCTAAGACTACTTAGAGAGACCTCTGTGTGACCTCTTATCGTTCTCAAGTGCATGAGTGTATGTACCATTACTCGTATTATAAAGCCATTACAGTAGAAAATGTGCAATGGTGCTAAAAGGCAATGGGCCCTTAATGCCTAAAGCATGAAGAATGAGCACTGTTTGAGTTTGTGCTCTATCAGTTAGGACTTATCATTATGTATAGACCTGCATTGGTGTGGCCAATTTTAATGTTGACAGTATGTATGCCATTAATACATAGCCTTCAAGAAATAGTTTGAACACTAATCTGAATAATTCGAAGTAAGTATGTGCTCTCACCACCTGTATGTGGGTGAAGCCGCCAGAAAATGTACAATTCACCTTCACCAATCCTCTCAAATAACCCACATTTTAGACGAAAATAAGATTCAAAATACAGTTCAACCTAACCAAACAGATTGATAGAATCAACGCAATGCCAAATATACTCGAATTTACCGAGTATTGTCCAAATTGCAGCTTAATTTCGCAGAATTTACAAAATGTGTAAAAAGCCACTAAAGAGTTAATATTTCAAGCTTAGACATATTTTCACGTTCTTCATCACCATCCGGTATGTGTGGGTCCATCTTACTACATCTTAATTTTCACCAGCGCCTTATTGCACTCTTTAAAAGCTTGTTTCTCGTTAATATAAAACATTCATTATTCTGAAACCCTCAGCAATCAGTGGCAAACCTTTCCATGTAAGCATGTCATAATTCTGAGTACACAGATTAAAACCCTTTCTACATAAGTTTTGAGGCATTATTTTAGTGCTCTCTACTTCATAAAAGCATTTGTCTTCCAGGAATGCATTTGAGGTTCAGATTTTCAGAAAATGTACAATGCACCTTCACCAATCTTCTCAAATAACCCAGATTTATGACAAAAATAAAGTTCAAAATACAGTTCAACCTAACCAAACAGATTGCTATAATCAATGCAATGCTAAATATACGAAAATTTACCTAGTATTGGCCAAATTGTAGCCTAATTTAGCAGAATTTACTAAATGTGTACAGCTACCAATTGTACATTTTCTGAAAATCTGACCCTTGAAGAGATGGTGGTGAAATAGAAGAACTAGGCCTATCGAACAAATAAATCTGACATTTTGAATATTGTCCTGAAAGCTTGTAAATTTAAGAATGAGAAAAAAGAGAAATTATGATGGTGACATGCACTGAAAATCAATGCCAAGTAAAAACAATTACGTTGGCATTAAAGTTCACGTTTGTTTGGGGAAAGGGATAATTAAAACGTAATCAAATTTTCTGGAAACACATTAAGAAACCTATTCGTATTTTAATGGATGGTTTTAAAGTTGAGAGGAAAAACACTAAGAGGCTCATTGGGAACTCTGATGAAAATCTGTTAAATAACAGAGATGTGCCTTTTATGCATGGATAAAAACGTTTCCTGAGCATTCACTTTTACAGCAGTTTTCCCACCGATTCAAATCACGAACACTTTCCTCGATTGTAGGGAGGGAATTTGACCCCTCCAAAAACGCCAGCCAGGAATAGGGGATTTGCATGTGCCGCTGCGCATGTCAGTTACCGTGCATCCTGGGATAGATTCTTATGAAATCTGACATGAAATCTGAAAGATTTTTATTGAAAATTGCAAGAATGTTTTCACCGAGCTTTTATAAATGATCTATGAAAACCAAATGCGTGATGGGAAAGATTGGGACTAGTGTTATGGAAATATGTCTTTATAATATGAATATTGACATTAGAGCTTTGACAAATGCGATCCGTTTTAGGAAAATGAGTCATAAGTCGCAAAAAATGGACTTTAAGATATTATTATATTTGAAAAGAGGAGATCAAGCCGATTCTAATGACAGTAGGACATTTAATATGCATTTCTATATTCTAAGTGTTATATTTTTATCATTGAATCAAAGTTTGCAGTATTTTGGGGTGAGCAATTACTAGTAAAGTAGCTAAATATATTCATTACGACAACCCTAGAAATACATGAGTATATTTATTACACTGTCCTGAAACTCGGTACATGTATTCAGGCTACAAGAGGCTTTAAGCATCCCAAAAATTAAAACATTCCGACAAATACATTCTGTTAATAAATAACTTTGAAAAATAACAATTTTGCGACTTGTGACTCATTTTCCTAAAACACATCACGAATAGTCCAGCGCATCTTCATCTTCATCCTTTTACACTCTCCATGTAGGGAAATACAGTCTAAGTCCAAAGATGGGAGAGTCCCTTCAAACTGAGGGATAGTCTCTCGCTCAAAACCGCAAAATTCCATTATAATCCCATTAGGACCGCAAAATGCCATTTTGAATAGAATGTACCATTGGTACAATAATTCCATGCGAATCAAGATTCAAAATGGCGGCTATGCATATCCCCTATTTTCCTACATGTTGCCCGGGCCTGAGTCAGAATACTGTGGCTAGCCCTACATGTATGCATAGACAACCAATGCCCATGGCTAATGTTGAAATACAGTGCTTGGTGAATTAGCTTTCACTGACACTTAATGTCCTTTTTAGATTCACTGCAGCGAAAGCGTTGAACGGACTGTTGCTAATGTAAATTCCACTCACCACAACAATCAGTATCTCACTTTTGGCATATATATATGTATGTACATACAGGCTAACATATATGGGTCAGATTTTCAGAAAATGTACAATAGGCAGCTCTACACATTTAGTAAATTCTGTTAAATTACGCTGCAATTTGGTCAATACAAGGTATATTTGAGTATATTTGGTATCCCATTGATTTAAAGTATCAGTTCTGTTATAAATGTTGAACTGCATTTTGAAGCTCATTTTAATCTTAAATGTGGATTATTTGAGAGGAGTGTTGAAGTTGAATTGTACATTTTCTGAAAATCTGACCCATATAGCCATCCAAAGCATTGTTTTCACGGCAACATAGCCAGTCTATATCCAGCATTAGCCTCCACGAAAACAGACAATTTCCTTCTCAAGCCAATTGATTTCATTGCTGCATGTTTTTCGCATATATTGCTATACATTGTTCTACAACGAGGAAACATCATTTTGTGCTATTTGAAACAAACACTTGGTACTTAGTACAGAAGTATTACCAGACATGACACTTTGGCACCTCGTCATGCTTCCTAGAGCTTACTACCCTAAAGGTATCACGTGACTGTGGATCCCAACCTTTCACCAGGCTTCAATTTATACTTATGTTATTCAAAGATAAGATGAGATAAGATAAGATAAGATAAGATAAGAAACTACTTTATTTATCCAAAGATTGAACAGTACATGTGACATATATACAGAACTACCCGGGATTCGAGGCGGGAGTGAATATTCACCTATGACGGTCAAGGGGCGGTAGCCCCGCGACCGTCATGGGTGAATATCCAAGAGACGCCGAGAATCCAAGGGTTGTTCTGTGTTTATTTCACCCCACACACTAAACTAATGTTAAATTAACATGATCTACAGCGACGAGTCTTTTTTGCACGAAAATAATTATTTTAATACAGAAAATAAGGATGCGAACATGGGCCTATTTTTTCAACAAAGATTCCGCCAGAGGGCAATATGATATGTAAATACCGCCCAGAGGGTAATACGGTTTTCCAATGCTGTAGCCTATGGCTTAACATACCATCCCTCCCAGAGGTATAATAAATAGACAAACAGGTATACAGACTTCTAGATTACATCCAGTTCTCCCTGCCGTTACCTTGGCCGAAAAGGCAATAAAATTTACATAGAATCTTGGAAGACGTTATTCTCTTGAAAAGAAGAGAAAATCAAAAATGATATTGATAACAACTGTTATAATAATGTCTAAGACTAAACTCTTGGACTTTATATGTAAGACCTCTTTTATCGAGAAAGAGATCCAGGTATACTCCTGAATGACCATATTCTTTTTTATGAGATAATATGTGATGTGTTTCAGGAAAATGAGTCATGAGTCGCAAAATTAATATTTTTCAAAGTGTTTTTTTCACAAGATCACATTATTGGAATGTTCTGATTTGTTTTATCACTTATAGCCATATCAATCGATGTATCAAATTTCAGGACAATCTATGTAATATATCCTTTCGTTTTAAAGGTCCTCATATGGACTACATTTAGTTACTTTACTGTTTATGGAAATATTGGAAACTTTTTTTTTCAAAAATTAAAATATCAAACTTAAAATTTAGAAATACTTATTAGACTGTTAATTATCATTGGAATCGGCTTGATCTCATCTTTTCAAATATAATGGTATCTCAAAATCTATTTTTTGCGACTTATGACTTATTTTCCTGAAACACATCACATATATCTAATATAACACTGGACAAAGAGTTGTAACATGGGTAGACTCCTGATGTTATTACATAATCAGAGTAGGATCACCAGTGTCGACTACACTCTCTCTTATGACACAAAGAGAACAAGGACAATCCAGATAGTGTGCCGTACTAGATTCCCGCTTGTCAGGATGGCTATTGCTATTTATTATATATAACTACAGGCCTAACAGTGGACAATTCTACAAGAGGGTGGACATTTGAATACAATTGAATAATCATTTGAAATCTGAAATATAAATTAGCAAGGCATGTTGCGTCCCAAAGTAGACATATGTACAAATGATGAAATCGGTACAGACTTTTCCTCTGTGGTACATGCTATTTCACATACTATAGTTCTTTTCCAACTGCTTTCTTCCTATTTCCGAGAAGATTTTACTATTTCCAGAACAAAAAGTTCCATGTCAGTGTCGATTTTCCCATGTCAGCCTCCTTTTCCACTATTTCCCTTAGATATTCACCACCGAAAAGTATATCACTGCACCTTTTTCCTATTTCCCCTACATGAAAAACCATGAGTAGCTGCTGTGACTCCTATGTCTAGATTTGCCCATCTTTTCTCATTGGTGTCCTCCCTGGGACACTCCTTTTCTACCCATACAAAAGCAGACATGGGTCAGATTTTCAGAAATGTACAATTGGCAGCTGTACACATTTAGTATATTCTGCTAAATTAGGCTGCAATTTGGTCAATATTATGTAAATACCTGTACATTTGGCATTGCATTGATTCTAGCAATCAGTTTGGTTAGGTTGAACTGTATTTTGAACTTTATTTTGGTCTGAAATTTGGGTTATTGGAGAGGATTGGTGAAGATGAATTGTACATTTTCTGAACATCTAACCCACATGAGTATAGTGGCTCAGTGTTATGTAACATTATCCACTACCACTGAGTGGGGGCCCACCAGCTATCTTTGTAGTGTAGCAGTATTACATAACACATCCAATACATCTTCTCTTCCTTTCTCTTTCTCCCTCTGTCCCTCTCCCCTCCCGCTCACCCCCCCCCTCCCCCCTCACCCTCCCTCCCCCCTCACCCTCCCTCTCCCTCTCACCCTCCTTCTCCCTCCCAGTCATGTTGGGGTAGGAATACATCATGGTACATTTGGGTGAAAAGGAGTGGATATTTGGAAAAGGAGTGGATATTCGGAAAAGGAAAAGGATATTCCAAAAAGAAAAGGATATTCCAAAAAGGAAAAGTATATTCCTAAAAGGAAAATGATAATCCGAAAAGGAAAAGGACATTGGCAAAAAGGAAAAGAAAGTTGACAAAAAGGTATTGGATATTCCAAAAAGAAAAGTCTTGGATATTTTTTATTTTTCCTATTTCACGTTTATATCCTTTCAGATTGAGGACAAAACAAGGCACGTTGGGCCTCATTATCAAGGGATCTAGCCTGTATTGTTGTGTGTGTGTGGTCTTGGATAAGACCATAAAGTGCCTTTCTGTCTCTTTTTCTCTGTCTGTCTCCCTTCTTCTCTATCTCTATTTCCTGGGTATGATCATAAACTGCCTCCCTCTCAGCTCTCCGGCCCTTGATATAACCATAGTAAATGTGTTGATAAGGGCGTAAAGCAACCAATCTCACTCACTCACTCCCTCTCAGCTCTCCCGCCCTTGATATAACCATATTAAATGTATTGATAAGGGCGTAAAGCAACCAATCTCACTCACTTACTCCCTCTCAGCTCTCCCGCCCTTGATATAACCATATTAAATGTATTGATAAGGGCGTAAAGCAACCAATCTCACTCACTTACTCCCTCTCAGCTCTCCCGCCCTTGATATAACCATATTAAATGTATTGATAAGGGCGTAAAGCAACCAATCTCACTCACTTACTCCCTCTCAGCTCTCCCACCCTTGATATAACCATATTAGACGTGTTGATAAGGGCGTAAAGCAACCAATCTCACTCACTCCCTCCCTCTCAGCTCTCCCGCCCTTGATATAACCATATTAAATGTGCTGATAAGGGCGTAAAGCAACCAATCTCACTCACTTACTCCCTCTCAGCTCCCCCACCCTTGATATAACCATATTAAATGTGCTGATAAGGGCGTAAAGCAACCAATCTCACTCACTCACTCCCTCTCAGCTCCCCCACCCTTGATATAACCATATTAAATGTGCTGATAAGGGCGTAAAGCAACCAATCTCACTCACTCACTCCTGTATTGTTGTGCAATTATTCTAGAAAGTGTGGTCCTCACGACATGGAAGCTCATGCAGGGTATTGTGATGTGTGACAGTACACCAGAGGTGGGATAATAGAAGAATGATGAGGAGAATGGGTGAGTGAAGTAATCGTTTTGTACTGACTAATTCACTAGGCTGCTGAATGGGGTGGGATGGTGAATCACTCACTCACTCACTAGTGGTGACATGTATGGCCATTCAACCAGGATGATGTGGTCTAGGGGTAAGGTGCTGGACTCCCTATTGTTAGGTTGGTGGTGCAAGCCCCAGAGCAGGAGGCTTTTTAGATTGATGAGTTAACATCAATCTAAGTAGATTAGGGTGATGTCTGTCAATCATTGATAGCATCTTGGCTCCTCCCATCCTGGATATCAGTGTGAAGAATCTGTTGATTCTGATATCAGCAGATGGGATCAGAATCATGCTGGTAATGGCTGGGAGGGGGAGGGGATGGCGTTTAGGTGTGAATTAAAGGGTAAACCATGTGTGAATTAAAGTGGCATGTTGAGAAGTATTTAAAGATGCCTCATATGCAAAGGTGTTAAAGGGAACAACATAATTACATGGAGTGACCAGTCATATATGGGATAGGGATTTCATGTTTTCTGTCGCTCTTCCTCTCCCTCCTACTATCCCTCCCTCTCGAACTTTACATTTAACTGGCATCAATCTTCGTTTCCCTGGGAAATGCAATCTTCTGCATGAACCGGAAATAGATAAATGTAAATTGATCACTGTTAGCTAATTCTTGTTATATATTGTTTGTCATCAAATCATGTTGTATTTTTATTTCACTGATATCTCCACATCTGGTGCTTGGTCTTCTTTTAAACTCATACATTTAGTTATTGATGTCATTCCCTTTTGCTTGGTCAAGGAATTAAGGCTAAGATCGAATTAAGCGAGAAAAGTGAGTTAAATGGGGTTCTGGGATATATAGGTTCTCCGGACCAGAGGTTTTGGTGGCAGTACTAAACATGCAACATCGCTCAGATATTTTGCTTAAATTAAGCCTGAATTCAAATTCTGCTGCACATGTGCTATGCTCAGTGGCTCGCGGAGGAATGATGTTTTTATATGAAGGTGACAACGTCGCCCTGGATACTCAAACTCCGGGCGCTTCTGGCTCTTCCGGTCGTCGCCTGTATGCGATGAATACTTTGGTTTCGTCTTTACATTGTATGTAGGAACCCTCTACTCTCACAAACCCTAACACACTCACAAACCCTAACACATATAAAAACCTGCAAAACTTATATTATAGACATTTTAGAGAAGAGCTATTCATTGGATCATCGTAAAATGTTAGTTTCATCTAAACTCAGTTGAAGTTTAATAGGTGTATAGCATTTTTGTCTCCTACTGCACGAAACAATGCAGAACTTCCAGCTGATTGTGCAGTTACATAATTGGGGGGACACCTCAACATCGGTTCTCCAATAAAATAAAAAAAGTATTCATTTCAACGTGCCCAAAGAAACAATAAGTTAGAAGCTGTTGCCAGTGCACAACTATACTTATAAACCGTACTAAAGAGTCATGCATGTATATAAATAGAAGGGAACCAATCACCACTCTCATCTCTCATTACTTCCCGACACACCCCGCTGCGGTTTATACTGCAGTTTGCAACGCGACCAATTCACTGCAGTCATCGCGGGAAGCAAACAGCGGCAAGCGTTACTCGTTGTGACGCGATCCCATCACCGCGTGATTTTCCCTCAATCCACTCTTTCCTCCATCCTCCATCCTCTTTCCACTACCTCAGAGTTTTCAGTTCTTCAGGTGTTTAAACAGAGAGAGTCTCGTTTGGTAGACATATCTTGACCTATAAAGTATAATATGAATAATGATTATGTATTATAAAGCCATCAAATAGTGCTGCGCAATCAAATGAAAGTGATATTTGGGGTATATATACAATACATGCAGCATATAGACACCTACCCTCTGTGACTGCAACATGGCATCTGATGTATCCACGCCAATAATTCCCGCCAAAAACCATGAATCCTTTGTTTCTTTGTATAAGTGGATGGCTGTTGTACCTATTTCCGCTCTACCCTACATTGTTTGTTTAGGGGCTTAAGGAGTAGTGGGGACTGATGGTATTAGTTGGAAGGGATGGGGTGGCAGAGGAGTTGGGGCAGCTAATTTATGTAAACTCTGAACCATGAAGAGAAAGAAAGAAATATAGCAATCCTAGAGAAATATCTAGGAACAAATGAAATAGCCTAAGAATTAATGTATTATCTTATCATGTACATGGTATTTATTTTACAATGTTGTTGACAGGGACTATGGGTTTTAATATATCATCACAGGTTAATCATGGTACTGACACACACGATTTGTTTACCTCTGCTGATTACCAAATTAAATCATGTAAATTATGACGATCATTATGCCCAGAAAAAGAACTTTTCAATGACTGCAGTAGAACCAGGAAGCCGTGTGGTTCCCCGACTGCACTCCTATAGTGCATCAGGGAATCACACGGCTTCCTGGTTCTGCTGCAGTGACCCCCACAGAGGCAGAGCATTATAAGAGCGGCGAATGCGCGGAGAAAGGGGACCGCAGAGATGATGCAGTGAGTGATGGTTTCAACGCACATTGCACATCTGGGTGTGCGACTCGGGTTATCATACTCACTTTCCAATAGTTCGTTTTGAAGGCCTTTGTATGGAGTTTATTTATTTCCTTTACTGATAATTACCCATCCAGAAACATTGCAAACTTTTTTTCCAAAAATAGAAATATCAAACTTAAAATATAGAAATACATCTTAAATGTCCTTCATATTTACTATCATTGGAATTAGCTTGATCTCTTTTCAAATATGATGAAATATCAAAATCCATATTTTGCTACTTATGACTCATTTTCTTAAAACGGATCACATATTACAAATAGTTGTCGTTTGAGGGCATGACGAAAACCATTCTTATGGGATAAGATTGCTGTAATTGTATTAACAACTCCTGATTAAAGAACTTTGTACAAAGAAAATTACAAAGGTATTACCAAGAAATACAGGCCTCACTTGTTGAATAAATCATCAGTGTTTAATCCCTGGATGGTGATGAAGACTACATTGTAGTTGTTCTAATAAGCAGAAAAAGTGTTTTATTCACAAGATGTATTAATATATGTACCAAATTTCAAGATCTTCTATTAAATTTTTCTAAGCATTTCTAAGCTCATCCTATAGACTATATTTAACTACTTCACTAGTGAATGTCCACCCAGAAATATTGTAGACTTTATTTTTCAAAACTAAAAATATCAAACTTGAAATATAAAAATACTTATTTAATGTCGAAATGTTTACAATCATTGGAATCTGCTTGATCTCATCTTTTCAAATATGATGATATATCAAAAACCAATTTTTGCAACATTTTCCTGTAACACATCACATAATATCATCAGTGTTTAATCCCTGGATGGTGATGCAGACTACATTGTAGTTGTTCTAACAAGCCAAGCGCTCAACTACAATTAGTTCCCAGCGTTTATTGGGAGGAGAGTAATGCCCTAGCTGGTGCAGCCCATTGTAGCACCTGGCCCACTCCCAGCACCATCACCAGCCTCATCACACCTGGGTAAGATTTTCAGAAAATGTACAATTCACTTTCACCAATCCTCTCAAATAACCCACATTTAAGACATAAATGAGCTTCGAAATGCAGTTTAACATAACAGAACTGATACTTTAAATCAATGTGATATCAAATATACTCGGATATACCCGGTATTCTTCATTTTTCAGCCAGAATTAACAGAATTTATTGAATGTGTAGAGTTGCCAAATGTACATTTTCTGAAAATCTGACCCACGTACACACCAACCAGTGGGTCAGATCATCAGAAAATGCACAATTGGCAACTCTACACAATTAGTAAATTCTGCTAAATTAGACTGAAAATTGATAACTACTAGACATATCGATCTGAGTATATTTGGTATTGTGTTGGTTATGAATATCGTTTTGGCTATGGTGAACTGTGTTTTGAACCTCATTTCTATCTTCATTTTGGGTTATTTGAGAAAATTGGTGACGGCGAATTGTGCATTTTCTGAAGATCTGACCCTAGTGCTATGATCTAGGGCTATCTACTTGTGCCCTCAGTTGCTTGATATAGAGCTACATGTCCTCCTCTCTTCATAGAGCTACATGGGTCAGATCGTCAGAAAATGTACAGTTCACCTTCACCAATCCTTTCAAATAACCCACATTTAAGACAAAAATAAGGTTCAAAATTTCAATTCAATTTCAAACATTCTTTATTGTCTTTTTTGGTACAAAACAATATTGGTTATCCAATTCTGGCGTGCCAGATCTTCCTATGGGTGCCGTTACACTATTTCGTTTCAGGGACAATGATAAAGAAAAAAACAGTTGAGCAAAGTAAAGTAAAGTAACATGAGTAGTAACATTAATGAACTCATCTCATGATGAGGAACAATACTTAGCTTTGTGAGCTAATTAACATGTATTATGCATATAAGGTAAAGTTACCGGATGGAATCGCGGTAGTGTTGATTTAAAACGAGATTTGAGATTACACATATGTACAAGTGTTTACAAGTTGAAAGAATCACGGACGACAGTATACTCAGATTAAAAATTAATGATGATAATAAAGTATATTGATACTATTACAGATACATGTATACAGTAGTAGTAGTCGTGATAGAGCAAGGGACATACATTTCAAGTAACTAGAATTTTTACAAGAATTCAAAGGTTTACTAGCATATTAACTAGCTGATTCATATGTTTGGCATCTATAAATATATATATTTGTATATACAAATATAGCTACGCAACAAGCTCCGGTATCACATAGGGAGACTAGAAATACAGTAGAGTATCAGTAAGCAGTAGGTACAAGTATAACCAGGACACAATTTTATGGAAATCAGAGAAATCAGAGAAAAGTGTAAGAGCAGCTGACTGACCAGAGAGGATTATCCAAGTTGTAGCTTGGTACATTAATGAGAAAAAGTATATAGTAGTACTTGGTACATGCAAGAGAGCAATAGGCTGATACTAATGAGGGTGCTCACCCAGGGGCTAGAAGGCACTCAGTGTATTTTCTAAAAGTCACTTTATTATCTATTTTATGGGCAACCGGCTTAAGGTCGTTCCATCTCGTTTGGCATTTAAATATTACTGAATTGAGAATTTTATTGGATTTGGAGTAGAGAACATTGAGGTTTCTCTTCCCTTCAGCGTGGCTACGTGTTGGAAGCTTCCTCAAATCAAGTGAAGTTTGGTCCTGAGCCATATAATACGGTTTAACATAACAAAACAGACTTTAAATCAACACAAAACCAAATATACTCAGATATACCCAGTATCCATGTATTCAATCCAGGAAGACCTCCTCAGGGAGAGGTTGGCATTCTTTTCTGAAAATTGATGTAACTGTTTGATTCGGAATAAAAAAAAAAATCCATGAATTTTTTAGCCTAATTTAGCAGAATTTATTAAATGTATAGAACTGCCGATGGTACATTTTCCGACGATCTTACCCGTATATTCCCTGGTGGTGAGGGGGCGGGAGGGGTGAACGCTGATCTATGTAGCTCTATGGTTGCTAGATATAGCTATTTACAGCCAAACAATTCAAGATGCATGCTTATTCACATCAACATGCTAACATGTTCACATTGAATTCTACCTGCCTATACCTTTCTATATAATGTATCTCTCTCTTTGTCTAATCTATCTTTGACTAATCTATCTATATATGTATTCAAACCATGGATTCCTGATTGTTTATTATATATGGGTCAGATTTTCAGAAAATGTACAATTGGCAGCTGTACACATTTATTAAATTCTGCTAAATTAGGCTGCAATTTGGTCAATACTAGGTAAATTCGAGTATATTCGGCATTGCATTGATTCTAGCAATCTGTTTGGTTAGGTTGAACTGTATTTTGAACTTTATTTTCGTCTGATATTTGGGTTATTTGAGAAGATTGGTGAAGGTGAATTGAATATTTTCTGAGAATCTGACCCGTATACACATTGCTCATCATGCAAATTCTAAGTCATCCTATAGAATATATTGAGCTACTTTACTACTTAATGTCCACCCAGAAATATTGCAAATTTGTTTTCAAAAATAAAAATATAATTATTAGATGTCCTAATGTTTCATTGGAGTCAGCTTGATCTCATCTTTTCAGATATGATTCTATCTCAAAATTAATTTTTTTGCGACTTGTGACTCATTTTCTTAAAACACATCACATATAATCATCACGTTTCATCGTTTTTACAGTGTATGTGGAGCTCTTGTTATGTCAAAACACTTTTCTGTTCTCCCCTGGCTTACTCTATATAGGTCCGATTGGGAATATGGCCATCACCTTGTCAATCGCTTCTTTGAGATTTTAACTTTACTTAACTCTTTGTAGATGAAAGCTTGGACATTAAGTATTTATGTATGGATTAGCACGCACGAGTTCTCAATTAAATACTAACGTCCCCTGTCACACAGAAAGTACATATGTGATGTGTTACTTAGTACTTAAACCACGGTCAGTCTAATGACATCGTGTTGCTGCCTGAAATATAGCACGAGGTACGAGCGCAGCATCACGTCAGGTTTTGGGTCAGATTTTCAGAAAATGCACAATCTACAGTTCTACACATCCATCAAATTCTGCTAAATTAGAGTGAAAAATGATAAATACTAGCTATATCTGAATATATTCTGTATTGTATTCATTCAATTAATATGTCTGGCTATGTTGAACTGTATTTTGAACCTGATTTATATCTTAAATTTGGGTTATTTGAGAGGATTGGTGAAGACCAATTGTACATTTCCTGACGATCTGACCCTTTTAAAGCAAAACGAGGGTTTCCTAGTGGAAAATAACTTAAACAAACCTTCATCCTGAAGTAGGACGAGGCATAAAAATGTAATGACAACCAAACTCAGGACAAACTAAGTTAACTGACCACTCCACGAACACCTGCTCTGAGTGAAAACTACAGAGGGGCCGGTGGGAGGGCAGTCGACATTTTTTTAAAGCTTTTATTCATACTGGGTAGATCAAGTCCCAGTAATAGGGCTTTTCTCTTGCCCCAGATTTCACAGAACGACAATTTTACAGTTTGATACGGTATGTGGGTCAGATTTTCAGAAAACGTACAATTCAACTTTGCTAATCTTCTCAAATAACCCAAATTTCAGACGAAAATAAAGTACAAAATACAGTTCAACCTAACCAAACAGATTGCAAGAATCAATGCAATGCCAAATATACTTGAATTTACCTAGTATTGGCCAAATTGCAGCCAAATTTAGCAGACTTTACTAGACGTGACCAGCTGCCAATTGTACATTTTCTGAAAATCTGACCCATATAACAACTTGATCTTATGTGATTAATTCGTCCCATTGGCTTATATGGGTCAGATTTTCAGAAAATGTACAATTAATCTTCACCAATCTTCTCAAAAACCCGAATTTCAGTCCAAAATACAGTTCAACCTAACCAAACAGATTGCTAGAATCAATGCAATGCCAAATATACTTGAATTTACCTAGTATTGACCAAATTGCAGCCTAATTTAGCAGACTTTACTAAATGTGACCAGCTGCCAATTGTACATTTTCTGGAAATATGACACATGTATACCAGGACACAGATGGGGCAGGCCAGATGGATCCATTGATAAGGAGGTATCTACCTCACATCCAGAACGTAACTTCCATTGTATGGCCCAGCATACCTTGTCCCGTCTGTCATTCCTATTATGTACCTAGCTATCAAGTTAATGGACGGCAATAATTGCTCTTCTAAGGGCCAGAGACAGCCATTCATAGGTATGCTTTCAATGAGGCAATAATGATCTTAAATGTATGTTGTACATATGGGACAGGTTTTTCAGAAAATGTACAATTGGCAGCTGTACACATTTAGTACATTCTGCTAAAGTAGGCCGCAATTTGGTCAATACTGGGTCAGTTTTTTCAAGTGTGCTGTTTTGCCTAAATATCATATTTGCTGCCCTATCATCGTCAATATGCGTTGGATCTTAAAGATATTAGTCTCATATTATTCCCATGAACAAGGGCTTTCATTCCATGTATACTTTTCCTAGGCTGTTCCAATATTTAGTGTCTTAAAATTCTGAAAACTGGTTTTTTGCATCATTTTTCAACAGAAAAAACCAATGAAGTAAAATAAAAAAGATCTGCACAATGCCTAGAACATTTTTCTGTATGTTTCTTTTCATTTCTCCAATACATCTAGGTATAAATTAGTTATAATTTACTTTTTGAGCATATGAACATGGTAACAATTTCTACAGTGGCCTTCAATAATTTCCAACATCAAAATAACGCATGAAATCCCTTTTATTACATGAATGGTTAAAAATATATATTTTTGTCATATCTATCTAAAACTGTATATTGAAGATGGTATACATGTATTGTTTACTGTATAAAAAATTCCACCTGATATTTTTATAACTTTTGGGTGACTGAGAGGTTATTGTCTGCAACCCTTATTTTCCAACCAGAAGGGATTTCATGTGTTATGGCTGAAAAATAATGCATATAGGATAAACAAATAAAAGAAAAAAATTCATATAGCCATTTTCTAGTCCCATTTCAATCTCCCTAATGGCACCACTACAAAATTTGGTGATAATCTTGATTCAGGACAAATAACATGCCAATAACCCTTAAAATGTCCCTTAGTAACGCATGAAAGCCCTATATAAACTGGCAGTAACACATCTGCAGATATACTAGAAATGGTGGCCCAATGTATTTATTTGGCTGTATTTCTGGTTTGAAAATGACTATAAATTAGTTGAGATTCTATTTGAAGTGATTCAAAGCATATTACTTGTTCAACTGATGTATTATTGTGTGTGTTTAAGCATAACGCATGAAGGCCCTTCAATTATTATGCCATAGGGTGGCTCAAAAGATATGTGATGTGTTTCAGGGAAATGAGTCACAAGTCGCAAAAGAGGGATTTTGAGATATTATCATATTTGGACAGATAAGATCAAGCCGATTCTAATGATAGCAAACATTTGGACATATGTTTTTATGTAATATGTAATATGTTTTTACATATTTTAAGTATGATATTTTTATTGATGAAAACAAAAGTTTTCAATATCTCTGGGTGGACAGTTAGTAGTAAAGTAGCTAAATATACTCCATAGGATGAGCTTAAAAATGCATGGATATATAATGCAGTCTTGAAATTTGACATATATATTCATATGACCTAAAGTGCTAGATACCTAAAAGAAGAGAACATTCCTACAAAGAGATCTTGAGAATAAAACACTTTGAAAAATATTCATTTTGCAACTTATGACTCATTTTCCTGAAACACATCACATAATGTCAATGTATCTCTCTTTGAGTTGAAATTAATTACATATTAGTTGCAATTGCATTTGTAATTATCTAAAGCAAGGTGAAGCTCATTTTTATATTATAAAACCTGTTCAACTAAATTATTGTTCTTTTGGTTTACATGCTAACGCATGAAATCCCATCCATAACCATGACAAAGGGTGACGCATAATATATATCTCAGGCTCTCTCTTGGATGAATGTAATTATGCATTAATTTTTATATCATTTCTAATTATTTATAGCAAAGTAATGATGAATTTAATTTCATATTGGCTGTTTGACTAAATTATCATTGTTTGGGTTTATACAATAACGCATGAAATCCCATCAATTGACTTAACATAAGGTGGCCCAAAATATATTTTTAGCCATTTCTTTGGATTAGAAGTCATTATGAATTAGTTGTTATTCCATTTGATATGATTCAAAGCAAGTTGATCCTATTGTTACTTTATGAAGCCTGTTCAACTAAATTACTATTGTGTTTTCCAACATAATAACGCATGAAATCCCTTCAATAACCATGACAGAGTGTGGCCCAAAATTCATATATTGGGCTCTAATCGTTGGGTTGAAAGGAATTAGCATTAATCTTGATGCCATTAGTAATGATTTAAAACAATAGGATGATACTTTTTATTTCAAAAAAGGTTGTTCAACTGAATTAATATTGTGTGGGTTTGCACAATAACACATGAAATCCCATCAATGGTCTTGACATAGGGTGGCCCAAAATATATTTCTAGCCATTTCTTTGGATTAAACATCATTATAAACTAGTTGTTTTTGTTTTTTTAAACAATTTTATTAGGAAGATTTCCAACAAAGTGGTAGGTCTCATCTCCTACAAAGGTATTTACATAATTTAATTTAACACAAATATCGTGACGAATCAATCCTTGTTATAACCTACATAATTTTACAACATTTATTCATTTGATATGATTTAAAGCAAGTTGATGCTATTTCTACTTCATGAATCCTGTTCAACTTAATTGCTTTTGTGTTTTCCAACATAATAACGCATGAAATCCCTTCAATGATCATGACAAAAGGTGGCCCAAAATATATACCTTGGACTCTCTCTTTGGGTTGAAAGGTATTTTGCATTAATCTTGATGCCATTAGTAATTTTTTAACGCAATGTGATGCTATTTTTTATTTCATAAAGCTTGTTCAACTAAATTAATATTGTTTGGGTTTACACCATAACGCATAAAATCCCATCAATGGTCTTGATATAGGATGGCCCAAAATATATTTTTAGCTTGTCATAAGGTGGCCCCAAATATAATGTTAGCTCTTTCTTTTAATTAAAAGTCATTATACACTAGTTGTTATTCCATTTGATATAATTTAAACCAAGTTGATGCTATTTTTACTTCATAAAGGCTGTTCAACTAAATAAGTATTGTGTTTTCCAACATAGTAACGCATGAAATCCCTTCAATATCATAACAGAGGGTGGCCCAAGATATATATCTGTGGCTCTCTCTTTAGGGTGAAAGTAATTATAAATTAATATTGGTTCTATTTGCAATGATTTAAAGCCAGATGATGGTGTTTTTTTATTCCATAAAGGTTGTTCAACTGATGTATTATTGTGTTTCACACATGAAATCTATTCCCTAGGCACAATATAAGGAGCCAAAATATATATATTCTGCTGTAATTTTGGATTGAAAGTAATAATAAATGTTTATTTGTGCCCATACAAGCATCAAACATACAGGTTATAGGTTTTACAAGCAATTCCCTTCAGTTAAATTAAATGGTTTCAATATTTTCCAACAAAATTGGGACTTCACGTGTGACTGTATACAAGAGCAACTTAAAAACTGACATAATAAGTCAACCACAGGTCCGAATTTGTTGGAATAAAATTTTCCCAGAATGTCAAGACTAGTATATTATGATCCAAGGACAAAAAACTATATTCAAAGTATTCTAAATTTTCCCCCTTTCCCAGAACCCCAAATAGCAAAACAGCACACTTGAAAAAACTGATCCACTAGGTATATTCGAGTATATTCGGTATTGCATGTATACTAGCAATCTGTTTGGTTAGGTTGAACTGTATTTTGAACTTTATTTTCGACGGAAATTTAGGTTATTTGAGAAAATTGGTGAAGGTGAATTGTACATTTTCTGAAAATTTGACCCATATATAGATGATGTAGGGGGAGGCGTGGGTAGTTCAGGGAATAATCTGACCAATGGCAGGTAATACTTCCTTGTTATATCAGAAAGAAAGGGTGATGTTTTTCTCATATCATATATTGCAGATTAGTTATACAAAACATTCCTTTCTTTTTCTCTTCACTGGCTGTAATTGTGTTAAATATAATAAGTACATTTCTGGAGTGGAGAATCATTATTCTGATGTATGTTGGAAGCCGACCCTCGTGCCCTCCACCCTCACAATAGTCCTCGTTTACCAATACTTGTATAACATCTTTTATGATGTAATAAAACCCTTTACTGGAATCATATGATATAACTGAAATTGTCTCTAGCCTATACGTAGCATCTAAAGAATACTTTTTTTATTATTTTCCATGTAACTTATAATCATAAGCAGAGAATAGCAATGTAAATTGTGAGCTTACTGAAATAAAAGATAAACAAACAAACTGGTCACAGTCCTGGCTCAGAGCCTCCCAGATCAGATAAGAATGCTATGCCAGTGATTGGACGCCTACTGCGCTAATGGCTTTTCTGGCACAGGAGTATAGGCGTCCTAATGGGATTTTAATGGCTTTTTGCGGTCCTTATGGGATTATAATGGCATTTTGCTGTTTCCAGCGAGCGGCTTTCCCTCAGTTTGAAGGGACTCCCTCAACTCTGGGCCTAGACTGGTTAAGAACGGCCACTAACGAACAATATGAAGTTTGATTCCACAAATGTAACCAATTGTTCTATCAAGCAGTTCTCATTTGAATTGAGGACGCTAATAAATCATTCTTATTCTACCATTGATCACAAGTGCATTAATTCACCCTCGCTGAACATCACACACTCGGGCTCTGATAGTCAGTTGAGAAGCACGTGGGTCAGATGCTCAGAAAATGTACAATTGGCAGCTGTATACATTTAGTAAATTCTGCTAAATTAGGCTACAATTTGGTCAATACTAGGTAAATTAGAGTATATTCGGCATTGCATTGATTCTAGCAATCTGTTTGGTTTAGGTTGAACTGTATTTTGAAGTTTACTTTCGTCTGAAATTTGGGTTCTTTGAGAAGATTCAATTCAATTCAATTCAAGAATTCTTTATTGCTGAAGGTGTTTTTACAATATGGTGGTCCAACATTCTAAATAAACAGTCGTCTAGATAGGTCTTCCGTTGGGTGCCTGGTTCTTGTTTGATCTTTACTTAAGTTACTTGGTTTCTAAGACTTTCTAAGACTAACGATTAACTAAGTGAGAGATGAGATGGTATATCAGAGGTACATCATGAGGTTGTTGACATATATGTTAAAGTTGACTAGTACATGTTATATAAAGGCTTACTGTTAGTCGGGCACAGATTGGCAAAGGCGAATTGTACATTTTCTGAAAATCTGACCTTTTAATCCCCCTTGCTGAACAACCCACACTCGGAGCTCTGATGTCTTAAATTGGGGACCTGCATGTCTCACTGCGCATGTCTATTAAAGTGTATGCTGAGATGCATTCAGTTCAACTCTGACATAAAAATACCTAGCAACATTTTTATCAAAAATGTCAAGGATCGTTCCTCCTGTCCAGCCTCTGAAGAACCGAAACCCCAATGCCGGTACTCTTTGAAGTCTCGGTTCTACAGAGGCTGGACAGTGTAGCTTGTGTAAATGATATATAAAACACCAATGCATGATGGGAAAGCTGAAGTCCTCTCTCATGGAATCCTGTGAAACGTGGTTAATACCATGAGATCATTGTTAAAGTGGCTAAGATAGCTAAAACGAGTAGTCACAAAATCACATGAAACTTTTTCAGTGTAATCATATAGGATATGTATGACAATTTCTAAAGTATAGAGCACCAACATTGTGTCCTCATTCAATAATCATTGAATAAGTGTAATGAATAGACCAGATTTCAAATCACAGAGAAGATGGCTCCAGCACTGTAAAGTGCTGCCACTTGGGCAGAAATGTAACTAACTTTAACCTATGAGCCTATGGAGGATATTTGGTGGAGCCTGGCATTATGTAACTCCAGATGTCAACCCAACTGCCACTTTGAAATTTCTGGTTGGCAAGCAAAAACGATTTTGCTCACTATATTTAGCAAATATCTGATATAATATGAATGTTAGAGTTTTGATATCCACAGGAGTTAGTTAGGTAGAGTAAGGTGCACCAAATACTAGAAAGGGAAGTAGATATTCCGTTACTCGATAATCTACCCAAGAACAGCGAGAAGTGTCACTTTAAATATCCCACGTACGCTGAACATAACATGTTTTCCATCATATCTTGCTGTACCATTAGTCCCATAATAGGGGATTTGCATAGCCGCCATTTTGAATCTTGATTCGCATGGAATTATGGGATTAATGATGACTATATAAAATCTATAGAAAACATGCCATGTTCATCATGGAATATTCATCAATGCTCTAATGCCAATATCCATGCATGTGTTATCATGTTTCCATATAGCAAGACCTCATCTTTCCCATCATGCATTGGGTTTTCAAAGATCATTTATACACGCTCTGATATTGGTGAAAACATTCTTGCAATTTTATATAAAAATGTTGCCAAATATTTGTATGTCAGATTTCAACAGAATCCATCCCAGCATGCACTGCAGTATAGACATGCGCAGTGAGACATGCATTTCCCCTATTCCATGCAAATCAAGATTCAAGATGGCGCATATGTAAGTCCTCTGTTAGGACGTCATCTACCCCGCAGAAGCCTTGATCGTATACCAGGGTCTGATAGAAGATCAAGAATCCCAATCAAGAATATCGAACAATTTCAAAATGCTTTGCCAGGGACCGTCAAATGGCCATTCTAGCATTTGCGTCGTTTGATGGCCTCTAGTGAGGAGCCTGACAAAGGGAAGAGTTGCTCGCTCATTAGTGAACGAGGGGCTCTTCACTGGATGGTCTGCGGGTTATGTCATTAGCTGTCATGTCGGGCCGGCATGGATAATGCAGCGGGGCAAGGGTGGGGGGTTGAAACCTCCTCCCAATACTAGCAATGGAGTGATCAACGTGTATAATGGGTCAGATTTTCAGAAAATGTACAATTCGACTTCACCAACCTTCTCAAATAACCCGAATTTCAGACGAAAATAAAGTTCCAAATACAGTTCAACCTAACCAAACAGATTGCTAGAATCAATGCAATGCCGAATATACTCGAATTTACCTAGTATTGAACAAATTGCAGCTTAATTTAGCAGAATTTACTAAATGTGTACAGCTGCCAATTGTACATTTTCTGAAAATCTGACCTGTATAATGGTAGCGCATCCTTCCTCGCCCCTCCATGCACTGGGAAGATGGCAATGTAGGGGGGTCAGACTTTCAGAAAATGTACAATTGGCAGCTGTATACATTTACTACACAGATATTTGTATTTGAAGGAGGTTTAGTGTGTTGGGGGCGATCTACGTTTCGGTCTTACATTCGACCTTCATCATGATTCATATATGGGTTAGATTTTCAGAAAATGTACAATTGGCAATTCTACACATTAGAGTGAAAAATTCAAATTCTGCTAAATTAGACTGAGAAATGATAAATACTAGGTATATCTGAGTATATTCCGTATTGTTTTCATTCAATAAATCTCTCTGGTTATGTTGAACTGTATTTTGAACCTGATTTTGGTCTGACATTTGGCTTATTTGAGAGGATTGGTGAAGGTCAAGTGTACATTTTCTGAAAATCTGACCCACATCGGTAATGTATAGATGCAAGGGAAGAATACAAGGAACCTTCAGAGGCTCCACTGAAATGCTACAAATGATAAATGAGTTCTAATCATGAAACCTATGGTTCACACAGAGTATTATTTATGAAGATAAGACAAGACAACATGAAGTATTGCTATGTTGTGTAAATATACAACAAATACTGTTTATGGGTTCAGATTTTCAGAAAATGTACAATTGGCAGCTGTGCACATTTAGTAAATTCTGCTAAATTAGGCCGCAATTTGGCAAATACTAGGTAAATTCGAGTATATTCGGCATTGCATTGATTCTAGCAATCTGTTTGGTTAGCTTGGGCTGTATTTTAAACTTTATTTTCGTCTTAAATTTGGGTTATTTGAGAGGATTGGTGAAGTTGAATTGTAAATTTTCTGAAAATCTGACCCATATATGTCTTCCTGAATGAAATATTTTTCAAATCAAATCAAAAGACTTTTGCTGAGAACATGTTGTTGTAGGAGTGTCCAAAGTCCAAAACATATTCTAAGACATACATTATAAATCTGAGCCAGGTATGCTTGGTGTAACTCTTAGCGTTGTAGGGTTTCATCCGCTCCCTTTACTTGTATAATCATTGATATGTGTCTTGTTTTTAAAAAGTTTTTATTCAGATTTCCTGCCATCGAGGCTCTTACAATTCTAACGACAAAATTTCCGCGTCCCTTTGTATTTTTTTTCCGGTTTTCATGTTTTTTTCTAACATTCTCTTTTTAGCCGCTGGACATATTGGGGGTACACAAAAACTCTTGTGTACAGATTAATAGAGAAGGCCCTTTTGCTAAACAATTTCTACCCCTTCTATTTCTCTGATGAGATTATTCTAAACACTATTTTTGTTTCTTCTTCTCCCATGCACAATCTCATTATACTCTTGAATCCTTACATTGATCTTTAGTTCATTAACAAAAGCTTTGAAGACTATTTCATTCTTGTGAAAAATTCCTTGTCTGTAGATATAGGCTTTGGCCGCTAGCAAAATCCAATTGAACAACTTGTCCCTTCTACTTTTACCACTGTATCCTAATAGAATATTCATTGGATTAAAATCTAAGTGTTACGTAATTTTCGTTGGTTACTATATAGCACAGTATACAAACAAAGGTTGTATCATAAGGAGTAGCAAGATTTTTTTTATTCTAAGCTTTTATTTATACTGGGTTGATCAAGTCTGTATACGATAACAACGATAGACGAAAACGTTTCTTATCTCAAGTTCTTATGCAGAAAAGAATTGAAAAGAATAATCTTTTATTTATCAAAATTACATAAGAGGTTGACAAGGAGGTCGACAGGCTTTTGGGATGATCCCAGCTCTTCCAGCCGTTACCTGTATATAAAATATAAAAATGTAAAAAGCCAACATTTGATACAATTACACATTCAAATGCAAACATTCAAAACATTATTCCAAGCTTTAACTTCAAGCGATTTCTTCTCGCAATAAAACTCTATGGAAACCGAAACAAGTTCTTTCTAAAGATTGACCCTTAATCGCAAATATTTACATTACTTTTGTCCCTAGGATACATTTGTGATGTGTTTCAGGAAAATGAGTCATAAGTCGCAATTTCGATATTTTTCAAAGTGTTTTTCTTATAAGATCTTTTTATTAAATATTCTGATTTTTAGTTGGTTTAGTGCTTATTGTCATATGAATCCATGAAACAAATTTCAGGACATTGTATTATGTATATCCGTGCGTTTTGAGGGTCTTCGTATGGCGTATATTTAGTTACTTTACTGACAATTACCCATCCAGAAACATTGCAAACCTTTTTCATAAAAAATATGAATATCAAACTAAAAATATGAAAATACCTATTAGGTGTCCTAGTGTTTACTATCATTGGAATCGGCTTGATCTCCTCTTTTTAAATATGGTGATAACTCATAATCCATATTTTGCGACTTATTACTCATTTTCCTGAAACGGATCACATTTAAAAACTTTGGCAGCACTGAGAAATGAACAATAATGGCTGGGTTGATTTTTGAGACGGTGCCTATCAACATTAGGGTGATGAAGTGGGTCCAATTGCTTGCCCTTCTCAATGGCATACCCAGCCTGAGCTTCCCATTTCCGTGAGAAGAGTAAAATGTCAGATGGTCAGGATCAACCTTCTGTGCATTATGTTTCAGCCTTCTGACATCAATTTCCATCCACTAGGTCCGGCTACAGTATTTCCATGAAGCATCTCCCCGTGAAACTCCCTCCACTCAATGGCCAGTCTGAGACTGGCGGAAAAAAGTTCCTTTCTTCCTTTCTGCTGGGTGTTGTTTCATTCGCCCTCCAGAGGTTACAAATCCCGCTCAATCTCGCAAAATCCCGTGCAGGTTCCGGTCATTGAATTGCCATTGACTTGTACGGAAAACGCTGCAAATCATCCTTTCTAAGTCCTATGTTGTATTGATTTTTGATAATTACTTTAGTATATTATAGTTTAAGGGATATACTTTCGAGAAATAATAAGAAAATTGCTGGTTTTCATATGTACCCATCCAAAAACATCACTTGTCAAACCAAGGGGAGGATTTCAGAGCCCTTCTCTCTTGACTTGCAAGTTTTGGGTCCTGTTACGAGTAACGTAAAACAATTACCAACACTCGGCAACAGGAAAAAAAACAAAGTCTAATCCATTGAACCTTAGAAATGTTTTTTTGTAAGTACTAAACATCAATATAATGATAAATTTGAAAATATAATAAGATTATGAACATGGCCAATGACGTAAAATCCAGATTGGTTGTTGACAAAAACAAAGTTTTGATGTCAGCCCTCCAGTTCAGTCAACGATCATCATATAGATATAAATTTAACAAGTCATATAATATGCAACTAGGGTCCAGAGAAAGATATAAAGGTATTCTTTACATTAAATCAGTTTATTTATGTTAATGGAGCTTTTATTATGTGTTGAGCCTCAAAATACATTGGCCCCAATGGCTAAGGCCTTGCGACGAGTTGCGTCTGCCTGCACACGCGCAAGGCATTATGGGAAACCTCTGGAGGGCGAATAATGAAGGAGAGATGGAAAGATTTATTTGGAACTTCTGTGAATGGTGGGTGGTCAAATGTTACAAAGAATGTCCCAGCCTGGCGTTTCATAATGTGGGTCAGATTCTCAGAAAATGTACAATTGGCAGCTAGTCACGTCTAGTAAAGTCTGCTAAATTAGGCTGCAATTTGGTCAATACTAGGTAAATTCGAGTATATTCGGCATTGCATTGATTCTAGCAATCTGTTTGGTTAGGTTGAACTGTATTTTGTACTTTATTTTAGTCTGAAATGTGGGTTATTTGAGAAGATTGGTGAAGTTGAATTGTACATTTTCTGAAAATCTGACCCACGTGGGACATTCACCCATTCACATGCACATCTTTGCAGTGCGTGTGATTGGTTGCTTTACGCCCTTACCAACACATTGAAGGTTATATCAAGGGCGGGAGAGCTGGGAGGGAGGCAGTTTATGATCATACCCAGGAAATAGAGATAAAGAGGAAGGGATAGAGAGACAGAGACGATGACCTTGGAAAGTCATGGATATATTTATTGAACTGTCTTAAAATTGGTAAGACAGGTATATATATTATATATATATATGGATTCATGCTACAAGAAGTAGTAAGCAACTAAAAACTGATAACACTCCTCCAAATATATGTTGTGGATAAAAGAAGTGTTTCTGTATTTTATATTTGATATTTCTATGTTTGCCGTATTTCTGGGTGAACAATTACCAGTAAAGTAACTAAATATACTCGATAAGATGACCTTGAAAACGCAAGGATGTATTTAATACACTATCTTGAAATTTGATATTTGAAACATGTATTTATGTTGCTACCAGCACTTAACCCTCTAACAATAAGAATATTCCAACAAAGACATCTTATTGATAAACCACTTCGAAAAATAGCAATTTTGCCACTTGTGACTTGTGACTCTGGGTCCTGGATATGACCATAAAGTGCCTTTCTCTCTCTTTTTCTCTGTCTCTCTCTCCCTTCTTCTCTATCTCTATTTCCTGCATGTGTATGACCATAAAGTGCCTTTCTGTCTCGTTTTTCTGTCTCTCTCTCCCTTCTTCTCTATCTCTATTTCCTGGGTAAGATCATAAACTGCCTCCCTCTCAGCTCTCCCGCCCTTGATATAACCATATTAAATGTGTTGATAAGGGTGTATAGCAACCAATCTCACTCATTCACTCACTCCCTCTCAGCTCTCCCGCCCTTGATATAACCATATATATTAAATGTGCTGATAAGGGTGTAAAGCAACCAATCTCACTCACTCACTCCCTCTCAGCTCTCCCGCCCTTGATATAACCTTAAATGTGTTGATAAGGGCGTAAAGCAACCAATCTCATTCACTCACTCCCTCTCAGCTCTCCCGCCCTTGATATAACCTTCAATGTGTTGATAAGGGCGTAAAGCAACCAATCTCACTCACTCACTTGTGACTCATTTCCCTGTAACACATCACACTTGTATTGGTACTACCAGCAGCGCATAGGAGCACTTGAGGGCTTGTTTAAAGGCTGTGTTTGTGTACATAGTGGCCGTGTGCTAGAGGTGCACTATTGTAACACAGACGGACATTTCTTGTCATCAATAATTCACCATGGAAGGTGCTAGCAAACTGGCCACCAACGTCCTTTACGCAGTTGGGTCAGATCGCCAGAAAATGTACAATTCACCTTCACCAAATCTCTCAGATAACGCAAATTTTAGACAAAAATGAGGTTCAAGAAACGGTTTAGCATAGCAGAACAGATATTTTAAAACAACACGATACTAAATATAGTTAGTTATAACTAGCGTTCATCATTTTTCAGCCTAATTTAACAGAATTTACTAAATGTGTAGAGCTAAAAATTGTACATTTCGGATGATTTGACCCAGTTAGAGTGAGAGATGCGTCTGTGACTATCGCACACTAAAAGCACATGGCAGCTTGATTTCTCTACTTCTCCCAAAGTAGCCTATAATGGGTCAAGTCGTCAGAAAATGTACAATTGGCCTTCACCAATCCTCTCAAATAACCCAAATTTCAGACGAAAATAAAGTTCAAAATACAGTTCAACCTAACCAAACAGATTGCTAGAATCAATGCAAAGCCTAATATACTCGAATTTACCTAGTATTGACCACTTTAACAGAATTTACTAAATGTGTTTAGTCCCCATTTGTTGGGCTGGTGGGGACGGTTAGAACGGCATAGAATGGACCGCTTACATCAATGAAAATGCCAAACAATATTTACTGCTCAAAACGGCAAGATCATGGCTTTCCACTGGTTCGTTTTGCTTAGAAATCATTTCTAAATTGTTATTAAGGATAGTAACAGCCCAACAAAAGGGGACTAAATCAATTATATCCTGAGTTTATGGTCTTTCGTTTTCTCTAAGCCTCCCTGAAACAATCCTCGGCTTCACCTCAGCTTGTTCCCGGCAGGCTTAGAGAAAACAAAGCACCATAAACTCAGGATCTAACCGCCTAACAGCTGCCAATCGTACATATTCTGAAGATCTCACCCCCATGTAGGCACTTGATTTGGCGCCAAGAGAAATGTGGCAGGTGATTTTGTACTACATGTCATGATCGCTAGCATTAATCCATCAAACCATGGGCCACTGCCCTCTGTCCCAGCAGCCCGACTGGGGAGAAGGGTCAGATTTTCAGAAAATGTACAATTAGCAGCTGTACACATTTAGTCAATTCTACTAAATTAGACTGCAATTTGGTCAATACAAGGTCAATTCAAGTATATTTGGCATTGCATTGATTCTAGCAATCTGTTTGGTTACGTTAAACAATATTTTGAACTTTATTTTCGTCTGAAATGTGGGTTATTTGAGAAGATTGGTGAAGGGGAATTGTACATTTTCTGGAAATGTTACCCAGAAGGTAGAGGAGGCAGTGACAATCATCTACCTATCATATGTCCATGTGTGGTGCGGCCTGTGCCAAGGTTATGATATGTGCTTCATACAAGTGCACTCGGCTCCCCAAAGAGTATGTTTCCATGTGGGAGTTTCTCAATGGAAAACTTGCCTGACAGATGCGACCAGGCCAGCCCTCACACATAACATGCTCGTACATATATCTTATATGTGTGATGTGTTTCAAGAAGATGAGTCATAAGTTGCAAAATGGGTATTTTTCAAAGTGTTTTTTCCACAAGATCTCTTTATTGAAATGTTCTGATTTTCATAGGGTTTAGCAGTTATTGTCATATAAATCTGTGTAACAAATTTCAGGGCATTGTATTAAATATATCATTGCGTTTTGAAGGCCTTTGTATTGAGTATATTTAGTTACTTTACTCGTTTACCCAGCCAGAAACATGGCAACCTATTTTTTTCAAGAATAGAAATATCAAACTTAAAGTATAGAAATACATGTTAGGTACCCTAGTGTTTACTATCATTGGAATCTACTTGATCTCCTCTTTTCAAATATTGTGATATCTCAAAATCCAAATTTTGCGACTCATGACTTATTTTCCTAAAACGGATCATATAGTATGTGTGATGTGTTTCAAGAAGATGAGTCACAAGTCGCAAAATTGAAATTTTCAATGTGTTCTATTTACAAGATCTCGTTGTAGGAATGTTCTCACATTTGGGACAGTTTGCAGGCTTAATTGAATCATAATGGCACTTTGAAGTTTGAGGCGAGAGGCTTTCCCTCCATTTGAAGGGACTCTTTCATCTTTGGGCCTAGACTGAAAAGCTACTTGTGGTACAATGAATACCTCTGGTATATGTATATGTATGTATGTTTTTATTTCCGGAAGCGTACACTTTTCAATAACATATCAAATTTTGACACCAAAAAAGGGGGTGGGTGTCCTCTATGAAACCATAGATCTTCCTGAGGGCCCCCTTAGGAAAGAATGGAGTTACGTTATTAAAGAGATACAGTAGTAGTTAGTTGGTAGATAGATAGGTAGATGCAGAGACTACATCATTATGACAAACCAATATTTTTTCTTAAAGATTTTATTTAAACTTGGTTACCGGCTCCCCTTTTCGGGGTTAGTTCTGCCGGGCCAAGCCATACAAATTTTTAGATATATATTTACAATAATATATACATGAGATTTCTATTTAAGTGCAATTTGCTTATGCTTAGTGTCTAGTTATCAAAAGTTTGGATCTAAATAAATAATGATGAGTTATAATTTGTGTTTGACTTCTATATGGCTGTAATAACAACACAAATAAGATAAAACAATAAACAATAAATTGGGCAAGCTAGTGCCATGAATCGAGATCAGATATGTACGCTCCTTCAAGACTGAGTAGAGCTGGGAGAATTGTAATATCGTGATTGAATCCCGCATACTGCATGCGACTAAATAGCATAGCCAATATCGGTGAAACGCATTTGGGGAATGTCTGCTCCTCAGAGTGACAAAGAATTATGGATTTTCCCCAAATGGTTGATGGCAGCAATACATATTTCTCCCACACTCCCGCGGGTTATGTAAGGCAGAAAGGTTTACAAATAAGAAGTCTGCCAAATTAGTTGCATGCCACATATATGATCGATATGGGAGCGTAGGTATGACCGCAGGGTTACCATTATTCTGTAGTGTGTGAGTGTATGGAAATGCCCCCTGTCGCTTCCCTATGTATGTAATACATACGTGTATACAAATGTAAGATGTGTTTCAGGAAAATGAGTCACTTTTGGTACTTTAAAATTGGTAAAATTGGTACTTTTCAAATTCATGTTTTCACAAGATCTATTCATTGGAATGTTTTTATTTTTGGGATATCTGGTCACCGACGTCGAATGCATGAATACGTGTACCAAATTTCAAGACAGTGTATTAAATATAAATGCATTTCTAGGGTCATGTTATAGGATATGTTTAGCTACTTTACTATAGTAAATGTCCACTCAGAAATATTGGAAACATTATTTTCTCAAAAATTAAAATATCAAACTTAAAATATAGAAAAACTTATTAGATGTCCGAATGTTATATTAACTATCATTAGAATCGGCTTGATCTCATCCTTATCAAATAATGATGATATCTCAAAAAACATTTTTTGTGACTGATGTTCTTTTAACACATCACAAATATGTTGGCTATAAGTTTAGAAACTTTCCTCGTTTCTTTATTGAAAGTCCTAAAATATTCTATATTTGAGAAAATCTACAAATTTAATGCTTTAATCTAGATCTATAATTTTCAACCAAACCAACGTTGTGTAAAATTGTGCTTTTTGTCTAAACTGTATATATGGAGAAATGAAATTCTGCTGTTTAAAAACAAACCGAAAATAATTTTCAACCTCACATTTATTTTTAAATCCTGGTAATTCCCAATCCGATCAAGTCCAATCGTATATAGGTCAGATTTTCAGAAAACGCACAATAGGGGATTTGCATGTGCCACTGCGCATGTCTGTTACAATGCATCATGGGATAGATTTTGTTGAAATCTGACATACAAATATTTGGCAATATTTTTATCTAAAATCGCAAGAATGTTTTCATTATTATCAGAGCTTGTATAAATGATCTATGAAAACCAAATGCATGATGGGAAAGATGAGGACATGTGTCATGGGGACATGTATAGCACATATAAATATTGACATTAGAGCATTGATAAACACTCTATGCTCAACATGGCGAAGTTGAATTGTACATTTTCTCAAAATCTGGCCCATATAGCTTTGTTACGCCCCGAAACATACATGCATAGGATATGGCCTGAAAGCCTGGCACTATTTAAGCTATCCCATGAATTAGGCTAGGAGAGTTTTATATAAGAGTATATCGTTATTGATTGCCTCCAACAATCGTCAGGGGAGCGAGCATTCTAACAGAAATGTTGTGCAAAATTCCCTCAGATACGTCCATATTTTGAGTCCCAAGGACATGTACAAATTTGTAAAATGCATTGAAAGATCTTTTCTTGTGGTGGAATTACTGATCCTGGGAAACTGGGCATGAACCTGGTAACACTTCGCATTTTCTTTCCAAAATCCAGAATTATTGTCTTTTTTATACAAAAGTCCATTATTCTTGTTCATGTATGTATAAGCTGGGGGACGTTTGACTTGAGACCTTTGCCCCCAGAATCGCCATTTGCGATCGACCATGACAAAATATACAGCTGCATTGTACAGCACTGTCTATGTTCCATATGCAGCAGCTATGTTTCCCCTTCCATGGAAGGAAGAGCTGGTTATACTGGCCCTGTTTCCCCATGGTTGATTGCAAAGAGCGGCTCGCGGGGCAAAGGGTTGACGGGTCCTTGTCATAAATAGAAGTAAAAACTCTCCCACTTTTCCCTCTTCTTAAAGAAGGCTGTTTAGGCTGTGTCAACTACTTATTGGACATAGTATATAAACAAACAATCGTAGTTGGAGGATAAACATACATACGCTGTTCTCTTAAGGGTCTTGGACAATTATATTCACTAAGAATGTCTCATCCTCTATCCTACATGTGTAATGACCCTTGGTTCCCTGAGGAGGAAATAATAAGAGAACAAACGTCTACAATTACTATTCTGTATTATGGAGCATAGGGAAAGTACGGAGTCTTTCGGTCAGCCATAGTGGTGTGTAATAATGAAAGTATAACATGAAAATGTAGTAAATTACTATTTGCGAAAATTGGCGAATGAGAATTATCGCTCTGCGCTTTGTCCAATAAAATTTAAAACAAAAACTAGCTCCTGGTACACAGGTCCATCTAGTGGAGAAACACTTGCACTAATCGTCCAGCAAACTTTACAGATATTGTGTGGTGAAGGTATTTGTACATTTCAGTATAAGTAGTATAGGGAAAGATCGGTTTATCCCTGGCACTACATATGTATACTAGCAAAGTACGTCCCCCTCTCTCCCCATACTTCCCCCTCTACCTCTTTTTCTTCCCCCTCTTCACCACTTGTGACTCATTTTCCTGAAACACATCACACATAGGAACAAAAACACCTTGATAAAATACGATTCCACTGGATCGCTCTTTTGGACCGCTCTTCATCCGCTCTTTTATTTTCCCAGAGCACCTAACAAGCGAAGTCAGAACAAACCAGAGCAGTCTAATAGATTTGGTAACTACGCTTTCTATACGCTCTTAAAAACTGTGCGCTTCTTTGGGAGAGCGCAGAACTTTGTGCTCATATCTGTTGTGTTTGATATGAGCGCAACTACATGACACTCTTCTTGCCTGTTTAAGGAGCGGTCTAAGAGCGGACCAAGTGATTTATAATTGATTTCATGAGGAAACAAACAAACCTGTAGAATCGCTCTGTGCTTGTATTGCGCTAAAAATAAAAGCGGACATAGAGCGAATGAAAATTACACTATAAAGAAGGTCCTGATGTCTTCACTATCTATTCTCCGGTACTAATAAATAAATATATAACAAATCGCAGAATATATTAGGCTAATATCTCATCGGCGGGTTGCCGTCTGTGATGAGGGTTTTATCTTCAGACAAAACCCAGGTTGTGAACAGAAGGAGAATTGACTCGGAGACATGCTTCACATCTTTCTTCTATCCCTCTGTCCTTTTGCCTCAGTCTTCCTCCTTCTCCTCTTTTACAACCTCTAAGACCATTGATGTTAATCCATTACCCTGGAGGGACCCAGTAATGGCAAGTCAAAAGAACCAAAATATGATGTCTTTCAGGAAAATGAGACACAAGTCGGAAAATTGGTATTTTTCAAAGTCATTTATTTACTAAATCTTGTTGTAGAAATGTTTTCATCTTTGGAGTATCTGATCCCCAAGGTCGCATAAATATATGTACTAGATTTCAAGACAGTGTATTAACTATATTCATGTATTTCAAAGGTCGTCCTAAGGAGTATTTTTAGCTACTGTATACAAAGTGATTTCTTCACAAGTTCTTTTTGTAGGAATGTACTCACTTGCAGTTTATTATACGCGCATGCTATATGTGATGCGTCCTATATGAATTCGACTTCGTCAAAAGTAGCACTGCAAGTAGGCCCCAAATGAGGATATGAAAGCAGTATTTATGCGCGAGCTATGAATTGTCATCTGAAGTGACGTTTGTTAGTAAACATCAAGCAAGATGGACAGGGAAAGTCTTGAGAGCTACATAAGAGACAAACGAAGCAAGAATACTCGTCAAAAAACAGACCTAAGTGTTGCCAAATTCAAGAAATGGCTTGCCATTCAGGGTATGTATCTTAAAAGTAAAAAAATAAAAAAATATTAATTCTTTTGCATCGATCTATTTGACCCTTGTTGCTCACGCAGCCTATTACTCAGGTTAACAAACTTTCTACTTGTTTCTATACAGGAAAAAGTCAAGAATTCCTTCAACTGTCTGCTCGAGAACTTGATACATTACTGGGACATTTTATAATGAATGTAAAAAAGGATGATGGCTTAGAATATCAACCCGATAGTATTACTAGCATCGTTCATGGAGTGCACCGCTACTTGAAAGAAGAGAACTACCCCCATGGAAATGTGATGGAAAGTGAGGAGTTTGAGCTCTGTCGCAAGATTTTAGAAAGTAAGAGAAAAGAACTTAAGGAAAAGGGTATGGGGAACAAGCCCAACAAAGCCGAATGTCTGACAGTGGAGGAGGAGAATAAACTTTGGGAAACTGGGCAGTTGGGAATTCATTCCCCAGAATCGATGCTTAATACTGTCTGGTATTTCAACACAAAGTTGCTTGGCTTTTGGGGCAACGACGAAAACAGACAATTAAAGTGGAGGGATTTACAGCTGAAAACTAGTGATGACGGGGAAGAGTATATAGAGTGGAATGAGAGAACCTCTAAAACTCGACAGGGAAAAGTTTCATCCCATCTTTGTGCTTTCCCCCCTCGTATGTACGTTAATTCTGAGAATTCTGACAGGTGCCCCATCGCAACTTACATGTCCTACTGTCGCCGAAGGCCAGCTGAGGAGTTGGCTCCTGAGAGTGACTTTTACTTGGCGATTAATTACCAGAGGAGGGCTGAGGATTACATCTGGTTTAAGAGATCACCCCTTGGGATAAATATGCTCAAGGTAATAATGAAAAACATGGCGACAAAGGCAGGTCTACATGGGAAAAAAACAAATCACTCACTTTGTAAAACTGCATGCTACATGCTGGTGTTCCTCCGTCGACTATCGTTCAGCTATCAGGACACAAGAACATACAGTCCCTCAATAATGCCCCTCTCCCTCTCCCAGTCCCTGACAGCACGCCATCTTCCACTGTTCAATAAGCTGTTCTGCCAGCCAACTCGGCACCGGCAAATACAAATACGGAGATTTCAGAGAGACACAACACAATGCTCTCTGGAATGTTTTCAGGCGCCCACATGAGTAACTTTAGTTTTGTTATAAATTTCAACAAAGATGTCGACCAAGATGTTGCAGTAAAGAGGCCTAGGATCACTGAGTCCGATGAGTAGCCTAATATGATAAATCCATGAACACATGTTGTTGTTGTCAAACTGACAAGTCTTGTTGTGACAGTTACTGACTTTACCCACTTTTACCGAGGAGGCCTAAGTACTCAAGAGTTCTTTTATCACCGTTTGTATTCAAAATAAAGTTGAAAACAAGTTTAATATTGTCTTCTTTGTTAGTAAATCAAGTAAACAATTAATAAATATCGCATAAAGTTAGTTTTAGAGAAGCCACTTGGGAAACGAGGAAGACATGGCTGGGCCTAGTTCCCATGCACTCATAATGTAGGCCTATCGGCCGGATTTGATCAGGGAGAAAGGGTTTAAAATGATGATGATTAAATGTCTGATAATTTTCATTTAATATTTGGTCGCATTGTAAGGGCATATAATAAATATAGAATGGAACTCACGTTGCATAATCGAAAATTTATGGGACTCGATTCCTCCGCAGGAGCACTCTGCCCATGGCATCGTGCTCCTGCGGAGGAATCTCGTCCCATAAATTTTCGATTATGCGCCGCTCGTCCCATTCTCTCTATGTATTACACGGAAGAACAACCGTGTTGATAGTAGGACCATTTTCTCTTTTATGAAATTTGTAATTGTTTGATGATGAGAAATAAAAATACTTATATAATATATATCTAATGCCCCATGTCGTATAAATACATGTACCAAATTTTAGGACAGTGTATTGAATATATCCATGCATTTTTTTAGCTCATCCTATGGAGTATATTTAGCTATGTTACTAGTAATTGTCCACCCAGAAATATTGCAACCTTTTTTTTCGAAAATAGAAATATCAAACTTAAAATATAGAAATATAGAAATACTTATCAAATGTCCCAATGTTTACCGTCATTGAAATCCACTTGATCTCATCTTTTCAAATATGATAAAATCTTAAAATCCAATTTGTGTGACTTGTGACTCATTTCCCTCTAACACATCACATATTAAGATTGCCAAATGCCATAATGCACTAATAGATGCAAAACAAGTTTGGGTAAAATCCTGGCGGTGTGAGTCTGAACTTCTCGCCAACAATCTGAATGAGATTTGTGTATGTATATGGGTCAGATTTTCAGAAAAGGTACAATTGGCAGCTCTACACATTTAGGAAATTAGGGTGAAAAATGATGAAAGGGTATATCTGAGTTTATTATATCATGATCGGGGGTTGTACACCCTGGAACAGAGTGAAATCCGACCATTGTATAACGTCACAGAGAAACCACGCGTGAATTTAGGCGTATTCATTTAGAGGCTTTCTATTGGTCAACAGATGGACTGTACTAGCTAGGGGAGGACCAGATGAAATTTGATCTGAGACAACAGTACATTTTGTTAATGTTCTATGGTGAAATAATACTTAGATGATTTATATTTATTCATTAAACATGTCTCATCTCTGAACACCTCTATCACACAAGGTGAATTGCGTAATTTACACCTCAAAACGCGGGCATTGTTTTTCCATGACGCCCCCTAGTAAAAAATGAACCGCGACGTTGCGCTGCACGTGACGTCACGCCCATTCAAACGTCATACGTTTCGAGAGTTGTCACTCAAAATGGCGGATCGTTGTACGAACTAGGTAAATAAAGAATTCGTTTCTGACTTCTTTTCTAAACATGAGATCATGATATAAAAATAGAATATAACTCGACTTGTGTCTAGGAGACTGCATACGATGGCCACTCGTTTTTACTGATGTGACGATCTCTCTTGAGGCCTGGCAGCCTCTCGAGAGATCGTCACATCAGTAAAAACTCGTGACCATCGTATACAGTCTCCTAGACACGAGTCTCATTATATTCTATCTTATTATACACGCATTGCTCTGACAACAACGTATCTAGAGTGATTTACGCATACTGCGTATTTCACTAGTGATTTACGTGGGGTTGTCATGGCAACCAATCTGTTTCTTTACTAAGATTACCAGTAAAATTCGAATTTATGACTTGATTTATTTCTATTTTCATGATTGAAAGCATGTATAATAAATCTGTTAACTAACTCGTTGGTTTCAGTCGCTTAGAACGTTGCACTCGTTGCTACGAAACTCGTTCAATATTCACGCTCCTTCAACCAACTTGTTAGTTAACCTGTATATATTTTATATCGCTTTGATTTAAAGTATCAGTTCTGTTATGTTAAACTGCATTTCGTGAAGAAGAATTGTGCATTTTCTGAAAATCTGACCCATATAAATAATGAAGTTATCACGTGAGCACTCCGAAATTCCATTAAAATGTAACTTTATTAATTTTACAAAAGGCCTCTATAAACAGGTGGGTGACACTCATGGGATGTGACCGACAACAACGCTCGTCTCTTTCTGAGCGAAATAAAACATACAATGCAATTTATTCAACCCACCTTTTATTCCCAGCTGACGTTACGTTTAAAATTATCAAAATTGTGATTGATTGATAACTGTCAGGGCCATAATATGGACATTGAAGGGTACTACATTTAAGAGGTGTGCACTCCCACCTGTTATTTTTTGGTACTACATTATTTAAAACTTAATGTTTAAACTATAGAATCAGTCGTTATGTGGGACGATAATGGGGCCATTAGTTATGTTTGCAACATTTATTCCGTTCAAATTCCTACCCACAACTTTAATCAACGCACCTGAGAAACATCCTTCGCTCCTAAAAGTGTAATGATTATGCATTTATATATAATGTATGAA
Source organism: Sthenelais limicola (assembly GCA_942159475.1). Taxonomy (NCBI): domain Eukaryota; kingdom Metazoa; phylum Annelida; class Polychaeta; order Phyllodocida; family Sigalionidae; genus Sthenelais; species Sthenelais limicola. The sequence continues at coordinate 93,791,976 of OW804099.1, forward strand.
TTTAAGACAGGGGGTTTCGAATCTAGGAGAGCGCTCAATTAAAAGCAGCTTGGACTCGATTTGAGACGCCTTTTGGGTGAAGTCGCCAGAAAATGTACAATTCGCCTTCATCAATCCTCTCAAATAACCCAAATTTAATACAAAAATAAAGTTCAAAATACAGTTCAACCTAACCAAACAGATTGCTAGAAACAATGCAAAGCCGAATATACTAAAATTTACCTAGTATTGACCAAATTGCAACCTAATTCAGCAGAATTTACTAAATGTGTACAGCTGACAATTGTACATTTTCACAAAATCGGACCGTTTAAGTTCTGCTGGCAGGTCGTTGCTCCACGAGAGTGTAGTCCATATGTTAGGATGAAGTTAAGGTCATAAGGGAATTCTGCCAGTGTTTTTGTAACCACAATCCACTTCTCCTCATTACTGTAGAGATGGGGACAACTCCTGCATGTCATTATCGCATTAAATCACACACTTTTTCTCTACTGTATTCTTCAGGTCTGAAATGGACTGCAGATAGGATTTCCTTGCGGGTGTTTTCCACTTTTTATGACTAGTTTGATGGAATTCTCTTTTCCTTGGGATGTGTTATTGTCGGAACAGTGTTGTCCATCCCAACACATTATATCGATGTCATATTAATTTTATTTTATATTGTAAAACGTTTTTTTTGCTCATATCACATTGTTATGGTGGTCCTGGGTAAGACCGTAAAGTGCCTTTCTGTCTCTCTTTCTCTGTCTCTGTCTGCCTTCTTCTCTATCTCTATTTCCTGGGTATGAACTTAAAGTGCCTTTCTGTCTCTTTCTCTCTGTCTCTCACTCCCTTCTTCTCTGTCTCTATTCCTATGATCATAAACTGCCTCCCTCTCAGCTCTCCCGCTCTTGATATAACCATATTAAATGTATTGATAAGGGCGTAAAGCAACCAATCTCATTCACATTGTTATGAAAAAAACCCTGCATTACCTCGATTGGAATAGTTTTCATTTAGCTTTACTATTTGTTACATTTCTATCCAAATACACAAATACAAATTCCAATGTTCAAACTCCTTTCTTCATTACATCTCCATTTATAATACCCACTACATAGCAGATAGGTTCAGCAAATCTAAACTATATGCAAATGTATGCGTATCTCTAATATACAAACACACATTAAAAGAAAGAGGTTCAGCAAAACATGGCAGGAAAAACATAGCCTAACATGTCAAGCAAAAAGTTTCATCTCGCAATTTATTTTTAATACATAAAAATGCGACGTAATTCACAAAAAAGATATGGATACAGTTATGTAGATTTGACGTTTACTTGCCATGGTTGATTGCAAAGAGCAGCTCGCTGGGCTAAGGGTTGACAGGAACTTGTCATAAATAGCAGTAAAAATTCCCCACTTTTCCTTCTTCTTAAAGGAATCAATGAATCTAGTGTCAACTACTTTTTGGACAGACTATAGCGCAAGCCAGGTAATGATCCACCACTCCCCACAGCAGCTGTGTTTCCCTAACATGGAACACAGGTGTTACACCTACCTCTGTAACTCCAGTTACAGAGGTCAGTATGGCGACAGCTAGTGAGGTTCAGTCGGGATGGAAAATGTTAGATTTTGACTGTTAAACGGCATTGTTTTTGACTGTCATGTTTTGTCTGAGGTGCTAATGGTACTAAGTAGCCTAATGAGGATTATTTATATCATATATAAAGCTCTAAAAGGGTTTTTTTGTCACGCATGGTCTGGGAATCTGTCATCTCCCCATCTGTTTTTTTAGTCTCTACAGGTCTGTTGACCCTGACTGGAGGACATTATATGTGGTTTGTGAAGTTGTGAATCTGAAGTGAAAATGTGATTTTGAGGCCTTTTTTAATCAGGATCTTTGCATTCTATTTATAGCCTGGGAAAGCCCCTGTGAGATACTTTATCATTTCCCACAAGCTACTGCAATACTTTCAGGGGGACCCAACTACATGGAGAGGAGTGTGAGAGTAAAGAAGAGGGGTGGGAGAGGGGAAGGGGAGGGAGAGGGTGTAAAAAAGGGAGAGTGAAGAAAAGGGAGAGGGTGGGGAAATAGGAGAGGGGGGAAGAAGAGGGGAGGGAGAAGAGAGGAGGGAGAGGATTTAGGGGAAGGGAGAGAGGGGAGGGAGAGAAAGCGAGGAGGGGGAGCATGAGGAAGAGGGGAGGAGAAGAGGGGTAGCATGAGGATGAGGGAAGTAATCAGAGATGGGGTGGGGAGAGAAAAACAGGTATGAGAGACAGAGAAGAGGCAGAGGGAAAAGAGGCAGAGGGGGACGTGTGGGGAGAGAGGGGGACCGTCCGGAGGACGGGTACTAGTATCATATGGGTCAGATTTCCAGAAAATTAACAATTTAACTTCGCCAATCTTCTCAAATAAGCCAAATATCAGACAAAAACACAGTTTAACATAACCAAACATATTGCTAGAATCAATGCAATGCCGAATATACTCAGAGTTACCTTGTATTGACCATTTTTCAGCCTAATTTAGCAGAATTTACTAAATGTGTACAGCTGTCAATTGTACATTTTCTGAAAATCTGACCCACATATTAGGTCACATTTCATTGAAAACCCTTGCACACCAAGAAGAACTTGGCAGTAACTCATATATTGTAAACACAAGACACCTATGTAACTCACTTTATTTACATCCGTAACTCTGATGTCTTCTGTCTATTTGTATACACAAATATAGCTTTCTCCCTTATATGGGTAAGATTTTCAGAAAATGTGCAATTCACCTTCACCAATCTTTTCAAATAACCCAAATTTCAGACGAAAATACAGTTTAAAATAGACTCCAACCCAACCAAACAGATTGCTAGAATCACTGCAATGCCGAATATACTCGAATTTACTTAGTATTGACCAAATTGCAGCCTAATTTAGCAGAATTTACTAAATGTGTACAGCTGTCAACTGTACATTTTCTGAAAATCTTACCCATATAAAGGGGTTGTATGGCTGTGAAACATAAGATTGACCATGTATAATGATGGGTAGTTTGGCTATATTCTGCCCGTTTGTTCAGTACATCTGTCTCTATTTCTAATACTACCAACCCTTGCTGCACAGGCGACAGGGACCTCTGTAATACCACCTCTTTGTTGTGTTGGATACAGCACGAGGTCATGCTGTATCTCTGCCTTACCTTGATCAAACAGGGTACAGGTGTCTCTGTTTCCCTATGGCTAATAGGACTTAGTTCCTTCCATATATACCTTATATAAACACAATGTATTTACTTTATCTGCCGTGCAATTATGGGTCAGATTTTCAGAAAATGCACAATCTACAGATCTACACATCTGTCAAATTCTGCTAAATTAGACTGAGAAATGATAAATACTAGGTATATTTGAGTGTATTCTGTATTGTATTCATTCAATAGATCTGTCTGGTTATGTTGAACTGAATTTTGAACCTGATTTTCTTATTGAATTTGGGTTATTTGAGAGGATTGGTGAAGGTCAATTGTACGTTTTCTGGCGATTTGAGCCTCATATTGTCATAATGTTTTTACTTTATCTACAGTACAACTATATATTTAGCATTGTAGAAGCCAAGATGGCAGGATATTATCAATAAGCTTTTTTAAAAGAAGGAGAAAAGAGTACAATATATCAAGCGATCTTTATGTGTGGGGGACCCCCCTGCCACCCAAATGACTGGACCCTTTTAAGCTCTTTTACAACTTTCAAGAGGTTCATTGAAAACCCTTGCACGTCAAAAATGCCTTGAGCCGGACATCTACCCACAATACAATGCGTCTCTATGTAGCACAGCCATGGAGTGTGCATACTACATATAGAACCTAATGAGAATGTGGTACAAGGGAACCTATTGCACTGTTGAGATGGGTTTTTTTTGTGGTCTACAAGCCGATTATGAAAAAAAAACAATTGAGGACAGTGCAATAGTGTCCCTCATACCACATTTGAATTTAGGTTTTATATTCACTTCCACATTTCTATGTATATATATATATGCATATATATATATAAGTATATACAAGAATAACAAAGACATTTTACTTACAAAAACAAATACGGCCATCTTGACTTATGTTGGGACCAGCCTCCTAAAGCCCAGGAGAAAGCTGTGATCTGATTGGTCGATGTGATTGGTCGATCTGACTGCATCAGCCAATCGGAGCGCTTGTTACTACCTGATCCTTCCAACAGCTGAACTCTACCTAAAACTAACTTTACATTATATGGCTATGTGTACTGGGGGGAGGAAGAGGGAATGGCAATGTCATACCACATGCATAGGATTGGCGCAAATTACCACACTACTCCCGCCAAATATCATGTGGTACCTACACCAGCATGGAGTAAAACATATGAACCATTGTCAACTAAGCTTCTGATACTTCCTGCATTTGTGATGTGTTTCAGGAAAATGAGTCATAATTAAGTCGCAAAAAATAGATTTTGAGATACCATTATATTTGAAAGGATGAGCTCAAGCTAATTCCAATGATAGTAAACAGTCTAATAATCTAATAAGTATTTCTAGATTTTAAGTTTGATATCTTAATTTTTGAAAAAAAAGTTTCCAATATTTCTTGGGGTCAATAAACAGTAAAGTAACTAAATGTAGTCCATATGAGGACCTTTAAAACGAAAGGATATATTACATAGATTGTCCTGAAATTTATATATCGATTGATATAGCTATAAGTGATGAACTCACCAAAAATCAAAACATGCCAATAATGTGATCTTGTGAAAAAAACACTATGAAAAATATCAATTTTGCGACTTATGACTCATTTTCCTGAAACACATCACAAATATTACTCTCATCATGGCCGTTACACATGATGATGATGACTATCAGCAACCCTCATGTATGGACTCTTGTTATTTGTGTCCATTTCCTCCTCTCTGTATCCTGCACAAGGCTACATCATTAACCACCAATAGCCTTGACTTTCCTATTGTCCTTCCACAAACCAGTTTATTACACCTGGGCCCTGGTGTATAATTTTTCTGCGGGAATTTTCCCCTCGCTATATTTATATATAGGGGTCAGATTTTCAGAAAATGTACAATTGGCAGCTGTACACATGTAGGAAATTATTCTAAATTAGGGTGAAAAATGATTAATACCGGGTATATCTGAGTGTATTCGGTATCGCGTGGATTTAAAGTATCAGTTCTGTTATGTTAAACTGCATTCTGAAGCTCATTTTCATATTAAATGTGGGCTATTTGAGTGGATTGGTGAAGGCGAATTGTACATTTTCTGAAAACCTGACCCATAAGATTCCCAGCTTGTAGGAATTTTCCTTGCTGTATAGGTGTAGGTCAGCAAGGTAGAAGGTAAATAGGATGCATAGGAATCACTCATTTCTTGGGTTTAAAACCTAATATAACACAGTTCCTACAATTTGAAGTGGCAATGTTGGTAAAATGATAGACAGCTTATACATTTCAATACAATATAATATACTTGGAATGGATTAAAATTTTAGATTCACAGGTGTGACCTAAAAAATCACCCTTTTTGGCTGTGGGAATTTCCTACATTGATACTTGTAGTTCTTCCCTGTGAGTCATTCTTTCCTCTGAGTTAAACATGAAGAGAGTGGAAAACTAAGAAACACTTTTAGGTCTTCCCTATGTAATTTCTTAGGATTTATTGACTGCAAAAATACAATTTCCATAAATGTATATAATCTGTTACTATCATAGTAAGTTTAGTTACTAGTATATTAAGTTTCTGCTGTTAGATGATTTTTCTGCTGATTATTAACATAATTTGAATGATCCTGGGTACAAAAAAGCCTCCCAAGCTGAGAATCAAACCCTGGACCTGAAAGTAGAGCCTAGCTAGAAAAAAAAACAAGCAGCATTGAGTGGGATTTGAACCACTGACCTGAGAGTTTCATTATAAACCTTTCAAATTTGTCCTTGACCTAATTTTTCTCAATTGTTTGTGCCACAATAGTGAGAACAAGGCATATCCCCTCATTTACCATGTACCTTGAAGACTGTTGTTTGAAGTAGGCAGGGAATATTGAGTGGTTCAAGGAGGGGAATGCTGTAGTGAATTCCTACGCCTTTACCTCTGCTTGGTGGGAAGGACAAGTTCCCAGAGAAATATAACTGAAACTGTATTGGACTGAAGGAATTCCCCCGTGAGCAGCTAGTTTTCCTTGCTTAGCAGCTGGGAAGAAATGGTTTAGGGAAGGAATAGCCTATACACTCAATGCTTTTTACCATAGGAATTTCCCATCGAAGTAAAGGAAAAAACGTAGGAATTCACACTAAATAATCCTTCCTTAGCTTATACAGCAGGGCCCAGGGCGCATATGAAACGACCCACATAAATTGTTGTTAACGATGGCTACCTAGCTCTGCATGGGACATGTTTTATGGTAGCTGAATATTTTATGCAGGGCCTGGGATAGAAACAAAACAAAGGGTGACTGACGCTTTTCATACAAGAAAGATGAAGAGTTCACAGTTGAAAGGTTGACACCTGAATTATTAAATAGACTTAAATTGGTGTACTTAGTAGAGTGAACAGTCCACTTCTCTCTCTCTCCAAATCCAATTTCACGAGCATAATGCGGTTTTATTATGCTCCTATTTTGTGTTGGTTCTTAATCACATTATCATCTATGGAAGATTCCTCATTGCCCACTGATTATAATGGAATTCGGTATTGTCATCTCTATTATCATTCTAATTTGAACTGTAAAATCCGCCAAAATAATGTTCAAAATTCAGTTCAACATAACCAAACAGATTGTTTGAATCAAGGCAATACCAAATATACTCAGATATACCTAGTTTTGACCATCTCCCAGTCTTATTTAGCAGAATTTACTAAATATGTAGATCTGCTAATTGTATATTTTCTGAAAATCTTACCCACATAGCTCAACTGTTTTGTTAAATAAAACTGTTTACTTGCCAGCCACCGCTTCAAAATGCCTTGACATGACAAGGAAAACTGAATATTTCTTCCTCTAGACGAGACATGACTACCACTTTTTCCGTGAAAAAGCCGACAGGCTATTTACTAAGCACCTAGAATGTCATACCCGATATATCGTTGAACACAATAGAGAGAGAAACACCATTTATTGGTCATTTTTCAACATCACCGTACAGAAGTTGGCAATTCTATCCACCGTAATCGCATCTTGAGACATTTCCTCTAAATTTCAATGCATCATTAATGCACACAAAGAGTCAGGTTTAGCCATCAGAAATATTCATGGAACTTTTAAACATTGCCATATATTCCCACACACAGGCACAGCCAAGATACATTTGGGCCTGGCACTACTGCTGCTATATATAGCAGTTTGTTCATGCATGCTCACACAGGGTGCGAGGCTGCATGGACAGTGTATTAGACACAAAATAATAATGTATTTCAAGGTAGGAGGGAGGGAGAGCAGGGCAGGTGGTGGGCAGTGTCATTCATAATGAGAAAAACAATCCGTATTTATACAAAATAAAAGCCTAAAACTTCCCCAAATTGCCATTAAATCTCTCAGTTTCACTTCTGGACCGTCCCCTGTGCGAAAACCATTTTTGCCAAAAATAAACACAAGCTTAGTTCTGCCACCCAACACTCTGGTCCAGAGACACTGGTATCCCAGAACCCTATTTAACTATTTTTTCTAGCATAATTCAATCTCAGCCTCTCTAAATCTGTTACCAATCGAAAGGGAATGACATCAATAACTAAATGTATGAGTCTAAAAGAAAACCGAGCCCAAGATGTGAAAATATTAGTGAAATAAAGAAATAAAATGACTTGAAAATGAGACAAATGTAAAAAGGCTCTTTGCTCTGGGACTCGACCTCACAATGTCCAGTTTGGCAGTCTTACATGCTAACCAATTGACCATAGGGGTTTGTAGAGAACATGCATATAAACACTGGACATACCCATTGATGCCTCACATTTTAGGTTTACTTTAATCGCCCATACTCCTCATGGTGATTGAGGAGGATGGGGAAAATAAATTATCTAGGAAATGCCCTGTGTTAGCTGCAGGTGAAGTAATTATTCAAATTAACATAAATGTATATGGGTGAAATCGCCAGAAAATGTTCAATTCACTTTCACCAAATCTCTCAAATAACCCAAATTTCAGACGAAAATAAAGTTCAAAATACAGTTCAATCTAACCAAACAGATTGCTAGAATCAATGCAAAGCCGAATATACTCGAATTTACCTAGTATTGACCAAATCTCAGTCGAATTAAGCAGATTTTACTAAATGTATACAGCTGCCAATTGTGCATTTTCTGAAAATCTGACCCATATGTTGCATCTGCAATCTATTTCTATAATGTGCAGGAATGTCTAGTTCAGCACACTTCTCTGGATGGGAGTTGCTGTTCCTGTATCATTTTACCTGGATCAAGTGAAATCTAGGTGACACAATATCTTTGTGGAAATAAGAGCCACATGTCTCAAAAATAGGCTAGACTATCGCTTTCCAAGTCATTCTCATTAGGTCTATTCTAGCCATGATGGGCGAATTTGCCTGAGGATGTACAATTCATCTTCGCCTTGCAATCCTTTTTAATAACAGAAATCTAAGACAGAAATAAAGTGGGGTCTCCACTGGCTGTGGTAAGGCAAGGTGGCCAGTGAACCATGTAGGCAAGACCTTGTCATTCCCCTCCACCTACAGAACCAGCACAACACCATCACAAATTACTGCAGAGTTTATCGCAGCCAGTGGAGACCCCACGTAAGGCTCGAAATACAGTTCAACATCACCAAATAGACTTTTTGAATCAACAAAATACCAGATATACTCAACTGTATAATTATATATTACAGATATGTTTCCGTATACCTTTGGTATGCCAACTGTATAAATAAATATCTCTGGTTAGGTTGAACTGTATTTTAAACCTAATTCTGTTCTTAAATGTGGGTTATTTGAGAGAATTCTTGAAAACCAATTGTAAATTTTCTGACGATCTGACCGATGTACACTCTTCATCTCAGACATGTATGGCTAGACATGTTAGCCTTTTTTCGGAAGGGTTAAGATAATTTCCGTTGGGCTATTTTAATTACATGGGTCAGATTTTCAGAAAATTCTCTGGTTAGGTTGAACTGTATTTTAAACCTAAATCTCTTCTTAAATGTGGGTTATTTGAGAGGATTGTTGAAGGTACATTTTCTGACGATCTGACCCATGTACACTCTTCATCTCAGACATGTATGCCTAGACATGTATGCCTATTTTTCGGAAGGGTTAAGTTAATTTCCGTTGGGCTATTTTAATTACTTGTTGTATGCAGTTCATAAACTGTACAGACGCCTTCTAGCGAGTGATGCTAAAGTTCCAAGAATCTATGGATACATAATTACTACATAGCTACATACTACAGAAAATCCCGACAATAGTCGGACAGGGTGCTTGCACACCCGCCTGTATATATACGTACACTTTTGTACACATTCTTTGTACCTTGTACTTTATCTTGTATTTTGTATTCTGTACCTGATAATTTACTATAGTTTACTAGTCAACTTGTATCACCTATAGTACCATTCTTTCTATCAGTATGTAATCAAAAATTTAAGGGGTGTTCGGAAGAGCTGCAACAGTCACAGACAATATTCTTTTTCCATTCTTTCATTTAATTTGTATGACAACGATTGTATAATATGTGAAATGGAAATAAAATCTTATAATAATAATAATAATTTTTGTTTCAGAAAGGCAGACATGTATGCCTAGACATCTGGGTCAGATTTTCAGAAAATGTACAATTGGCAACTGTACACATTTAATACATTCTGCTAAATTAGGCTGAAATTTGGTCAATACTAGGTAAATTCGAGTATATTTGGCATTGCATTGATTATAGCAATCTGTCTGGTTAGGTTGAACTGTGTTTTGAACTTTATTTTTGCCTGAAATTTGGGGTATTTGAGAAGATTGGTGAAGGTGAATTGTACATTTTCTGAAAATCTGACCCATGTATGCCTTTTTTCGGAAGGGTTAAGTTAATTTCCGTTGGGCTATTTTAATTACTTGTTGTATTTCTGTTTCAGAAAGGCAATCATGTCACCCGTGTTGGCCACAGTCTTAACGCTGACAATTGTACTGCAAGCAGTATGCGCCGTACCCGCCTTCTTCGAGGATGAGGAGGATATTGGTAACTAGAGTTTCCTATCTCCATTATCACAGTGTATTCATTAAATATTCAATTGTCTGGAGAATTTCCTGCTTCCAGACTTGGCCCGAATACATAATCCTTACTAGAGCTGAGGGTACTGTTTCAATGTTTTTATATCACGGTGTTTTATTTATATAATTATTTTGTGACGGCAGCACAAGGTTTCTACCTTTTTCAGACCTTCAGTTAGATATAAACACTTTTGTAATGATGTCACAGAACAAAAATGGTGATCGGAGTATTGGGTGGGATGAAGGATGTATGAAGGAAACTTTGATATGGGTTTACCAACTGGTCTTTTTAACCTAATGCGGATATCTCTTGTTCTTTGTCATTGTTTTTATGGGCAAAAAAATTATTTACCGTTTCCTCACCTATCATAGCTTGCAGAGTAACTATCTTTTCACAAATGTCGGTCGTGATATGGCGACTGGTTCTGAATGTTGACTTTATCGTGATCTAGAATATAATTTTCTCCTAAATCTGTATACAACGATTAAAAATATACTTTGGTATTGTGATGGATGTAACTTTTATGACAGTAATATTTTCTTTAAATTAGTAAACTGTGAAATTGTAAGGAAATAAAAATTTGTTTAAAAAAAATTGAACATGTGTCACATTTGGTATGAGTGAAAATGAGTCACAAGTCGCAAAAAATGGATTTTGAGATATCGTCATATTTGAAAAGATGAGATCAAGCAGATTCTAATGATAGTAAACAGTAGAACATCTAATAAGTATTTCTATATTTTAAGTTTGATACTTTTATTTTTGAATAAAAAATATACTCCATATGAAGACCTTCAAAACGCAAGGATATGTTATTCATATGACTACAAGTGATAAAACCCTGTAAAAATCAGATCATTACAGTAGAGAGAACCTGTGAAAAAAACACTTTGAAAAATATCAATTTTGCGACTTGTGACACATTTTCCTGAAACACATCACATATAAAAGATGTTTTTCACTATTTCTAATTCTTAAACACTATAGGTAGTCAAGATATTGATAAGAGAAGATACCACCGCCCAGTGCCATTCCCATGCAATGGATACGACAACCTGCCTCGCTGTCTTCACGGTGGAAAGGGACCTAGGAAAACGTGGACCAAGTCTGGCCGATTCTGTGTCTGTCTCTGCCCCAAGAGTTGGATAGGGCCCGAGTGCGGATACTATGCCGACACACTCAATGACACTGGATATAAAAATTAAGCAATAGTCTTGGACATTCAATAGTCTTTCCATGTGACTCTGAGCCGGATGAAAAGGTGTCTGAATGACAGTCAGTTGTGCTTTGTGTGTGTCAAGTTGCAAATATTACAGTAAACTGGTAATTGTTTTTTGGTGAGTTGTTCCGTGTCTTTTTTTTGTTGACCTTTAAAGTTGCAGTCTCAGTTGACGTCGGTCAAAACCTAAATATTTTCCACTTTTTGTTCCAGTCTTTTCCAACCCATCTAAAGGTCATTTGACCAAAGTTTGGAGGATTTTGTTCGGTTGAATTTGCTACAAGTCTGTTAAAACGTCCTCATTTTTATTTGGATGACCCGCCCGAATCCCATACTATGATGACTTCCCTTATTATCGCTCACCGGCGACGGTTTTCTTTCGACGATTACACTTCAAATTTTTGTATAGGCCTAAACATATAACAGCAGCAGAATATTGATGAATGCAGTCCTATAAGTCATAATATCAGTAATTCTTATACAAACAGAGAACAGCAGCAGAATATTGGTGAATGCAGTCCTATAAGTCATAGTATCAGTAATTCTCGTACAAACATAGAACAGCAGCAGAATATTGATGAATGCAGTCCTATAAGTCATAACTTGAGTTAATTTGGTAAGATTTGTTTTGTCGTAATAACTGAGAATGCAGCTTTAAAACCCTTACGAGACCACTGTTATTACCATTACACATGTGGATATCAGTAGCACGATGGATGTTTACTCGCTAAATACTTAAAACATTTGTATCTGGGCACCATTAGAAACTCATGTATGCTATAATTAAAGAACATGCGTTGGAATGTGAAATAAGATCTTGAAAATCTGCAAAATATTAAGTATACTGTTGTCGAAGAAGATGTACAAATTAAGACTTTATGGGAACAGTCCTGGCTTAAATTCAGCCCCACAGTAGTGATACCAATCTCCATTCTCCCTGTATATAAATTAATTTTCACTTCACCACAAATTGCTAAGGTTTCAGAGAACAGGGCTCTAGAAGCTAAACTGTACATGGGTTTTTGTTATTTTGGTGTGTGTGTGTGAGGGCTTAGATTGACTGGACTATACATCGTCGGAGGCCTCACTGATGCCACATATAGTTGTGGTTAGGCCCATCGGTTCACTCGGTCATGGGCTACTGAAATCGTGAAATCAACTTCAGACCCAGGACTATATTATGCCACAGAACATAAAGATATAATAGATTGATAAGGGGAAACACACATGAGGTTCAATTCGAATAGGCATTGACAATATGAGAGATATTTTAATTAATTCACACACTATATTATACCTAACAAATTAAATTAATATAGACCTTTATTTCACCCTTGATATGCTCAGTCCATAGAGATAACATTGGCTCTGTATACATATTGTATAGCTGGTCAGTAACTGAAGCGATATTGCTTGCGGGCAATACACGGTCGACCTAGTTTTTGGTACACTGTGTGCATAATGTCCTTTCCGATCACCTACATTTCCGGCTTTTCTTCAGGGCTATGTTTTCTAAGCGAATCAAGCTAAAGAACTAATTATTTATCAATTATTCCTCAAAATTGCTGTAGATCATGTTAATCTAACATTAGTTTAGTGTGTAGGGTGAAATAAACACAGAACAACCCTTGGATTCTTGGCATCGTGAATATTCACCCATGACGGTCACAGGGTTACCGCCCCTTGACCGTCATCGGTGAATATTCATTCCCGCCTCGAATTCCGGGTAGTTGTGTCTATATATAGACCTTTGAAGAGGTTTTTATCCTTAATTAAATAACTCATTCACCTCCATTAGGTTACATTTTATAAATTCCTATTGACTCTAAGCAGCCATTTAATAGGTTCAGCAAGCCTAACATATACGTAAACGTAAACGTATCCGTATCTCTGATATACAAACACACGTTAAAAGGAAGAAAAAGGTTCAGCAAAACATGGCGGGGAAATTGTAACATAATTATATTAAGCAAAATGTTTCATATCACAATTTATTTTTCATACATAAAAATCCGATGTAATTTACAAAAAAGATACGGATACGGTTACGTAATTGAGATAGGTTTGCTTGCGAAACCTGCCTAATAAGTCTTTCATGTTGGAGAATGTGTACATACAGTTACAAAATAGACCTCCCCACATGTGTATCACATGTCCGTGACCATACGGGTCAGATCGCCAGGAAATATACAAACGGCAACTCTACATATTTAGTAAATTCTGCTAAATTAGGCTGCAAATAAACGCTAGGTATATCTGAGTATATTTGACATTAACTTGATCTAAAATATCTGTTTGGTTAGGTTGAACTGTGTTTTGAACCTCATTTTTGTCTGAAATTTGGGTTATTTGGGATGATTGGTGAAGGCGAATTGTACATTTTCAGGCGATTTCACCCATATCTAACCCGGCCCTTTCCCTGTGCCTATACTGTTCCCATACTCCCATTTCCTTATACTACTCTCGCCGGACTCACGCTCCCCTGCAGTGCGGATATTGGCCGGGGCTCGAGTTTAAGAAGCACGTCCCGAGAAAGTTGATGGTCCATGCGAAATGGTCTTCCTCCTTCCCTTCGGAGAGTGGCCAGCATAATTACCTAGTATTTTGGACAGTGGCAGTGGACAGAGCTTTGTCTAAACTGGTACTGCTTAAGAAACACTTTGGTGAGGTTCCATTGACTTTAAAACATTGGTATAACTGTGTCTATATGGTGCTTGTATTTGGGTCAGATTTTCAGAAAATGTACAATTCGCCTTCACCAATCCTCTCAAATAATTCACATTTCAGACGAAAATAAAGTTAAAAATGCTGTTCAACCTAACCAAACAGATTGCTAGAATCAATGCAATGCTAAATATACTCGAATTTACCTAGTATTGGCCAAATTGCAGCCTAATTTAGCAGTATTTACTAAATGTGTACAGCTGCCAATTGTACATTTTCTGAAAATCTGACCCATTTACGTTTTAAGGGCGGGGAAACATCTTTTAAATCAATAGCTTTAAATCGAGAAACATAACAAGGTTTTCACTCTTCAATAACTATCTTCTAAAAGATTCATTCATTTTATCGCCTCGATGGATGTGTTTAAAACATTAGCTGTATTTGCGAAAGGTTCATTTACAAATATCTCTAATGTTCCATTAAACCAAATCATTGACCGTAAATAGCATTAACAACAGCCACTGATGGTAGTTCGACCGATTACTTCCTCAACAAACACCTCCACGACAATACATGCATATGGGTCAGATTTTCTGAAAATGTACAGTTCGCCTTCACCAATCCTCTCAAATAGCCCTCATTTAAGACATAAATGAGCTTCAAAATGCAGTTAACATAACAAAATAGATACTTTAAATCAATGTGATACCAAATATAATCAGATATACCCGGTATTCTTAGTTTTTCAGTCTAATTTAGCAGAATTTACTAAATGTGTAGAGCTGCCAATTGTACATTTTCTGAAAATCTGACCCATGAAGTTGTACCATAGTCGTTAGCATCGCCACCAGAAATCTTTTAAAATCTACTGTAAACGTATTAATGTTCGCGCAGTATTTATTTACGCTATTTTTTGCACACCCACCTTTGTGCGTGAAAAAATAAATCCTGCGCGAAAGGCATAGTTATTGCATGAACAAGGCAAATTTAAATCCGCGCAAAAAGGTTTAGTGCGCGAAAATTTATCTGCGCGAAAATAAATATGTTTAGAGTTATCCCTTGTTAGTGCAATTGATCCTCCATACTGTAGGTCAGCTTATATGGGTCAGATTTTCAGAAAATGTACAATTGGCAGCTGTACACATTTAGTAAATTCTGCTAGATTAGGCTGCAATTTGGTCAATACTAGGTAAATTCGAGTATATTTGGCATTGCATTGATTCTAGCAATCTGTTTGGGTATCACGCGAACAGAAGAGTCAGGAAAAGGGGTAGTAGCAATATATTTATTTGGCTCGGACATGTTATCTTTTCTGATACAATTCCTCCAAAGAGAGAGAAAAATAAAAAAAAAGAAATCCAAACAGGACCGACTGGTTGAAACAGCTTTGTATGAATGTGAGTGTTCAAAGTTGGCGCGGTTGAGTTGCCTAGCAACAGGCACTTCCTTCCGGTTAGGTCAGGTGATCATCTTGCCGCTCAGATATAGTAGTATAACAATGTTATACCAACCATATCACGCGAACAGAAGAGTCAGGAAAAGGGGTAGTAGCAATATATTTATTTGGCTCGGACATGTTATCTTTTCTGATACAATTCCTCCAAGCCAAAAGTAGTAAGTAGTAAAGTAGAGGAAAATATAATGTCTAGGAGAAATAAGTAGACGCTATCGAGTCTATCTGACGACGACGGTCCAAAGAGAGTGTCAGATATTCCAAGACAGATAGACTGCGCCAGTCACCAACTCCTTTAATGTCAACCAGGGAGACACCGATGCTGTGCAGGAAAGTGGCGCCCGACCTCCTGAGAGAGTGAAGGCCTACATTGGAAGGTGAAAGACCAATCTTGGACACTAGAGACTTCAGGAAAGCCAAGACGTCTCTGTATAGGACGGGACGCACACTGCCACTCAGGCGGCAGAGGAAAATCGGAGATGAAGGTTGGGCTGGAAACTGACGAAAATTGTCCTCGATGAGACCCACCACACACAAGGGGGAGCCAGGTAGGCGTTTTAGCGGAATGAGAAGTGGAGTAGATGACAAGCCTCTAGTTTTGCTGGTCTCAACTGAGATGTGAACTCCCCAAGATGATAAGGTAACACATGATCTAGGAATAATATGAGAATCCCGATCACATGAAGACTTGTCCGGAACGATGTTTGATTTTCTCAACAGAGTTCGGAACGACATGGCAATAACACCCCACATCGCAGCTTGATTAGGGTCGAGAGGGTTCACATGAAGATAGAGGTGCAGTAGTTGAGCAACCGTTAGAGGAATAGCTTGCTTGGGTGGAGCTCCCACTCTCCTCTTGAGGCCTGAAAGCACCATCTTGATGTAAAAGGAAGAACGTAGATTCTCAGGCGCGCCACACAACTTATGCAAGCTAATGATGGCAGACAAGTAATTGTCGATTGAAGAAAATTTCATAGAGAGACCTAAATATGACAGGAACCTGGCCACAGTCTGCGTAGATGCAGGGACTGGACACAGGCCATAACTGTCACAAAAGGTGAAATACTTTTTCCATTGTCCTGATCTAGTGGATAATGTATTAGACGCCCATGCACTGCAGATATTAAGGGATACTTGGTTGTCAATATCACGCAGGGTAGCACCTGGAACAGCACAAGGACAAGTCAGTAATGCTAACAGAATCAAAGGAAGCAAGGCGGGATAGAACATCTGGGACAACGTTAAGGTGACCGGCGATATGGCTCGAAGTCAGGTGGAAATTACAAGTCGCGGATGCCCAGAATATATCTCTGAGAATGTCCATACAGTAAGAATTGGAGCTGCGACCTGAATTTATCATGGCGACAACTTGAGTATTGTCCGATACACATACGATCCTACAACCTTGCCACTCAGCACCGAATCTGTAGCAAGCTAGCCAGATAGGCAACAGCTCCAGGTAATTGATGTTGAATAACTGAGGTACCAGATTAATCCAGTGGCAATGGTCGAAAGACACGGATAGCAACTGATGAGGCGGGGGGGCATTCACAAATGAACCGGCAACCCAATCACCAGCCCAGACCAAGCCGAAGCCTGATAGGCAAGCGTCAGTGTGTAGAGACATGCTATCACGAAAATGGTGCTTGATCATGCAGGCCTTGCCGTTGAAAAACGGGGCATAGCGAGACCACCATTTGATGTCCTCATGGAATTCAAGTGATAATATAACTCGCTTGGTGGACTCATCCAGACCCTTCAGCAAGTCGATGATGCGTCTCGAAAAGGTACGTCCACCACGCACCAGCTTGGAAGCATGGGCGATGATTCCGCAAAGGACTTTTAGCTGA
Organism: Sthenelais limicola; assembly: GCA_942159475.1. Lineage (NCBI taxonomy): Eukaryota > Metazoa > Annelida > Polychaeta > Phyllodocida > Sigalionidae > Sthenelais > Sthenelais limicola. The sequence continues at coordinate 93,809,379 of OW804099.1, forward strand.
TGTGGAGTGGCAGAATGTTTGTCCGTGAAGAAATTTATTTCGTGTAGGAGCTTGTCGAGTTTGTTAGCAGGCAGAGACATAGACATGAAAGAAATCCAAACAGGACCGACTGGTTGAAACAGCTTTGTATGAATGTGAGTGTTCAAAGTTGGCGCGGTTGAGTTGCCTAGCAACAGGCACTTCCTTCCGGTTAGGTCAGGTGATCATCTTGCCGCTCAGATATAGTAGTATAACAATGTTATACCAACCATTGCATTGATTCTAGCAATCTGTTTGGGTAGGTTGAACTGTATTTTGAACTTAATTTTCGTCTGAAATTTGGGTTATTTTAAAAGATTGGCGAAGGTGAATTGTACATTTTCTGAAAATCGGACCAACATGCATCCTGGATCCCTTAATACAATCACCTGCCCATTTTTAAATGTGATCCCTTCAACGCATTTTCGGGTTGTTCATCATTAGACCAAGAAGTTTGGATCGATGGTGTTTGGGCACGCCGCGCGGTGCGCTGTTTGTCATGCTGCTGGATTATTGCCTCATTTAGCAAATTATCATCAATAAAGGAGATGAGCTGACAGGGGCCAAGTCTCCAGAAAATGTACAATAATTGGCCTTCACCAATCCTCTCAAATAACCCAAATTTAAGACGAAAATTCGGTATAAAATACAGTTCAACATAACCAGACAGATTTATTGAATGAATACAATACAGAATACACTCAGATATACCTAGTATTTATCATTTTTTTCTCTCATTTTGCAGAATTTGAGAGATATGTAGAACTGTAGATTGTGCATTTTCTGGAAATCGGACCCACATGTAGGTTTTCTCTGGGTATTCAATAGGGGATTTGCATAGCTGCCATTTTGAATCTTGATTCGCATCGAATTGTAGGGCATTATGGGACAGTCTAAAATCTGTAGAAAACATGCCATGTTCATCATGGAATATTTATCGATGCTTTAATGTTAATATCCATGTGTTTTACATGTTTCCATAACGCAGGCCTCCATCTTTCCCATCATGCATTTGGATATTGGGTAATGATGCACAATGTTACGTAATCAGTGATAACATATGGTACAGATTTTCAGAAAATGTACAATTTGCAGCTGTACACTTTTAGTAAATTCTGCTAAATGAAGCTGCAATGTGGTCAATACTGGGTAAATTCGAGTATATTTGGCATTGCATTGATTCTAGCAATCTGTTTGGTTATGTTGAACTGTATTTTGAAATTTATTTTCGTCTGAAATTCGGGTTATTTGAGAAGATTGGCGAAGTTGAATTGTACATTTTCTGAAAATCTGACCAATATAAAAGTGTAATTCATAGTTGTGACAAAATCATTGACACAAGCTATGAAATTGGTAAAAAGATTCTTGCAATTTTCGATAAAAATATTGCCAAAGATTTTATCAGTATCCATCCCCAGGATGCACTGTAACAGACATGCGCAGTGGCACATGCAATTCCCCTATAATCCCAATTAGAATGGGTTGTTGAGTCAATAAGTGGCAACTATAAGAAAATATTCACAAGATTATTTTCAGTGGTGGATCGGCGTTTCCCTTGGAAACGTCATCAATGGGATTTTTGTATTTGAGGAAAGTTTCTCCTGAAATATTAGCGAGGTTAATTTTCTAAATTGATCTTGGGCAGCAATACTGAGCAAAATCCACTGAATCTCAGACTGAGAAAATATTTATCCTCATGCAAAGTTCCACATTTCTGATCATCTGAAAGTGCTAATGCATGCTGACATGTTATGATGAAGGAGACGGACGGCAAACACCAAGTATGAACTTTGACCAAATACAAGGAAAACAGACAACGGAAGAAAGTGAATGGTATTAAGTGGGAGGGTGGGAGGGGGTGGGAAGGGGTGGGAGAGGGGCGGGAGGGTGTGGGAGGGGAAGGGAGGGTGTGGGAGGTGGTGGGAGGGGGGCGGACGAGAGCGAATTAATAGGGAGATAAAATTTTAGCAACCACAACGCCCCAACACAACACTAACGCATCCACTAACTTTTAGTACATTACTACCGCTGTTGAGATATCTCAAGAGGCCTGCATTGCACATGATTGCAGATGCCCTTGACTTTGAGCAACCGACCCGCCCTCTAGAGGGCGGAATTAGCCCACTTCTAAACCTCCTTACGTTGCCCAAACAATCAGTGTCATTTCCCTCTTATACAAGACCCATACGTATGGTCCTGTTTTCTATGTATTCCCATGTAAATGGGCACCATTACATCGTCTGAAAGGCAAGTCGTGTTCCTCCTGATGCCTTTTTATGGGACGACTTATGTATAATATGGTAAAGGAAACTAGCAAATTTAAATATAAAAAGTGGCGCCCAATTTGTTTTGAGTCCCACCCCTCTCGGACCTCCTCCCCTCTAGTACATGCTTGTCTCTCTGCTTGCACACAGTACCGGCCGACGGCGGTAGGCCTACTGTGTGCAGCAGGTATTACACACTAACACTAACAAGGAAGAGAGAGTGGTGGAAGGAGAGCGGGGTGGTGGGCAGTCATTAAAAGTGAGACAACTATAAGAACAAAACAGAAAATAAAATAATACCTCTAGCGGGATGAATTTCTGGACGTAGCGCCTCTCAAGATATCCCCACAGTAGGTAGTATAAACGCACTAACAGTCAGTGGATGCGTTAGTGTTGTGTTACTGCGTTATGGCTGCTAAATCTCCCTATCATGGTCTACACAGAAGGAGATGATTGTGGTCAGAGAACGGTCGCCATGGACGATAATACCAGACGTTGTCCATCCTGGTCCAGTTGATCTTGGGTCCCAGAGGTGGAGAGGAGTCACAGCAGCCATTCACTACTGTCACAAAGGCTAAGATGGACGAGGTATCATCACTTGACATGGATTCTGTGCGGCGTTGACATAGCTTCATTTTCCGAAGAAGGCTTCCAGGGTAGAAATTGGTTTAATTGTGACCGTCCCGAGACAGGTGAGAACGGAAATGAATCCGAGAACAATCAACAACAGTCAATTCATCTTCATCCTTATTTAAACATTTAAATTATGGAGAACTTGTATAAGGGTCTGGTTTTCAGAAAATGTACACTAGGCAGTTCTACACATTCAGGAAAGTCTGCTAAATTAGACTGAAAAATGATGAATACCGGGTATATCTGGGTATATTTGGTATCACATTGATTAAACGTATCAGTTCTGTTATGTTGAATTGCATTTTGAAGCTCATTTTTGTCTTAAAAATGTGGGTTATTTGAGAGGATTTGTGAAGGCGAATTGTACATTTTCTGAAAATCTGACCCATAAATATTTGTTGAATCCCTATTATAGTGTCAATATGTTCTGGTTCTATTTTTCAGGATTGTGAATTAACATCATTCACCAATTGTTAAAGGTAAATGCCAGCATTCAATAAAAGAAATAAGGAATCATGGAAATTGCTTTAAATTTTGGATTTAGAAAGAACATGGTTACTATAAAAGTCAATGAGGAAAAGGGGGTTTTCTCCCATTTTTTTCAGAATATCAGATGATTGAATCATGCGATTTCCTTTAAAATTTGCATATACATGCATATATGTATATGCAAATTTTAAAGGGGATAAAAGGGATAAAAAAAATATGTCATGTCAGCTATAGCTGACATATTATTTTATCCCCTAAATTAAAAAATAACAGGGGGTTATTGAACTAAAAAACAAGTTATTGAAAATTTGTGCTTTCTCCCCATTTACCTCCATAGTGAATGGGAGTAATCTTGAGTCGTCCCTAAAATATAAAATAATATGATAACATCCTTTTTTTGTTTTTTGTATTCACCCAACCATGTTCTTTCTCAAGATGAAGTTTGAAAAAAATATGTATTAGTTGCTTGAATTCCCGCCTGCAGCAGTGCTGATGGCGCTGACATTTGCCTTTAACATCATAACTTATGTTATCTGTTAATGCACTTGAAAGGAATGGTCTTTATCTCACAGGAAGAATCTATCAACGCTTCGGCTTAACAAACCTGACTAAAAATGGGAATAGAGCCGATAACGAGGACCTTTGGATAAGGAGGCAGTCCTTTGCATCTGGAACATACTTTGTTACTAGATACAGGCATTAAGGATGAATAGATGTGTATTCTTTTGATTATCAACAGTGTATACATATGGGTAAATCCGCCAGTAAATGTACAATACGTCGCTTCCGAGATCTGGTGTTATCTTGTATAAGAGGTAGAAAAAAACTATTTCCGACGCGTTGCTTTCGGCACATACACTTCCGGTTCTGTAGCTAAGAAGTATGCAACATGGCGCGAAGTTGCTGGCTACTTTCATTGGAGTTAATAGATTTCTACAGAGTTTGGAATTTACATGCTCTGATTATGCTAGACAGGCTAAGGAAACTTTGGTTAATGTCTGATTAAAACGTTGATCACCATGAAAGCATTAACAAAAGGAGGCGAGTGGTGCATAAGCCGGTGGAAGTGCGTATATGGGTAAGATTTTCAGAAAATGTACAATTCAACTTCGCCTATCTTCTCAAATAACCCAACTTTCAGACGAAAATAAAGTTCAAAATACAGTTCAACCTAACCAAACAGATTTCTAGAATCAATGCAATACCGAATATACCCGAATTTACCTACTATTGACCAAATTGTAGCCTAATTTAGCAGAATTTACTAAATGTGACCAGCTGCCAATTGTACATTTTCTGAAAATCTGGCCCACTTCGTGGTCGCGCTATTTCTACCTCCTTTCGCCCCCTAGGGAGAGTTCACAACCGATCTCGGAAGCGCCGTACGTATTCACCTTCACCAATCCTCTCAAATAACCCAAATTTCAGACGAAAATCAGGTTCAAAATACAGTTCAACATAACCAGACAGATTTATTAAATGAATACAATACATAATACACTCAGATATACCTAGTATTTATCATTTTTCGCTCTAATTTAGCAGAATTTGATAGATGTCTAGAACTGTAGATTGTGCATTTTCTGAAAATCTGACCCATATGTATATAACTCAAGAGGTGCACATTTATCACAATAAGACTCACAAGGCTTGGTTAGGTGCCCTGAAGGCATGCCATTTAACAAGCTTTCTCCAATTGATGTATTCCTAGATTAAAACATCTATAATATTTATTAATGATAACATAACCTTTATATGTTTGGCATTTATTAAATGTCGAATATCATAAACGTGACTAATTAACCAACTGTTTATCCCATTATATAAGTACTAAGCTTCTATACAGTTCAGGCCCAAACCCTCAGATCAGATAAGAACGGTATTTCAGCGATTGGACGCCTACTTCGCTAATCGGTTTTCTGGACTAGAACTAGGTGTTCGAATGGGAATATAATGACATGTTGCGGTCTTAATGGAATTATTTGTTGTTGTTGTTACTTTTATTTGCCTATGAAAAAAGGTGACAATGTCGCTGGGTACTGTGCTCCCTTCTTAGGTAGGATTTCAAAAATACACTCATGGGTCGACGACACAAGGGTGGCCCTTGCAATGATTGGTATACTAACTCGAAAATTTGGTGCAAGCAGCACCACGCGCAAAATAAAATATAGTAAGTATAGAAATAAAGACAAGAAAAATGCTCAAACCCTTCACAATTAGGTGAGCAAGGATTCACACTTGCAATAACACATCCTAGCATGAGAGAAAAATAAACAAAATAAACATACAAAGTACCAGTGATCGTTTACTGTTTTTTGGTTAAACATGAAACCAAATGACAGAATCAAGTCAAGTCAAGTGAGGAACCAATGTGAGAAATGGAACGGAGGGAGGAGGAGGGGGTGTGTGGGGTACAAGGCAATAGCCATATTATAATTACAAAAAGTTATATATATATAAGTATTTTTATTTCTCTTTTATACAGTTACAATAAAGTTTGAAGAGGAAAGTTGCAGTCAGTCCAGATGGCAGTTGCTCTAGCTAGTTTAGAGAATTTGGAAGCAGTATCTGAAGACTAGATTTGCATCTAAAGAGTTCCAGTAAAGAGGAATTTTACAATAAATGGATTTTCTAATTTGCTCAAGCCTCGGCGTTGGACACTTGAATAGAGTTTTACCAGGTTGATGCTGCCTTGTCTGCCTACGCTTTCTAGCTATTAGGTCTACATTAGATCTCATTCTATAGGCTTATTGCAGAAGATGTAAACGTCGTCTTTCCTTTAATGGCTGAACTGGAGGTGGAAGTTGTCAACATTTTCAATTCAATTAAATTCAAGAGATTTTTTTATTTGCATAGATGATGACTACAAAAAGGAAGGTCCAGTTTTGAAACCAAGGTCTTCCAGTGGGTTCTTGGTGGTTGGTTATTGCCAAAACCGATTTACAATAAAATACTCCGATATAAATTTCATGGCTATTTAATTTGATATTCAAGGGCTATTCTCTATCTGTCTATGTTTAGCTGTTTCTTTATGGGTAGGCAAATTAGTTGAATAATATATAATAACTACCTAACAGTGAGTAATACTAACTAGAATATGAGGTAAAGTTAGTGTACAATAACAAAGTGTAATCAAACAATGGTTGGTAGTTGGTATTGTCGGTCCAGACCAATAAGTAGAATACATACACAACAAAATACATATATTACAAATACAATAGCAAAAAATGAAATGAAATAAAATAAAATGAAATGTTGGATTTTGAAATCTATTTGTTCTGGTTATGATTTGCAGCGCTCGATTCTGAAGAATTTGTAGAGATTTAAGTTTGGATTTATTTGCGGAATCGCAGAATATATCAGATTGGTTAAAAAAATGGAAGGATGGCTGTTTGGTAAATTTGGGCACTGAGATTCACATTGAGCCTGCTCCTGAGATGCTTGAAGAGCCATAGCTTGTTGGACACCTTCTTCCTTATGGGTCAAATTTTCAGAAAATGTACAATTGGCAGCTGTACACATTTAGTAAATACTGCTAAATAAGACTGCAGTTTGGCCAATACTAAGTAAATTCGAGTATATATATGTGGCATTGCATTGATTCTAGCAATTTGTTTGATTAGGTTGAATTGTGTTTTGAACTTTATTTTCGTCTGAAATTTGGGTTATTTAAGAAGATTGGCGACGTTGAATTACAAACAAGTACTATTTTCTGAAAATCTGACCCTTATACTTTGCAAATGCTTCTTAAATGATAGAGGGCCGTCAACGACCGTCGCTAAATACTTATAATCATCAACATCCTCTAAGCATTTAGAGCCCAGTAGTAGGTTATGCGAAGAAGATGCGAATTATAATGGCACTTTGCAGTTTGAGGCGAGAGACTTTCCCTCCGTTTGAAGGGACTCTCTCATCTTTGGGCCTAGACTGTATAGGACTATTTATACTCATCCTATAGTTAACGAGTGGTGCTATTACACAAGCTGTCTTATTGGTACTTAATTAGACCCAATGCGCTTCTATCTATGTAAGGGTCTGATTTTCAGAAAATGTACAATAATTGGCAGCTGTACACATTTAGTAAATTCTGCTAAATTGGGGTGAAAAACGATGAATACTGGCTATATCTGAGTATATTTGATATCACGTTATTTTAAAGTATCAGTTCTGTTATGTTAAACTGCATTTTGAAGCTCATTTTGGTCTTAAATATGGGTTATTTGAGAGGATTGGTGAAGATGAATTGTACATTTTCTGAAAATCTGACCCGTATATATGTACAGCAGCAGAGAGTTCCCATGTTAAAGGCAGTAAATCAGTAAATTAATAGAGGCAATAGGGGTTTTGCACAGCCGCCATTTTGAATCACTACTCGCATGGAATTATGGGACTAATGGTACAGTCTAAAATCTATAGAAAACTTTTCATGTTCAGCATGGACTATTTATCAATGCTCTAATGTCAATATCCACATGTTTTATCAAACTTAAAATAATATATAGAAATACTTATTTTGGTGTGCTAGTGTTTACTATCATTGGAATCAGCTTGATGTCCTCTTTTCAAATATGGTGATATCTCAAAATCCATTTTTTGCGACTTGTGACTCATTTTCCTGAAACCATCATATATATCATATACATTCAGCCTTCTCCAGCCCCCTTCATGACAAACGTGTGGCAAGCCTTGCGGAATGTTGGTCGGCATAGCCGGGGAATGGCATCTCATCTCATTAACTTATGAATGGGATTCAGTGATATATCTATTAGTGACCTAACCTGCTGTGCTGTACCCAGTCGATTCACGCCCTCGCATGGGGACGTTGCTAAATGAGGTGCTAAATTGCTTGGCTATACTTACTGTAGACCGCAGCCTTATATGGGTAAGATTTTTAGAAAATGTACAATTCATCTTCACCAATCCTCTCAAATAACCCACATCTAAGGCCAAAATGAGCTTCAAAATGCGGTTTGACATAACAGAACTGATATTTTAAATCAATTTGATACCAAATATACTCAGATATAGCCAGTATTCATCATTTTGCAGCCTAATTTAGGAGAAATTACTAAATGTGTAGAGCTGCCAACTGTACATTTTCTGAAAAACTGACCCATATGTATTTTAATGACTTTGTACAGCAGCAATAGTCCCATCAACGCTTCAGCTCTAGGTTTTTATAGCTTAGCTACATTTTATATATCGATATATTTTTGTATAGCTTAGCTATATTTCATATAATTATATATACATATATATATATAATACATATTTATTATTTCTCTTCATCACAGGAGGTTCACTTCATAGTGTCATTAAATATATGTGTAGCCGTAGGATCCCTCTGATCTATTTATCATCTCTTTCCTTTACTTGGTTTTATTTTATTCTATTCTATTGTAGTGATTCGCACAACTTAACACGAATAAACTAAGAGACAACAAGTGTGTTTGTTCCCCTTCTGGTTTATTAGTCCAATTCCATGGTCAAGGCTTGACCCTGATCCGGATCCACTACCACAGGGTAGGGCATACGGATCTCCACACACAACTGGTGCGGGACACTCAAGGGATCCAAAGGATCAGCACATAATAGTGGGGTAAAACATAGGGTAACTCAAGTAAATGTAAGAAGTACAAACGGAATACATCACGAGTCCGGTTTGTAACAGAACATAACATAAAGGGTAGATAATAGAGGTTTAGAGATAAATGACATGTAATGCAAGCCTTACAGACTGCAGCACCTCTAGAGTTAATGAAGTGTACTAATCTCTTCTGGATAAGCTACACTGTGGAGGATTGCAGAACTACCACATTATCATATTTTTTCTGCTCAGTCCAGTACAAGACTCACTTACCATTCTTCAAAATTAAAGGTAACTATCGGCAGAAATGAAATATAACTTTTCATACAGATATGTAAACCTATTTGGTTTTTTTCCTGATTATGTAACCACAAGCAGTTAGACAAATAAAAGATTTTCTTATCTTATTTTACCTTATCATTTACATAAATAATCCATCGGTAAGAAACCTTTCAGCTCAGAGCTGTTTTTCCCAGGTACGGTATAGGCATACTTTGTACAAAATTACAAAATCACATTCCCAAACGCTTCAATCTAACATTCACTGGTAAAATACATACCAATAATATTTAACAACTTGGTTGAAGATTAATTCTTTAACCTTAGATGATGTCTGACTATGTGACATATAACCTGTTACAATTATTATGCATCCTGTACTGGATGAAATATTTATTATATCGATATATTTTCCGAATTGATAATTATCACGTTCGATGATTCATACTTTTGGTGTTACTGATTAGATGGCTATATACCTAAACAGAAAAATATACATCCAAGTAACTCAATATTTGGAAATATCATTATAAAATGGGTGGATTTGAGAGAGGTGTTTTATCAAATTTCAAACCCAATCTCACGTCAGAAATATTTGTATTTAATTTCTATTCAAATACCACCAACACTCGCATCGTAAAAGGTCTGAGTGGCAAGTGATTCTTCTTTTATTTGTTCTCAATACATATACTAGAATGGTAAATAAATCTTAAAATGCTACTTCATGTAAATAAATGGGTCAGATTTTCAGAAAATGTACAATTGGCAGCTGTACACATTTAGTAAATTCTGCAAAATTAAGCTGCGATTTGGTCAATGAATACTAGATATATTTGAGAATATGTGGCATTGCATTGATTCTAGCAATCTGTTTGGTTAGGTTGAACTGTATTTTAAACTTTATTTTCGTCTGAAATTCGGGTTATTTGAGAAGATTGTCAAAGTTGAATTGTACATTTTCTGAAAATCTGACCCAAATAATGTAAATAATGTCAATCTCGCGACTGAAATATATATAACATCTGTCAAGAGCATCTTGGATCAGATGAAAAACCCGCAAAGGGTAACCCTAGAATAAATAAAATCTTTAAAAAAAATTGTTTGTAGACAAAAACCAGACGTCCCTAATGATATAACCAGCTTGTGGCGCTGTGAATCAGGTCCACCCACCCCCAGTCCCATCCAATAGCCAATCAATTTTAAAGCTATTTCTAACTATGTGACTAATGGTATTGCTGGGAAAAGGCAATCAAATTTACCTTTATATATGCTGATGGAACAACTTAGCTGTTGTTTACTGATTTATGATTAAACGATATAGGTAAAAGTGGTAGCAGGATACTTTGTCTAAATTTAACAGCACTGCAGTGCTACCTGGTATACAATAGCGATAACACAACCCTGACAACCATGGTCCTGTACAATCAGCCTGTGGCTTCCACTCCCTCTGTATATATACCTCCCTGATATAACTCATTCAATAACATTAACGACCAATAAAACAAATACTAGGCGACTCCACAAGGGACTCATTCCTTACTTTTGGGTGAATGCAAGCCAGATGGACTATACACTCTAGGCTCAAAATTGAGAGAGTCCCTCCAAACTGAGGGAAAGTCTCTCGTTCCAACCCACACAATGCCATTATAATTCCATTAGGACCACAAAATATCCTCAAAACGCCTACTCCAGGGCCAGAAAAGCTATTAGCGCAATAGGTGTCCAATCACTGACATACGATTCTCATCTGATTTGAGAGGTTTTGAACCTATAGATTGTATAATTCTTTGTGGAAAAAGAGGAAAAAGAGCTTAACGAGAGGCGGCCAAAAACCGCCTTGAGAAAGGCGGGCGCAGCTGGCATATTTCGAATCCTTCCGTCGCCCCAGGCCTTTACAGCCAAGGCCCAATACGTTGCAGAACTCAACCTGATCGTGTCGTTTTCCTATTAAACATACCGATAGCCGACAACCTTACCCAGAAATCGCAACGATATGATGTCCTCTGCAAGTTTTGTTCGAAGAAATAATCAATCTAGGCTGTAAAATAGATTTTCGATATTTCTATACTAATCCTATGGGGATGCGTTGGGACTGCCGACCGCCATTTGCGCCACCCCGTTGGAGCCCTAAGGGCACCCAGGCCAGGCCTAGCGTGAGCGTGCTCCCCGCACACACCACCGTGTGTGCGGGGAGCACGGGGCAGGAGAGGGGGGGGGATCATTCAACAATCTATAAGGTAAACGTCAGTCACAAGCACCTCATTTATCACAGGAAAAAACATATTATGGGCGGTTTGATACTTCTGGATGGCGAATAGTTGGAATAGGCTACTTCACAAATTCATTCAGTACCGCCGCAATTGTGGTGACCTCAATCCTGCTCAGGGTCAAGGCAGCCATATTCCAGGACTCTTATACATCCACTATATAGGTGTCAAACTGTGCCCACTTGTACCAGCAATATCTTTTTCTCTGCGCCCGACAAATTAGGCAAGATTAACGCACCATATGTTAAGATTATTCATGCCAAATTCCAGGTCAATTCATCAGCTAAATTTTGCAATGTGGCAACTTTTATGAGAGTGTTAAAACAAGTTAGCGCAGGGTTCGACGGCCAGCAGGGCTTAGTGTGAGGGGCAAACACAGCCCCACCATCCACTGGGGTGCAGGAGCAGCTTTCTGCCAGCCAATGGACGTGAGTGGCTCTTATGAGGTCAGATTCTCAGAAAATGTTTGGTTAGGTTGAACTGTTTGGTTAGGTTGAACTGTACTTGGAACTTTATTTTCGTCTGAAATTTGGGTTTTTTGAGAAGATTGGTGAAGGTGAATTGTACATTTTCTGAAAATCTGACCCATAAAGGGTTTTTCACATTATTGTTGTAACAAACATTCAAGAAAGAGATGCCGGCAGTCATTGGAAGAACTGACATGTCTCGGTGTCAGATTTGACCGACCTATTGTGAACAAAATCATGCAATAAAGAATTTCTGAATTTGAATTTGAATTTGAATCTTCAATTGCATTGGGATATGAGTAGTTGTATGTGGATTATGTCCCTTTGTTAAGATCTATTGATGAACAGCTTTTTCACAAGGAGCTTTCTGTCCCATCTGCCATCTAAAGGACGGACATGTAAACATATCACTGTAAAGCAGATCTGAAGAATACAACGAACTCATTACAGAAACTGACTGTTTTTGGACACTTCTATGATTGGACTGTGTAATAAGGGACTTGCATGGCCGCCATTTTGAATCATGATTCGCATGGAATTATGGGAGTAATGGTACAGTATAAAACCTATAGAAAACATATCATCTTTAGCTTGGAATATTTATCAGTGGTCCAATATCAATATCCATGTGTTTTAGATGTTTCTATAATATGTGACTTCATCTTTCCCATCATGCATTTGGTTTCTATAGATCATTTACACAAACTATGACATTGGTAAAAACATTCTTGCAAATGTTTTCATAAAATTGTTGCTAAATATGTGTATATGTCAGATTTGAACTGAATCTATCCCAGCATGCACTGTCATAGGCATGCGCAGTGGCACATGCAAATCCCCTATTAGAGCAGCATTCTCCTCTTCACCTCATCAAATAAAACAATCTTATATTCACCCATAGTTCATAATTTGGACAAAAGCATTGTATGACTCTGAGAAACTCAGATCTTTAAGTCATGTGTGTGTTACGATTCTATGTATGCTTTGTCAATGTCCGGAATATGTCCGGATAATCTCTGGAACATGTCCGGATAAGAGTCCAGGAGGCAGGAGAATATCCCCGGATCCCACTAGGGCTCTTAGGAACAAGAGGAACGATTTTATCTTCTAATATTATCCTTTCATGCAATATTCATTTGGGAGTTATTATTCCATTGTTTAACTTCTATCAGTGTTTATGTGATATAATTCTCTTCTTCATGTTGAATATCATATTTATCATATTTTTATAATTATTCAGATGTTCTTCATTTTATGTTGAAACACCTTCATTTACTTGCTGAAATAATTATGACTTCCACAAGGAATTCTTGTATCATCAGGTTGGGACCACGGACCTCAACCTCACTTCTAGGATGGATTCTGACTAAAACTGAACTCACAAAAGTATTCTCTCTTCATATTATTATCTCCGGATGAGCGATTTGAACTTAGAATATTATTTCCCCTTGGCCCTAGACATGGACATGGATTCTTTCCTCCATTCTCCCTGCTGGAGATATAACTGATATTTAGGCACGGAAAAGTACTTTATACGATCACGAATATATTAATAGTAAATATCCCTAGTACCTATACTAAGCCTGGAAGAGATCCAGAGTCGAAACACAGACAGTGCAACGCTGGCAGAACATCTCACTGGAAAGATCTTAGGCAAGACTCATAACATTTGTATGCCAATATGTGTTACAGGAAAATGAGGATGAGGAAAAGTGGACTTTGAGATATCATCATATCTGCGAGGACGGGATTAAGCCGAATCCAATGATGGTAAACACTATAGAACATCAAACAAGTATTTCTATATTTGCCTATGTGTTATACCTCCTCATTGTGTCATAATATATTAATGTACCTACAATTTTAATTATCAATGGCCATATGCCTATACCTTCACCGTAGCTCCTACCTGCATGGAGGCTACCTCTACAATGAGGAATCCCTCACCCCCATTGGTCGAGCCACACTCCCAATGACATGCAATGATGGCAAGCCTCCCCTATTACATGAGGAGCTCTCTGACCCCTTACTCATTAGTTGGGTCAGATTTCCAGAAAATGTACAATTGGCAGCTGTACACATTTAGTAAATTAGGCTGCAATTTGGTCAATACAAGGTAAATTCGAGTATATTCGGTATTGTATTGATTCTAGCAATCTGTTTGGTTAGATTGGACTGTATTTTGAACTTTATTTTCAACTGAAATTTGGGTTATTTGAGAAGATTGGTGGAGGTGAATTGTACATTTTCTGAAAATCTGACCCAGTTACCTGCCTGATTAACACCAAGGTTATACCATCAATCTGTATACCTGTACTAGGAATAAATATACATCTATAAACTTCATTACTTCGTTACCTTTTGTGTTACATTAGTTGTAACATATTGGTGGACACCCCTTAAATGTTAGTGATGTTTCTTAATAGTCACTCATTATAGTAATGTAGGTAAATTTAGTTCAATATACCCCTTATAGGCGAACCTCAGGTATGCAAAGATATGCAATACACGGTCATCAAATTCGGTACATACCTTCATACTCCTAACAGTAACACCCCAGCAAGGATTTCTGCGTATATATCACTTTAAAAAATATAAATTTTGCGACTTGTGTTGCGTCCCAAAGTAGACATATGTACCAATGATGACATCCGTACAGACTTTTCCTCTGTGGTACAAGCTATTTCTCATATTACAAATTCTTTTCCAACTGCTAACTTCCTATTTCCGGGCAGATTTTACTATTTCCAGAACAAAAAGTTCCATGTCAGTGGCGATTTTATCATGTCAGCCTCCTTTTCCACTATTTCCCTTAGATATTCACCACAGAAAAGTATGACACTGCACCTTTTTTTCTATTTCTCCTATTGTATGTCCTATTTCCTCTACATGAAAAACCATGTCTGGCTGCTCTGACATCTATGTCAAGATTTGGTCATCTTTTCCATCGACGTCATCCCTGGTACAGTCCTTTTCTACCCAAATAAACAGAGACATGGGTAAGATTTTCAGAAAATGTACAATTGGCAGCTGTATACATTTAATATATTCTGCTAAATTAGGCTGCAATTTGGTCAATACTAGGTAAATTCCAGTATATTTGGCATTGCATTGATCCTAGCAATCTGTTTGGTTAGGTTGAACTGTATTTTGAACTTTATTTTTGTCTGAAATTTGGGTTATTTGAGAGGATTGGTGAAGACGAATTGTACATTTTCTGAAAATCTGACCCACATGAGTAGTGGCTCAGTGTTATGTAACATTATCTACTAGCCGTGAGTGTGGGCCCACCAGCTATCCTTGCATGCATCATTGATTTCGCTATATATAGCCACTTGTTGTCTTCTCTTCCTTTCTCTTTCTCCCTCTCCCTCTCCCCTCGCGCTCACCCTCCCTCCCCCGCTCACCCCCTCTCCCTCTCACCCTCCTTCTCCCTCCCAGTCATGTTGGCATAGGAATACATCATGGTTCATTTGGGTGAAAAGAACTGAGAAAAGCATTGGACAGTGGATATTCCAAAAAGGAAAAGGACTTTCCAAAAAGGAAAAGGATATTCTCAAAAGGAAAAGGACTTTCCAAAAAGGAAAAGGATATTCCAAAAAGGAAAAGTATATTCCAAAAAGGAAAAGTATATTCCAAAAAGGAAAAGGATATTCCAAAAAGGAAAAGGATATTCCAAAAAGAAAACTCTTGGACTTTTCCTATTTCACATAAATATCCTTTCCGATTGGGGACAAAACAACTGGTGACTCATTTCCCTGTAACACATATTGGGATTCGAACTTGACTTAAAGATTGGACAGACATTATACAATAGCAAACAACAAGTAAACGACCGCTATATATCTATCTATAAGTATCTGGATACTAGGGTCAGATCATCAGAAAATGTACAATTGGCAACTCTACACAATCAGTAAATTTTGCTAAATTAGGCTGAAAGGGGATAAATACTAGACATATCTGAGTACATTTGGTATTGTGTTGGTTATGTATATCGTTTTGGCCATGGTGAACTGTGTTTTGAACCTCATTTCTGAGTTGAATTTGGGTTATTTGAGAAAATTGGTGAAGGCGAATTGTACATTTTCTGACGATCTGTCCCACTAGAGGATGCCTGATACTTCAAAGTGATTGCTTCCCGCTAATGCATGCAGGCCACCTACACACGCCTTGAAGTTCATTCTTGGGTGAAATCGCCAGAAAATGTACAATTTGTCTTCACCAATCCTCTCAAATAACCCAAATTTCAGACGAAAATAAAGTTCAAAATATAGTTCAACCTAACCAAACAGATTGCTTGAATCAAGGCAATGCCAAATATACTCGGATTTACCTAGATGGCTAGAATTGATCAAATTGCAGCCTAATGTAGCAGAATTTACTAAATGTGTACAGCTGCCAATTGTACATTTTCAGAAAATCTGACCCTCTTACTGATGGTAACCATCTGAGATTTCTTTATTGAATAAAATGGACCCCTTGGGCCTCCCAAACGAAGACATTTCCTGGAGAATTTGTTTTTCCGAAGTACTCTAATGGAGAAGCATTGGGCTGGAAGCGAAATATAATTCAATCAGCCGGGGTTCGTTGGTCTAGGGGCATGATTCTCGCTTAGGGTGCGAGAGGTCCCGGGTTCAAATCCCGGACGAGCCCAGTAATTTTTTTATGCGAAATATGTATTACAAGATGTGATGATGTAAGCGGGATCCAAATTAGCCCGACAGAAAATTCAACTAAATTAGATGTTTATAAATGGGTGAAATCGCCAGAAAATGTACAATTCACCTGTATTTTGATAAGAGAAATGCTAAATTGTGGGTCAGAATTTCAGAAAAAGTACAATTAGCAGCTCTATACATTTAGGAAATTATGCTACATTAAGCTAAAAACTGATGAATACCGGGTATATCTGAGTAAACTTGGTATGGAATTGATTTAAAGTATCTGTTTTGCTATGTTAAACTATGTTTTGAAGCTAATTTTAGTCTTAAATGTGGGTTATTTAAGAGGATTGGTGAAGGCAAATTGTACATTTTCTGAAAATCTGACCCATGTATTGATTTGATTGCATGGAGATGAGAGTGTATTTGTGTAAGAACGGTTAATTTCAAGGTGTTAGAGATAGTGTAGTTCCAAGTATTTTGTAATGATATAATGTAAGGACGTCCGTAAAGTATATGGGTCAGATTTTCAGAAAATGTACAATTAAACTTCACCAACCCTCTCAAATAACCCGAATTTCAGACTAAAATAAAGTACAAAATACAGTTCAACCTAACCAAACAGATTGCTAGAATCAATGCAATGCCGAATATACTCGAATTTACCTAGTATTGACCAGATTGCAGCCTAATTAAGCAAAATTTACTAAATGTATACAACTGCCAATTGTACATTTTCTGAAAATCTGACCCATATAAAGTGTTTTCATAGGAACTAATCTTGGAATTTATGGTAGAAGAGATTTGAAAGTTTGATGGCAACGCATGAAAATAACTACAATAGTGATTTATAAATGCGTATTTGTTTCAATATGTGGGATTCAAACTGTATGGCCGATACAAATATTTAAAACAAAATGATTTAGACTACAAAGGTTTATATTCCATTAGTCTGCGTTGCTCCGTGCTATAATAAATAGTGAATGGAACACGCAATGTGTAATGGAACACGCAATGTGTAATGGAAGCATTATAGGACAACCTCCCGTAGGAATGGAATCCAATAACATCTCGTTTACACGCTCCATTCTCTCGGTCTCTACACATATATAATTATATATATACTAAATAATGAATGGATTGTTCGAATATGTGTGTTAAAGAAAAATGAGTCGCATTTTGAGAAGGCTTTTAAGATACTATAACTTATTTGAGCCTTCTGAGAGATACGGAAGCATTGAGTCAAGAGAATAATAAAGAAACACGTAGACAGACGCAAATCTTCCTCCTGTTAAAAATTAATGGTATAGGCTATACAACATATGTCTATAATGTTCATGTTAACTTTATATTTCAGAAAAATATACACGATGATTAGAGGGTACGATGTAAAATAGTGTGATCGATCCCAGGATAAAAACCGGGGATAAAAAGTGGCTCTTTGTTGACATGCTGAATAAAAGTTTTTCACAAAAAACAAACAAAAAGAACACGTAGATTGGGTGAAGCACACTACTTTGTGGGAGCCTTAAAAACATAGCCCCTAAAATGTTATTATGATTCAAAAGGAAAATAAAGGAAAAAATTCTCAAAGTCCAAGCTTTTCTCTGCCGATCCGAACCCTTTTTTTTTTTAAAAAAACCTTTATTCAAAACACCTGCCATCTGGGCATATACATGGCTAAATCATTCACAAGTTTCTCATTTGGCATCATTTTAAAACAGCAATTGCTTGGCAGACATCTTCCCTTACTCTCCTATATATCAATTACGTCCTTAGGAATACATTTTACTCGTTCAGACTCTTAAGGTCAGAGTGGAGTTTTCTCCATGCATTAGCATTCTCTTTAAATAAATTCGACATTTTGTTCAGGTCTGGATATTTACCGCTTGTTTCTTGCTGCTGGGCTATGTTCATTTCTCAATTTATATCAATATCATAAAATGGGATTCGTTTAGGAAAATGAGTCATAAGTCGCGAATATGGATTTTGAGATACCATCATATTTGAAACGATGAGATCAAGCCGATTCCAATGATAGTAAACATCAAGGACATTTAATAAGTATTTCTATATTTTAAGTTTGATAATTTTATTTTTGAAAAAAAAGGTTTGCAATGTTTCTGGCTGGGTAATTACCAGTAGGGCCTAAAGTAACTGGGGGATTTTTCTTTTAGCATTTTCTCTCAGTATCAGTAGATTAAATTGCTAAATATTGTCTGTATCAACCTTTTTCATATAATGGACTCCCCATACCTTAAAATATTGAAAAAGTGTATTCACACTTGATTAGATGTTTATTCTACCCTAAGTTATGGAGTTTCAAAGTTTTAGTGGCGGCCATTCTCTTTTCAAATAATTATGGTGATATCTCAAAATCCATATTTTGTGACTTATGACTCATTTTCCTAAAACGGATCATTATAGACATCTAAACGTTCACAGGGGGTAGCCCGTGAAAATGGTGACACTCTCCTCGGCCTGTGACGTCAGTGCAATCTATTTATAGTTGTTCTAAACAAGAGAAATGTACCTTTAAAACAGTTTTTGGAAGTTTAAGGTGTTTGTATATTTTATGAAATAAAAACGATCAACTCCTCATTTTGTCCAAAATATTGTATTGATTCCGTCACAAATGCATTGAATAGTAAAACTACCGTGGAATCTGTGATGAAGAAAATCTAGTATCTATCAACAGGAAAAACTTTGTAAAAATAGTAGTAAAGCGGTACAAAATCCTAATAAAAATCAATGGTCTTTTAAGAGGTGCCAAACAGGTACAACTATTGGGACGTTGTGATAGGTATGAAGAAATAGAGAACTCGTGGTTGACTGTTGACAGTTGGAACAGCATTATTAAATACATTTGATCCACTAGACGAATCAAAACTCTGGTCGAATCAATAATATTAAAACAAATAATTAATAAACTAGTTTGATTATCTCTTAGACTATGGATGAGTATGTGGGTCAGATTCTCAGAAATGTACAATTCACCTTCACCAATCTTCTCAAATAACCCAGATGTCAGACGAAAAAAAGTTCTAAATACAGTTCAACCTAACCAAACAGATTGCTAGAATCAATGCAATGCCGAATATACTCAAATTTACCTAGTATTGGCCAAATTGTAGCCTAATTTAGTAGAATTTACTAAATGTGTAAAGCTGCCAATTGTACATTTTTTTTAAAAATATGACCCATATAAAGCCCTTCACTATAATCGTGTACCGGGCTATGCCAAAGGTGCGCTTGAAACCGGGCTATGCCAATTGTACATTTTCTGAAAATCTGACCCATATACTGAACACAAGGCTTGTTCCACTAAAAGCTCATATGTTTCTGTTGGCAGAGCAGTGATCCCATCTAGTTTTTGTAAGCTTTTCAAAGATAGTAGTACTTACTATAATCTTTGGCTTTATGACATAGCAGAGCAAATGCACGGTTTTGACACTAGATGTCAGTAGCGACAACAGGTACATATTACCTTTTACCCTAAACCTGGAGTTACACAGACCTCTATCTCATCAGTGGTGAACAGATTACAAAAATTACTACATCAGGGTTTTACCCTGAAGCGAACATTTATTATTATTAACAGATTATATTGATAAATATCAATTATATAACGGGATTTAAATTAATAAGCAAACATACAAGGTTAGGATCTGCACCTCCATGCATTCAATGGGACAGATTTTCTGAAAATGTACAATTCGCCTTCACCAATCCTCTCAAATAACCCTCACTTAAGAAATAAATGAGGTTTAAAATGCAGTTTAACATGACAGAACAGATACTTTAAATCAATGTGATACCAAATATACTCAGATATACCCGGTATTCTTCATTTTTCAGCCAAATTTAGCAGAATTTACTAAATGTGTAGAGCTGCCAATTGTGCTTTTCTGAAAATCTGACCAACATATTCCTCATGGGCGTATGTGTGATGTGTTACAGGAAAATGAGTCACAAGTCGGAGAAAATAGATTTTGAGATATTATCATATTTGAAAAGATGAGATCGGGTGGATTGTAATGTTGATAACATTTGGACATTTAATAAGTATTTCTATATTTTAAGTTTGATATTTTGAGTTTTGACAAAAACGTTTTGCAATATTCCAGGGTGGAAATCAACTAGTAAAGTAGGTAAATATACTCTATAATCATTAAGATGACCTTCGAAATGCATGGGTATATTTAATAGTCTAGGAAATTTCAGAGCAATGCGTGTATAATAAAGTTTAGGAAATTTAGTAGACATGTTCATACGACTGAAAGCGGCAGATACCCACAAAATGAGAACATTCCTACTAAGAGATCCAAGTCTTGTGACAAATTTGCCTGCAACACAATGTTGTACTGGCAGAGACTGAACCACTGGTCTAACCATTCACAGATGATATATGGATCAAGTTGCCAGAAAATGTACAATTCACCTTCACCAATCCTCTTAAATAACCCTAATTTAAGACATAAATGAGCGTCAAAATGCAGTTTAACACAACAAAACAGTTACTTTAAATCAATCTGATACCAAATATACTCAGATATACCTGCTATTCTTCATTTTTCAGCCAAAGTTAGCAGAATTTACTAAATGTGTAGAGCTGCTAATTGTACATTTACTGAAAATCTGACCCATATATGGATCAAGTCTGCAGAAAATGTACAATTCACCTTCACCAATCCTCTTAAATAACCAAACGTAAGACGAGAATCAGGTTCAAAATACAGTTCAACATAACCAGGCAGATTTATTGAATGAATACAACACAGAATACATACAGATATATATTATTTATCATTTTTCACTCTAATTTAGCAGAATTCGATAGATGCGTAGCACTATAGATTGTGCATTTTCTGAAAATCTGACCCAAGAGCATGATGTCTATCATGATCGACTTTACTCGGATATGTACATTAAGCAACATTGGTTTATGCTGTGAGTTTTTTGTGATGACATCTCAATTATTGATAACAATATATATATGAAATATTGATAACAAACAAACACAGATCAAAATAGTACAGCCACTTGAATAGGGAGAAAATGATTAATTATTTGGGAGAGAATGAACAGAAACATCTCCAGATTATATGTACTCCGATATCACAGCTCAGGTTTAACAAATAAATTAAAAATCACTTAAAAAATAAAGATGTTTTTTACCCCACATTGGTGTATGTACCATATGCTATTTGTATGGGCGGGAGTAGTGTGGTAATTTGCACCAGTTCAACATGTGTGGTATGATATTGCCATTCCCTCTTCCTCCCCCCAGTACACAGCTATATACTTATACATATCAATGTGGGAGTAAATATAGAACCTATATTCGAATGTGGTACTCGGGAAACTATTGCAGTTTCCTCAATGGGTTTTTTTGTAACCCCCTCGTCTATCGACTTGTGGGCCACGAAAAAAAAAAGAAAAAGTCCAATAGTGTCCCTCGCACCACATTCTCATTAGGTTCTATCTATGTACCAATGATTCATAGAAAACAGAAAGGGCCAGCCAGTTTACAAAATAGAAATCAGTCAATATATATGTGAATGGAAAAACAAATGCATTGATCAGAGGTCAAAGTTCAGAATAAATCTTAGAAAAAGTTCCCTGAAAATACATGAGCAGAAAAGCAGAAATCATTTGGTGTCACCAACCTCTCACCAACTCATGTAAAAAATAAAATCTGTTGAAGTCGCCAGAAGATGCACAACTTTACAATCTTTTCGAGTAACCCAACATACATTCTAGGCCCAAAGTTGAGAGAGTCCCTTCAAACGAAGGGAAAGCCTCTCGCCTCAAACCGCTCAATGCCATTATAATTCAATTAAGATCGCAAAATGTCATTATATTCCCATTAAAATGCCGAGTCCTGGGCCAGGAAACCGATTAGCGAAGTAGGCATCTAATCACTGACACAACATTCTTCTCTGATCTGAGGGTTTGGACCTAGGGTGCATGAACAGACTCGAAAGAAATACCAAATATAGTACATGTAGTATGTGTATGCTACTTTTCAGCCTAATTCAGCAGTGAACTGAATGTACAGAGCGGCCAATAGGGGACTTGCATGTCTCACTGCGCATGTCTGCTGCAGTGCATGCTGGGATGGATTCTGTTGAAATCTGACATACAAATATTTGGCAGCATTTTTATCAAAAACTGCAAGAATGTTTTCACCAATATCTTAGCTTTTATAAATGATCTATGAAAACCAAAATGCATGATGGGAAAGATGAGGTCTTGTTGTATGGAAACAAGTATAACACATAGATTTTGACATTAGAGCGTTGATAATTATTCCACGCTGAACATGACATGTTTTCTATAGATTTTAGACTGTAACATTAGTCCCATAATTCCATACGAATCCAGATTCAAAATGGCGGCTATGCAAATCCCCTATTGCCCTTTCTGACGGCTCTGTACTACACTTTACATAATGAAGATTAGTTTCCTTACTAGGTTTTGATAACATCCGAATATTTAAACCACCAAAACCTATTTGCTGCCTTCTCCGCAATTCATATCAACCAACCAACCGGGCGAAAAATCAGATGAGAAAAAAACGTCAGATGTGTGTTTTCCGTGACCATCAGAAATCGCTTCTATATTTTAGATGCACGATACTGACCAAAGCAAGAAACATGAAAGGGACATTATCTGACTTAAGCAATATTTTAACAGTTTCATGGTCACTTTTTATAGGTACCGGTAAACTACAGAAAATACATTAGCATATACTTAACAAACATTCGATAATCACCCAATTTGGATGGATTTATAACATAGGAAAACACCAATACATATATATACAGGTGCCCTTACATCAGTCAACAGTGACATTTGTAATGGGTTACAGGAAAATGAGTAACAAGTTGCAAAAAATGGATTTTGAGATACCATCATATTTGAAAAGATGAGATTAAGGCGATTCCAATGATAGTAAACATTAGGATATTTAATAAGATAAGTATCTCTTTATATTTACATTTGATATATATATGTTTGATATTTCTGGGTGGGCAATTACCAGTAAAGTAACTAAATATTCTCCATAGGATGACCTTGCAAACACAAGGATATACTTAATACACTGTCTTAACATTTGATACATGCATGACTAAAAGCGTTTAAACGTTCCAAAAGTCAGAAGATTCCAACAAAGAGTTCTTGTCCCTTTTTTAGAATATTATTTTTGTGACTTGTGACTCATTTTCCCGCAACACATCACATTTACTCACATGAAACAGTAGAGTAGATAATGGTGATACACCATGAACAGCCTTAGTACAAAATATGATACAATTACAAAAAGATGTTCATCAGAACAATCAAAATATTCCTAGGATACGATTCAAGCTTGTTTTCGAGTATGTCGTTACACGGACATTAACTAGGAAATAGAGAGGTTCAGCAAGCAAGCCTATCTCAATTACGTAACCGTATCCGTATCACGTTTGTGAATTACGTCGAATGATTATGCATACAAAATAAATTGTGAGATGAAACATTTTGCTTGAAATGTACCGTTACGCTTTCCCCATCTGGTTTTGCTGAATCTCTTTCTTCTGTTTAAGGTATGTGTGTATATCAGAGATACGGATACGTTTACGTATAGGTTAGACTTGCTGAACCTCCCTAATGCGGGCCCTAATGCCAATAGGTTCAACATGTTACAACAGGTATGTATCTACATTTCAGATACATTTTAGATTAATATCGAACAAATTGTACGAATACACACAAGTCACTACATTTGCACTTTCTCTAGTCTTAGCAAGGGAAATAGGGGATTTGCATGTGCCACTGCCCATGTCTGTTACAATGCCTCATGGGATAGATTTTGTTGAAATCTGACATACAAATATTTGGCAACATTTTTATCGAAAATCGCAAGAATGTTTTCACCAATATCAGAGCTTGACATTAGAGCATTGATAATTATTCCACACTGAACATGACATTTTCTATAGATTTTACACGGTATCATTAGTCCCATAATTCCATGTGAATCAAGATTCAAAATGGCGGCTATGCAAATCCCCTATTGGGTTTATTCACAAGATCACATTTCTTCTTTGTCGAGCCATAGACAGGGTCTCTGCGCCATTGGACTAACGAATTTCAAGGCTTTTTCTTTCCTGGCCTATTTCAGTGATTTTTCAGAGTCCTTATGAACGAACCAGGGTATTATATTTATTATTGTTCATAGGCCAATGACGTATTTAACAAATTTTATATTCATATTTTATATCAATCACCGTTTTTCAACTTCTACTTTGAGAGTCGCTGTCTAAGGTGTGAGTCAGGGGAAAGTGTAACTGTATCAGAGTAAGAAACAATATCTTCGAAAATTTCCAGGCCATATAATAGATCCCAACAGAATTCAAGGCCGATATGTTTTTTCAGGCCATCAGACCAAAATGCCCATTTCCAAGGCTTTTCAAGGCCTTGAATTTATTTGTCCAAATTCAAGGCTTTTCCAGGCCAGAGACCCTGATATATGTTGTGTACAAAGATTGGGACGAATAATTTGGACAATGTATGAATATCGCATTTTAGGAGTTTGTAAACTGTCGTGATTAATTCCAATTTAACTGAATAACTCCTTATCAATATGAATCACTTTTTAAGGTAGAGTATATTCAACTTGAAGAAAAAAATCCTAAATTTCCCATCGCCACGAATATATATATAAATTTATACCTAAGCATGAATTGAAAGTTTTGTCCAGCAAATATGTGGGTATGTTATGTGAGGTAACCCGGAGTGGTTCAACAAAATAAGAATATTAGGGTGAAATCGTCAGAAAATGTACAATTCACTTTCAGCAAATCTTCCAAATTTCCCACATTTAAAACAGAAATAAGGTTTGAAATAAAACCAACTAAACCAACACATTATTTAAATCCCCCAATACCAAATATACCCAGTATGTACCATTGTTTCACCCTCATTTAGCAGAACTCACTAAATGTGTAGGGCTGCCAATAGCCCATTTGCACGGCCGCCATTTGGCATGTCAGGGCATCAGAAGTATAAAAAAAGAGTGTACGTATATATGATTGTGACCTAGAGTCTAGTGAAAGTAAGTGTGGGGTGGAATGGCAGGTAAATCACTGTCAATGGTTGACCGATACATCTGCTATCTCTCCTCCCCTAAAGTTGAAGATGGGGGGTGGATTTTGCTTTTATCTATACTAATGAATGAAATTGTAATAAAGAGATTGGAATTTAATGGTGTAAATTAAGTTAAAAGAAGTAAAACAATTAAGTTGAAAGTCAGTTATGAACGTTAATAGTATATGTGATTGAAATTTTTATCGGCGAATGAAATGTATCACATCATGTGAAATTTAGTCGAATAAATTTTTTAAAAAAAATAATAAAAAAAAAAGGGATCAGGGGATCATGGGTCCCATTGCAGTAGCAAAAAATCGTCCTGCATGATTTGGCAGACTATAAAGACCTCAAGCAATCCCATATTTAAATAGAATCCGTTCATTCGCTTTTTGAAATGCAAGTTGGCTATTGTACATTTGCTGAAGATCTGACCCATTATACATTATCCATGCCTATGAGGAGGAGTAGGTTGTCTATCATAAAGGTGAGCTGGGACTGGAGTCCCCCTGGTGGTCGACTGTAGAACACAGGCGGTTGACACACTCGTTGAAGAGGTCAGTGCGGTCAGCATACACGTGGTGACCAGCGCCTTTAATAATCTGTAACAAGAGTGAAGGGATTAATACTTTATTTGTTATAATATTGTTGTTATTGGTAGTGGGCTAATAAATGGGCCAGATTCTCAGAAAATGCACAATCTACAGTTCTACAGATCTATTCTGCTAATTTAGAGTGAAAAGTGATAAATACTAGGTATATCTGAGTGTATTCTGTATTGTATTCATTCAATAAATCTGTCTTGTTATATTGAACTGTATTTTGAACAAGATTTTCGTCTTAAATTTGGGTTATTTGAGAAGATTGGTGAAGACCAATTGTACAATTTCTGCAGACTTGACCCATATATATCTTAGGACTAGATTACAAGAACAAGTAAACCTGTGTTGAGACGAGGCTGGTGTTAAAGGAAGTGTCTTATAATTACTCATAGTGAGTGATATATATATATATTATATATATATATATATATATATATATATAAATTTTTTATTCAATCTTGTCAGATACATGAAAAGGACAATTGTGTCTAATACTAGTTATACTAATATTAGTTCTTCCGACTGGCCCTAGACCTTCACTGACCAAATAAAGTACAATTATATAATACAACATTCTCCTATTGGTTCAGAGTATGATATTATACAAATTACATGAGTACAATATTAGACAATTTACAATTTACTTGTTAAACAATTAACAATTTACATGTTATACAATAATTCCATAAATTTGCCGCTGCACATTACCTATAGCTAGATGGTAGAAAATTTTATGAATATTTATTTCTAACATCTAAATTCAGTTTTATAGTACTCTTAATGATGTATCAACTCTACATTATTTTAAGGTTAATTAATTAATTAATTAGTTAATCACTTTTATTACACAATGTCATGAGGATTGAATTAATCACGGAATATTTCTAACAATATCCCCGGAACAATACTTACTATACTAGGTTGACAGTAACGCATGGAATTTAATACTCTTGAAGAAGAGTACCCCTACCTCCCATCCTTTCCCCTATATTTACCCTATGACTACCCATTGATGGCTCAATCTTAGTTTAGGTATTATACACCTGTCACGATAATCACTACTTATACCTCTATAAGAACATATTTTCGAACGTTATACAATTCAATACTTATCATCAATTTTTGTTAGTTTTGTCATTCTTGACCTGCACATTCTCGGCTTGATCACTAAGATACTGGTCGAAGTCCGAACAATACACTTGCCTGAGATATTTGTGAAAATCTTTCTTATTACCTATCAGTTGTGTTTTATCTGGTAGGTTATTCCATAATGTAGGCATTTCAAACAGGTATGATTTTTTATACATTTTTTATATTTTCGTTTCGGGTAATGGTACAATCATCTTTTTACCTTGTGCTAAATTCCTTAGACATACTTTCCTTTCATCTATATTTTTACCTTCTTTCACTCTTGTAAAAGCCCTTCCCAATATATGCATATTTCTTCTTGTTTTTAGGGTTGGCATTTCTAGTTTAACATGAATTTGTTCAGTGCTGGTCATTCGTGGTAGTTTCAAAATAATTTTGAACGCTGAATTTTGAAGTGCCTGAAGTCTTTTCATATAATTCTGTGAAGCCGCCCCATAAAACACGTCTCCATAATCTATGTGCGGTAGGATTGTTGTCTTATACAATAACATTAACGTATCCTTTTGACATATACCATAAAGTTTAGATAAGGCTATATATATTTGTGAGAAGCTCTGAGCTGGTGGCATGCTGGTGATCTATGGATCTGCTATACATATATATATGTGCTGCCGCCTGTAGGTACAGTTGGTAACTAAATCATGACATTATTTGTCTGATGTTTTACAGGTGTAAGATAGACAAATAGGTAACCAGGCCTTTGGATAAAATCCAGGTCTTCCAGTCGTTACCTTTATAGAAAAAAACTTGTTAGCTTATGAGAGTGACTGTCTAATAAGTACAAGGTATGATACATTATATAAAGGAGAGAGAGAGAGAGGGAGAGAGAGAGAGAGAGGGAGAGAGACAGACAGTAACAGAGAGACAGAGACAGTGAGAGAGGGGGACAGAGAGACAGAAAAGGAGAGAGAAGGGGGTGAGAGAAAGAGAGAGAAAGAGAGAGAAAGAGAGAGAAGGAGAGAGGGAGAGGGGGGAGAGAGACAGAGACACAGAGAGAGAGGGGGAAAGAAAGAGGGGAGAGAGAGAGGGAGAGAGAGAGGGGGACAGAAACAGACAGAGAGAGAGTGAGAGAGAGAGAGAGAGAGAGAGAGAGACAGAGACAGAAACAGAGAGACAGGGAGAGTGAGAGAGAGGGGGGGGACAGAAACAGAGAGACAGAGAGAGAGAGGGAGAGACAGAGACAGAGAGAGAGAAAGAGAGAGAGGGAGGGGGGGAGAGACAGAGACAGAGAGAGAGAGGGAGAGAGAGAGGGAGAAAGAGAGAGGGGGAGGGGGGGGAGAGACAGAGACAGAGAGAGAGAGGGAGAGAGAGAGGGAGAAAGAGAGAGAGGGAGGGGGGGGGAGAGACAGAGACAGAGAGGGAGAGAGAGAGGGAGAAAGAGAGAGAGGGAGAAAGAGAGAGAGGGAGAGACAGAGACAGAGAGGGAGAGAGAGAGGGAGAAAGAGAGAGAGGGAGAGACAGAGACAGAGACAGAGAGGGTGAGAGAGAGGTGGAGAACAGACAGACAGAGAGGGAGAGAAACAACATTACTCACCTGAACATCTACATAGGAGTCTTTACGTATGTACTTTATCTCATAACCCGTACTATTGTCCACCCACGACCTGGAGCCGTATATTAATGTCATGGGCAGGTCCTGGGGAAGGTCCTTCACGCGACTGATGATCGGATTCTTGGCCCAGCCGAAAGGCACAGACAGGGTCTTAAATGCAGTTTCACCACTGGAAAAATGAAAAACGATTGTGTTATGTATAATCTGCCACCTTTTTGTAACATAAGGTTTATATGGGTAAAATCGCCAGATAATGTACAATTCGTCTTCGCCAATCCACTCAAAGAATCCCAATTTAAGACAAGAATTCGGTTGAAAAAGCAGTTCAACATAACCGAACAGATTATCTGAATCAATGCAATATGAAATATGCCCAGATATATCTAGTATTGACCACTTTTCAGCCTAATTTAGCAGAATTTACTGAATGTGTAGAACTGCCGATTGCATATTTTCTGACGATCTGACCCATACAACAGGAACGCCAAATAAATAATTTTCAAGACGTTTTGAAATAAGAAGATATTTTAGGGTTATAATCACCGAAATGCATGCATTGCATAATAGTAAATAAGTCGGCTCAGTCTCAGGGGAAGGCCACCGCAATGCTTTTCTGAGAATTTGAAAGATTAAAATTTGTTATGAACTTAAAATTTCATCCTCAATAAAAACGAATCCTTAAAGAAACATATCTAGTTGAGGGGAATATATAACCAGGGATGAAAGTGGGACACATGGTAAAAATACTGTAATATTTCTGGAAAGGGGGAAAAACAGGAGGAAATTAAAAAAAAATGTTTGATGATATTTAACTTTGAAAATTCCAACGAACTTTGGTAAACGAATTTTGTGAAATGTTTCTAAGAGTTTTTTGGTGAAAACCTTATAAGAATGATGATTTTTTTGTGAAATTCGACAATTTTTATGTCTCAGAAATAAATACTGATTTCATTAGGAATACTGAAGACTTTAGTCCCTGTATAACTCTCTAGTTACTTGGAGGTAATACAACATCGTTATATATCCCATAGCATAGGCTACGCAAATTAATCATTTGATATAATTAGTAGCGGAACCACAAAACTCGCTATAACCTGTTTGGTGCACTTATGGACTAATTGGGTTTTGTTATCTGGTATTGCACGCCACGCCAGGTTACTACACATTCACTGAAGTAAATAATTGTCTTTTCTCTGTGTGGTTGAGGTTACAGTTACAATATAACACCTAGACCACACACAAACATGAAACACACATACCAAGCACAGGCCACGCTGAATCTTCTAGCTGACCTACCCAACACACACACAAACCACAACAGCCCAACAATGCTCCAACAAAACATATAGCCCATATGACCCAAATAAATGTCTAATTCATCACCCACTGTATTGTATTGTATTGTAACAGCATTGTATTAATATTGAGTTAGCGCCAACTATCATAGCATTAGAATTAGATAACTAGAACCAGTGTGAGACCGTAGTTAGACACAGCAGTGGACGGAAAACCATGGAATTCAGCAATGAATATATACCCGTGAGACCATGTCTAGGTTAAAACCGATTTGCAAATTGACTATGTATCTTCATTGTACTTGACTACTTGTGAAATGATTTGACTTATTGATTTGCTGTATAAACATTCTAAATAATAAAAAAAAAATAATGACATAATTATGACATATCAGCTATATACTAATAAAGTCTCTATACCTCTATATTAAGGTTGGGTGGATGGACTACCAACTGGTTGAATCAATCATATAGTTTCTCTTCAAGTCTAAATGATCACACGTTTATAGTTTTGTAACAGTATGTCCAACGATAGGGGAGTTGCATGTCTCACTGCGCATGTCTACTGCAGTGCATGCTGGGATGGATTCTGATGAAATCTGACATATGAATATTTAGCAACATTTTTATCGAAAATTGCAAGAATGTTTTCACCAATATCATAGCTTTTATCAATGATCTATGAAAACCAAATGCATGATGGGAAAGATGGAGACTTGTGTCATGGAAACATGTATAACACATGTATATTGACATAAGAACATTGATAATTATTAAATGCTGAACATAGCATGTTTTCTGTAGATTTTTCACTGTACCATCAGTCCCATAATTCAATGCGAATCAAGATTCAAAATGGCGGGTATGCAACTCCCCTATTCTGAGTTCTTTGTCAGGGACCGTTACACAAGTTTCTGATTGGATAAATGGGGGACAGGTCCATATCGTTGTACAGGGAGAACAAGAGCATCATGGGATATTTTCACCAGATATATTTTCGTAGGATTAAAGGGTTCAATCACTTCCTTTGCACATTTTCAGAATTTTATTAGCATAGCTTGCTAAGCCCCATACCCCTATACAGATATATATGGGTCAGGTTTTCAGAAAATGTACAATTCGCCTTCACCAATTCCCTCAGATAATACACATTTAAGACAAAAGTTAGCTCCAAAATGCAGTTTAACATAACAGAACTGATACTTTAAATCAATGTGATACCAAATATACTCAGATGTACCCGGTATTTATCATTTTTCAGTCAAATTTAGCAGAATTTCCTAAATGTGTAGAGGTGCCAATTGTACATTTTCTGAAAATCTGACCCACATATGGATATACAGACAAAGAAAAAGGTGAAGGAGAATTTGTACAGTATTGATTATGTTTGACAATGATGGTGTTGATATACTATTGAGTAGATGCCCTCAGGGTCTTGCTGTCCACCTGGTGGTATAACAGTGTGGAATGATGTTATTTCATTAAAAACTGAGCTTTTGTTGAAATGTATTTGTATCATCAGCATACAGCAACGTAAGAATACATCCACAAGGCGGACAGGCGTATTTTGTTAACCCTGTTAAAATTGTCTGGCTGTGTAAATGAAATTTTAAAAATTATTCCCCCGAAGAAGACCACACTTAGGTAGAAACATTGGGTTTCGTCCATTGTTTAAAGATCAAATAATAAACCAGAGAAACTAAAGCAGGACTTACTTGCTTCTACGGATTTTGTATCATAAACATTACAAAAATTATGTTAAATGTTATTTAATTATATAAGGTATTGACAAACCTTGGTTGTTGCGCGTTGCAGTGATAGATATACTGCGCTACAACGCCCTCATCAGCGACAGGAGAGAACTTGGCCATCAGGTCTGGGCGCATTCGGTGCACAAGGCCAGGTCCTACAAAACACAAACATAACATATGGGTCAGATTTTCAGAAAATGTACGATTGGGAGCTGTACACATTTAGTAAATTCTGCAAAATTAGGCTGCAATTTGGTCAATACTTGGTAAATTCAAGTATCAGGGATGCAAGTCGGGTAAGGTAAAATAATCTGAACATTTTCCAAGGTATCTAGGTCAGTCCAAGGGGTGTATAAGATTCCCATTCCCGGAGGTCTTGAGAGAAGGACCTCGGGGATTTCCGTGTGCTGCATTGACCCAATGCTAAAGACTAACGGAAATATCTGGAATCTCACTTCAGTTAGGATCTGAGGCCGCCTCTCCCCCGGCAGGGATAGGCGGCTCCGTTAGCTCCAGGCTCCGTGAGAACACTTAGATAGAGGTCTCATCCCATCACTCCCCTATGGCGTGTGTACAACCTCTACTCAAACTGCCTACATTTGTTGGTGTAACAAGATGATCCAACAACAATATTGTCAAATGAGATTTTGAGAAAATTTTGGAATTTATAAGTCAGTTTATTGTATTGTATGGGACATTTGCCGACTTTTCCATATATCTGAATTCAGTTGATAATCTGAGAACTTGCATCCCTGAAGTATATTCAGCATTGCATTGATTCTAGCAATCTGTTTGGTTAGGTTGAACTGTATTTTGAACTGTATTTTTGTCCGAAATTTGGTTTATTTGAGAAGATTCATGATTGGCGAAGTTGAATTGTACGTTTTCTGAAAATCTGACCCATATATGAAACAATAATAGGTAGACGAAGTTAGGGCCTATAATTTTGTTTTATGGGTGGCCTGGTCGACTACAAGTTACACCTGATATATACTACGTCTTATTAAAACTCAAAATGTGTGTAAATCACACAAGAATTTTACCAGGTAACCTCATTGTTCACATTGATGTGACCATATAAATGAATACAGAAACAAGGGTGTTATTACAAATCTGTCAATTTAATCATTATAAGTTATATTTAAAATAGATGATTGTTAACTGAAAATTCATTTCAGTCAAAGTGCATACATACAATCATTTTTTTATTCAGTAGACATGTACAATAACATGCATTCCTGAATAAGACTATAACCTTCTACTGGGTAGGTTTTCCAAGCAGTCCATAAAATACTTCGCCCAATGTGGGGCTCGAACCCACGACCCCGAGATTAAGAGTCTCGTGCTCTACCGACTGAGCTAACCGGGCTAGTTAAAACATGTACAACACTATTATGATATTCTCACTTGTATTTACGTTCAGCTTAACACATCTTAATAATATATGTAGAAACTAAACGTAATGGAAAAGGGAACTCCTGGAAGAGCTATGATTCTCATAGAAGGGGCTGTCCATTTCCAGATCTAGATATATTATTATTATATACAAACATACACATCGTATATTGTGGTGCCTGGATATGATTTCTATTTCCGTCCGGTCTTTTCTACTTGGTATGATACCACAGAGAGAATTCACAAATAATATATGAAACACTTCGTTTGGAGTGAGAGAGAGAGAGTGGGAGAGAGAGAGAGAGAGAGAGAGAGAGAGAGAGTGGGAGGGAGGGAGAGAGAGAGTGTGTGTATGAGAGAGAGAGAGAGAGGGGGGGGAGAGAGAGAGAGAGAGAGTGTGTGTATGAGGAGAGAGAGAGAGAGAGAGAGAGAGAGAGAGAGAGAGAGAGAGAGAGAGAGAGAGAGAGAGAGAGAGGGAGGATCAATGGCAGGTGTACAGTTTGGTAGACATTTGTACTTGTTACAAGAAGACTACAGAGTCGGACTGAGCCTCCTACATTGTGGTTCTACCAGGCAGCCCAGAAAACAAGTAAATAATAATATATATGTGATGTGTTACAGGAAAATGAATCACAAGTCGAAAAAAATGGATTTTGAGATACCATCAGATTTGAAAAGATGAGATCAAGGCGATTCCAATGATAGTAAACATTAGGATATATAATACGTATTTTAAGTTTGATATTTTTATTTTGGAAAAAAGAGTGCAATATTTCTGGGTGGATGGTAACTAGTAAAGGAGCTAAATATACTCTATGAGATGACCTTAGAAATATATGGATATTTTCAATAATCAATGAATAAAACACATAAAACTATCAATTTTGCTACTTGTGACTCATTGTCCTATAAGTTAGTATAACACATCACATTTGGTATCAATAATCAATATTCCATGGCAGTATTTTCCATCTTATCCATGTGTCACAATTTGTCCCTTTTATCGATATATCGATCTCGTCTTTCTGAGGCGTTAAATAGCTTATAGATGGAGTTTACTCATTCGAGAGTTTCGTTCTCGTGTCTCTAGGCCAAAAGCCAGCACTTTGGACTGCTAAGTCACCCCAATACTAAACATGGCCATGTCCGAGAATAGACTCAGATGTGTTAAGGAATGAAAGTGAAACCAAAAATACCTTCAGATAATCATGGTCTATCGATTTTGATCAACAGATAAATTGACTTTTCTTTTTAATAATCTTGCAGCTTTGCTATTAACAATAATCACTATAAGCAACTATTGGCTTCATATCTCCTCACTCCTAGATTTAGATAAAACAAAATTTCCACGAATTCATACTGTGTAAGCTGAATTTGTTTTTTACCAAAGACTATTTCTGGTTTTATATAATGTAGATAGAAAAAAATAGATAAATAAAATTTAATTCTAAAAAACTTAAATTATCTCTATATGTTCTGGACCCCTGCCAAAAATCCCAATAAATGTCTATTCCTTTACCTGGGTCCCTAAGAACAATAAGTGACCATGGCAATAAGAACATTTCCCCCATGGGTAGCATCATTTCCAAAGCATAACCAACCAACTTCCTTGATAAAGAGCATGCGTAGCCCGAAACGTCAGACCCCCAATAAAACAACCCCATACTGAATCCCCTCTTCTGTCCTCATTGTTTTGTGTTTTGTGTTTTATACTCCATCTAGATTTATATAAAATAATTAGAAATCTTACCTAGAGGCCCGGCTGCACGGAGACCTGCGAAAGGGTTGAATGGTTGCATTAAAGTAGCCAGAACCCGTATCCAGCGGGGCAGCTTCTGTTGATAGTCATGATTATTGGGCTTCTCAGGGAATCCCCACGGGTCCACCAGGACAAGGTGTTTAACATGTTGAGGATATGTAAAGGCATAAGATGCAGAAATAAAACCTCCGAGACTGTGTCCAAGCATTACAAACTTGTCCAGTTTCATCGCTATTCTCCAGTCCTCGATTGATTCAACAAGTTCCGCCTCACACAAGAATGCGTCTTTACTTAGGTTAGGTCTGGAACTTCTGCCAAAGCCAAGAACATCGAAAGCATAAACTGGTCGACCCGCTGCTAGTTTTTCGAGATTTAAAACCCACAATCCCACTCCTGAACCCATGCCATGCACAAGGACGAGAGGTGTGGCGGTTGAGGTCGTGTTCATTGATATCGTTCGAAGATATCTTGTGCCATTTGCTATTTTTATGAATTTCTTGTCCACAGCACTCCAGTAACCTGAAATAGAAAAGGAATGCAACAGGTTGAATAATAGCCACACACAGAGATATCGAGAGACATTTGAAAAACATGACTGTTTTCAGTAGTCTAAGATGGACGTGGGAGAACAAAACATTATATGAACGATTGTAAAATTATCTTTTTAATTTTTAAGGTAATGTCCTAGTCCGCTCTCACATCCCAATAATTAATTAAGCAGTTGGAGGACATTGTGCCTCCATTGGTAATAACGGGACAATCTTTTGTCCCTGATTATAAATGTGATTTATCATTTATTCACTTGGTTTGATTAGATGTAGAGATATTCTGGATGAAAATAGAGAGAAACATAGTTTTGGGAATATGATGATACATTCTGGTCGAAGTATACCTCGATGTAAACGAATTCAAAATTTACGGTTTGGAGAAAGCCTTTACCCGGTTATTTCCGAATCATAGAACATCATACCAAGTAATTTCATCAAACAATATCAACAGGCTTTAAACAACTTCTACTGAATACTTTCTAGTGAGCTTGTTAGATTTCTAAAGAAGAAGATGAAATTCTATGGAAAAGACTGAAGAACATATTGTAAAGTTGTGCAATATGTTTCTGGCACTAGTTTCATAGTATGAGAAAATGTCTGTAGTAAAACAGAAATATTTGTAATGTTGAGAAAATGTCTGTAGTAAAACAGAAATATTTGTAATGTTGAGAAAATGTCTGTAGTAAAACAGAAATATTTGTAATGTTGAGAAAATGCCTGTAGTAAAACAGAAATATTTGTAATGTTGAGAAAATGTCTGTAGTAAAACAGAAATATTTGTAATGTTGAGAAAATGTCTGTAGTAAAACAGAAATATGTGTTATGTTGAGAAAATGTCTGTAGTAAAACAGAAATATTTGTTACGTTGACTTAAATCATACTTGAATTTACTTGTGTTTTTCTAGCATTAGAAGGTTAATGTAGACTTTAAAAACGAATTCAAAATCTAACTTCCAGGCACGAAAGAGCGAAAAAATGAGTGATCAGAATACTTATGTTTCAAAAAAGAGAAGTGCCTTACGTGAGAGAATATTCTTTTCTGCTTCTGCAAGACGAGTGGGCGATGTGGGGCACCACCTGAACCATGTCCGCATTTGCCACCAACTGTTAACAAATATTAAAATATAATTACAATTTTATCAGACCAAAGCAACATGCTACCCTCAGGTCGCGGAATTCCACAGATATCCACATTATTTGGATGGGTTATTGTTATAAACCACGCTGTATTTGTATGGTTATGTCTCATTTATCTTATTTTATTATTGTAAAGGCTAAAAGCCATACTGTATTGAATGGTTGCGTCTCTTTTCTAGTCTGAGCCTGTAACAAAACAGTAGACAAACAAAATGTCATCTTGTGAGAAGACTATACTATACTGTACTGCATAGTATAATACCCCCATCGCTCAGTGTTAATAGAGAGGTTGGAAACCTAAACATAGATATCTGAATTTAAAACAGTATACCTTGACTATTTAGTACTATAATGTATAACCCATGTGTACTTTCTCTAAGTTTACCCTAACTCTTTCACCGCGGTAACCGGTCCATAGGTTTGTCAACCCTTTGTCGTATTTTCTCCAGTACCCATTTCAACAAATAAAGATTTTTCAATTCAATTCAATTCAAAACTGACAACTTTAGTAAGACATTTAGGGCGTCTTGTAAGTAGGACGCAGATCATAATTTAAACAATACATAGTCCATACATTATCATTCACATGTATATCTATCTATATTGTGAATTAGTATTATTTTACATTATGTTTTGGTGAAATATTGTTAAAATTAATCATCTGACTTCAGTGAGAATAGCGACTAACTTATAAGTCGTAATGTGTATGAGTAGAATATGTACAGAAAAAAATACTTTTTAAACAAAACATTTTGGGCTTAAATTAAATTTTGGTGTCTAAATTCAGTATTGAGGTGGCGGCTGGAAGACCTGGATTTTATCCAGAAGCCTGGTCACCTATTTGTCTAACTTTCATACTTGTACCTGTATAACCTCAGACAAATAAAGTATTTTTCAATTCAATTCAATATCAATATTCGGCGAACGAATTTATCGGGTACATGATGTCATGAAAGAAGCCCACAACAAACATCGTCATCAACTAAAATATCATGTGAAACCCATGATGATGAATTCATCGCAAAAGTGCAAGTCATTTATGTGTACCGCGGCGCTAGACGAATAAAAATATACCCGCCCTGGCAAACATAAGCACCACGTGGTCCTTACTGAGCGTAGGTGCAATATACATGTAGGACATTTCTTATGCATTACATAAGGGCACGCGGATCATCCATGTGGGACAGAAAATGTACAATTGGCCTTTACCAATCCTATCAAACAACCCAAATTTGAGAAGAAAATTAGGTTCAAAATACAGTTCAACATAACCTGACAGATTTGATAAATGAATACAATACAGAATATAATCAGATATATATTAGTATTTGACATTTTTCACTCTAATTTAGCAGAATGTGATAGATATGTAGAACTGTAGATTGTGCATTTTGTGAAAATCTGACCCATATACATATTATAATAATACACCACGTCACTATTGAGGGAACAGTTCCTGATGTTAGCTAGACAATTCACAGACTTGGTGAAGTTTGATGGCTGTATTCATGTCAGAACCAGTGCAAAACAATTATGTTAATAATTACTCAAATCTGATATTCTATATCTATTTTCATACCACCATAGCATGATAAATAGCCTGCTGACGGATATTTTTTTTCACTTAATAAACATTATTTCATGTAAAGTTTCCTTGGTTAAAATCTTAGGGAAATCCATTAGTTTTAGATCATTTCACTACTGAGTCACCTTGAAATAATTAAGTACCATAAGAATTAAGATATGGGTCAGATTGTTAGAAAATGTACAATCGGCAGATCTATACATTTTCTTAAATTCTGATAAATTAGGCTGTAAAATGATAAATACTAGGTATCTGTTTGGTTATGTTGAACTGAATTTTGAGGGTTATTTCTGTCTAAAATTGGAGTTATTTGAGAGGATTGGTGAAGGCAAATTGTGCATTTTCTGGCGATTTCACCCTTAGCGTAGCGTAAATTGACAGCTGGGTATCAATGCCATGACCTCGGTAGTACTAGAAGTTCAAGCTAGAACATAGGACTATGATCTATGCTGATAAGGTATTAAGCCACGCCTTCCTGGGCTTTTCTTCCAAATAAGGTATGATTCATAACATGACATACGGTCACACTTTGAGTACGGTAGGCCTACTATGGGTTTCATCAGAACTGTCGGAATGTTCTAGAGATACCAACCAAACATAGAATAATCCAATTTATCAATGACAATGATCTCTTCATGAGCCTTATTACTAGGCTAAATAGGATTTGCACAAGAAAAAAGTGGGTTTGATAACAGGTAATAACTAATATTATTATTCTCCCAAACTAAGCCTAAGGAATGAACCTAACAGTAACAACTAACATCATCAGTGATCGAGGAAGGCTTCCGTACTGTGTTTAGCTATTATTAATAAGCAAAGTTTGGCAAAGCCAAAGGGAATACTGTAAGTTACAGACTCAACGGAGTGTTTACAAATCTAACGCGGGCGATCATTCTACGGGCGTACAAAACCTGACTTTGGAAGTTGGAAGTGCGTATGTACTCCCGGAATGTACTCATCATGATATGAGTGTAGGTCTCGTATCGGTACAACTAGGGTCAGAGCATGGGCATGGGGATCCATGACTGGTATGACAGGGGCAAAGATTACAACGACCACTAATCTAATCCGATTGTCTCCCTTATATTAGCCAAGATCGTCAACTAATTCATAAGAAAAGTGAGCAGAGTGCTATGTTATAACGTTACCTTTCTGGTTCATGGAGGACAACCTCCTCTCCTGCCATCTTCGCGAGGTATTACTTAGAAAATGTGTGAGCCACTGCTGCAATCCCTGTTTGTTGACTTGGCACTCAGGGGATTCCCTAAAAGGTATGACGTCACGGGGATTCCCTAGTCGCTTCCCGGGACATCTGGTGAGCAAATGGTGAAAGCGTATGACTATAAAATGAGAAGTTTAGTGCATTTAATTAACAATGAGGCGTTGCAAAGTGTTTATACTAATGGCATATCTCTGTGTTGTTTGACTACTACCTTGTGGGGCATGGCATCCAGTCAAATGCAATGACAATTTTGATTTGGCGCTGTTTACATCGGTGGTGCGAGCGAGAACAAAATTCAGGGGCCAGAACAGTTTAGATTCACAGTGTCAATAATTCTCTGTAATCGTAGCTTTTTGTATTTAAAAACTTATATGTATGCACTAGAATATTAGCTTTTCAAAGTATGTCCATAGAAAAGGGTCTAAACTGGTCAAAAGAATGATTTTCAATCAATTGTACAACGTTTATCTTGTTTATCATATGTAGACCTGAATTCAGAACATCGACAACAATCATGGCGGAAGGAGGCGAAGATCCAAATGACAACCCATTCTCATTTAGAAACTTTTCTAATCCGAAGGCAAAATCGCCTACTGATGCATTAACCGGTGCTTCAAGTGACGAAAAGGAGGATGTATTTGATATACCGGATATACAGAATGTAACCGGGAGCGAAGAAGAGCGGCAAAATCGATCCACAAATCCTGAGGGTGGGTGTTGTCAATCAGTGCATTTGCTTTCAAGTTCCACTTCAGAACTGTTCTCTTGTGGTTCTCAAAATGCAAGATTTATCAATCTTTTGTAGATCGATTAAGTTTGGTGATGGGATTACTCACTTAGTATTAATTATGTCACTTAATGCATGCAAATAAAGTATATATCAGGTGAATTTAACCCATAGGCCTATTGCAGTTCCACCCTCTCCACAACAAGGCATTCTGTTCCTGTCACCTTTATTTCTTTTTCACTTTCTCAGTTTGATATTTAAATATCATTTTGATAACTCATTTTGGGCCTAGTAGCCTATAAAGTCTGTCGCTTAGCCTTAGGACACCAGTGGAATTTGGATTTATTTTACTGACTTACAATCCTTGGCAGTTATAATTCAGTCACACTCACAGCCCCACATATTTGGTATTTGTCTCCCTTTGGACTGACTTGCAGTTGCAGTTGTATGTTGATAATACTAATACTATCTTTTGTCATGTGATGACAAGTGGCATTGGTTTTGGTGTGTTCTTTACCTCTCGCGTGACTATAGCCTATACTGTTGGAGTTCTGACATGTACTGATATATATACCAGCTTGAAAGGCAAAGTGTCAATTGGCTATTCTCATTATTGATTAAAATGATGAGTAGGCCTAACGGTAGTCATGAAATATCTTGAAACGTTTTCAGTGTAATCATATAGGATAGTTGTAGCAGTATCTGAAGTACAGAGCAGCTCTACCAACATTGTGTTTTCAGTCAATAATTACTGAACATGTGTAATGAGTGGGTCAGAGGCCTCTACTCATTTGATTTCAAATCCCAGAGGAAAGGGTTTATTCACCATAACATAAGGTGCTGCCCCTAGATAGCACACGTGGACAAAAGAAACTGATTTTATCTTTATTTGACCAATCACCACCCTGTATCAGTGACCACATCCCAGTTAAGTGAAAGTGACAGTTTGGAAATGAACTGCCAATCCTTAGTGATAAGGCTACATGTCTTTGACTGATACTAGGAGATTGGGCTTATCAATAGGGGCGTCAGTCTCTAGTACGAATAAATATACCCGTACGGGTAGTTGCATACTATATATGTTCATTGAATCCATGGCTTGAATGCTAGGAGTAGCCTACCTCTCTTGCTAGGTTATACCTACAGTAAACTCAGTCTCAATTAGGGCAACTTAAATTGATAAACGTGAATTTGTATGATTACGTTTATAAATGATAATAGGCGTGGCGGTTAGGGGAATCATGTTCATATAAGTTGTAAGAGGACGTGTGTTCATAATTTTAAGTCTTACAACTAATTCCTTTCTCAGATCCTTATAAATCCAATGTGTAAACAGAATACTCTGCTAATGTGGATAACGACTGCTGTTCTGTCTCTAGCTGAAGAAGCTATGCAATTAAGAAGCGCTACAACTTGAGTTTAACTTCCAATTTCAACCCTTAATTATGTCTTATTCGTTAAGTATTATAAATGGCCATAACAGTCAGGAGACGGGGAATTTTAAAGGACCTAGTTCCCACCCACTAAACCTAAAAATACAGCTAGCTATTAATAACCCCCCCCCCCCCCCCCCTCGTATTATCCAAATCGCACCTTGTAGCTTTCCAACCGTTATTGGACCGAATGGGAAGCTTCGGTTAGCTTAAAGTAGGGATGTGCCCATAAAGAATTTATCTGTATTTAGGCCAAAAAAAAAATAGGTGTGTTTCCGATTTATCTGGCTGAAAACTAGGTAGGGGCGGTGGTAACTTTTTTTTTTGTTAATTTCTTTTTGTTTGGAAACCACCTCCCAGGAACTGAAAAAAATGTCTTTTTCATAACAATAGTTGTTTTGAACATGGGAAATGTGTTTTTTGACAGTTTTGGGTTAGGAAAACCCGTTTTCCTGCTTTTATAAGCTTTTTTTGTCAAAAAATCCAAAAAAAGTAAGATATGATGGGGAAAAAAAATCAGATATGGTAAAAAAAACTTTAGGTAGGGTAAGGTTTTTCTAGGTAGGGGGGGGCGGGGGGTTAAATCGGAAACACACCTATTTTTTGTTTTTGGCCTTATGAATATTTCCTTTTAAATCCATTTAAATAGTACAGTGTACCCTGGAATCTAGTGTATATCAACTTCTGAAAATGTCTGCTCCTAGTAATATTACAGTAGGTAATTCAAATGTGTCCCATTAGTCTTTAGAGCCTCTGGTGATAATAATTGGTGTTTTCAGTTTTATTTATGAATTCATAATTTAACTGGAGTCCGTGTATCTCGCTGTACATTAGTACAATATGAAGAGTGGTTGTTCGTCATCATGTGCCATGCTCTGCCAGAACCTTGGCGGCCACTTTCTTCCATTTTAATCTGTCCGCAGTTTTAATCTGTCCCTTTGCATCTTTGCATGATATAGAGGTTCCTCCATTTGTTGATGTTTTCGATCCAGATTGTCGTATGCTAATCTCGGGAGAGGTTTCCTTCTGCCCTGCCTTCCCAGTGAGTGCATTCTTGTGCAATGGCATTGGCTTCTTGAGATATGTGAAAAATATCGAAGGTGCCTTTGGATAATGTTCCCAAGAAGTATTACCTAAGTTTCAAATCTTTTCTATCATGAAATTGTTGGATCTTCGTTCAATACATGACACCCTAGCTCAAGATCCCTTTGTATGTGATTGTCCACATCTCAAGCGTTAATTTTGGAATTTATCTTGCGGTCTCCTTAATTGGTGCTTCAGCAGTCCCCCCCCCACCCCCCGACACACACACCACCACCAACCCACACACCCACCACCACCATCCCATATCGTGCAAGCGTATCGGGCTGCTGGCCTTGAGGACCTACTCATTCATTGCCACTCCATTACAGCTAAGAATTATTCAGGAAAAGCCTAGATTCTCATCATGTCTCAAAAGATCTTGTGAACGTATGGCATCTTCCTGAACCCCTGGTGTTTAATCAGTAATGTTGCATACTGTAGTGTTTTCTTTGGTCAGCATATAGTAATGTAATTATGACTAGACAATGAGTTTCTCGATGTAGCTTTATTTTTCTACTTAAATCGTCAACATAGGCTGAGAATAATGCTATAATGTCTTACTGAGTAAAATATATTAAATACAATGTCAAAATACACATTTATACTATAGCTTGTGGGGTAATTGTTACTCTTCTAATCATTAATACTTATTGTGGTTACTGATGTTTCCATGTACTTCCATTTTCCAGATGATCGCTCGCGTCGGAAGGATGAGAATCCTTTCTCCTTCAAGAAGTTCCTCCGTACCAGCGCCCGTCCAAAAACAAACGGGGGCCTGTCCACCCTTGACCTTGCCAACGACCTGCCGGACTTCATCCAGGACCACTCGACCAGCCCGGTCACTGCCGACCGTCGCCAACAGCAACAGCGCATCCCGCCCACAGACATCCACTTGCCAGACTTTGCTCTCGACAGCGGCAACAACAACCCTGTGGTAGGGGGCCCCAGCTTTGGAGACCCTGGCATGCCTGACCTCGACATAGACACTGCCAACCCCCCGGGTTTGGACCTCCAGATGCCGCCCGATTACGACGTAGGAGTCGGTGTCGGAGTCGGGGTGAGAGGAGGGCATCATAGCCATAGCTATGCCAGTGGTGGCTCTGCAGCCGATAGACTTTACGGTGGCCCAGGTGGAGGGGACCATCATTTACCCTTACCTGACTTAGGCAACGAAAGTGGTGATTCTGATGTGATCGAGGACGACCCTGATGAGATTTTGGCTATACCACAGGCTAACACAACAGGAGGCTTGCCGGACTTCTTGTCTGACAGTGCTGTGAACAGTGTAGATATGAGGAGTAACCTTGATAACCACATGGCTGCCAATGATGATTTCTTGTACCACGCCAATGGAGATTACGATTTAGAAATTCGACGTGTACGGTTCCAAAAATCATTTATTTTTTGCTCTTTTAGAAATTTCTATATATAATATATTTAATTTTCATTCCAGTATTAAAACAGTTACGTGGAATGGGGCGATACATTCTACATGGTATTGCTTCCATTCTGCCCGAAATAATAAAACATATGATATATATACAATGATGATTTTAAGAATTTAACAGTACGTACCTGCAGTTATCCAAGACTAAGCAAGTCATATAGCTC
Organism: Sthenelais limicola; assembly: GCA_942159475.1. Taxonomy (NCBI): domain Eukaryota; kingdom Metazoa; phylum Annelida; class Polychaeta; order Phyllodocida; family Sigalionidae; genus Sthenelais; species Sthenelais limicola. The sequence continues at coordinate 93,854,031 of OW804099.1, forward strand.
TGAAATCTATCCGTTTTTATTTCCCCTCGTTAAATGGAAACAGATAATTAATAGCCCATGATATTTTTTTAATTTAAAAAACAGAGTCTTTAATGCACAGGATCTGTTTATTTATGAAATTTTTAATATTTTGTTTTGTGTCAACAAAGAGTGTTTCTTTATTTTTCAGTTAAGAGATGAAAACCGAGAACTTCAGGCAGAGCTGGATAGAGCTAGAGATCTATCAGAGGCAGAGTCTCGGAGGTTTGTATCTGTTATCTTCTCAGCTAAACGTATTGGTAGTCACTAGCTATCATTAGTCTACCCTGCATCCGAAGCTATTTTATTTCTTTGCAGTTCCTTTCTGTCTCTTTTTCTCTGTCTCTCTCTCCCTTCTTCTCTATATTTCCTGGGTATGATCATAAACTGCCTCTCTCTCAGCTCTCCCGCCCTTGATATAACCATATTACATCTGTACACCCTGATTCGCCCCTCTCACACCTCCAACCGAGTAACTCATAAAGTAAAAGTTGAAAAAATGGAGATTTATAACGAAATACTTGATAGCGGCCTTGAAAATCACTAAAAATTAAAAATGGACCTGGAAAAGCCTTGAATTTCTTCACTTCAAAAAGCGCGGAGACCCTGTACTGACAGTAACCGTGATAATTGTTGTATGTAAACGAAACGACGCACCTCCTTCCCCCTTCACAAGCTACCATGTAACTGGAGAACGTCACATTCTCCAGACGTGGGTTACTAAGACCTCGTGCCCTTGGTGATGTCATCACGACATCAACAAGGAATGACAAGGAATTATGATTAAAAAATTGGCCTGGCCCCCTTTGTGGGGTGTCAGGTATTTAATAATTTGATATAATTCCCTCTTCCCAGAGAAATGGTTCTCTGGTTTGGCACTACATGGTTTGGCTAATAATAGCTCATCAGGCCATCTTCCCTGAATTAACCGGGTCTTTCTTTAAAGGTCTTACCGATTTACTGCTATACTATACGATGTAACATTGCTCTAATCTCAAAGACGAAGTTTACGATTATTTATTGAAACCCCGTCATTATAGATTGTACAAAAAATAGCTTAATTACCAGGGAAACCTATTGTAATATAACCGACAGTGATGTAAAGGTCTTAAAGTACAATAGGACCTAAATATTACCTTAAAGTATCTCTCTATAAAAATTGTAACACTGAGCCTAAATCATCGATGAATTACTATGTAAATCAAGATATATGTTCGCTTTTCATTTTATTTAGGACACATTGGAAGACCTGCACCGTAGAATTGTATGCCCTTTTCATGACTATGTAATTGTTAAAAATTCATGAATAAAAATTCAATATTCAGGGTTCACGAAACGTGGTCATCATGCACTCGCCCACAGGACTAGTAGAGTATAAAAACCACTAGTCCTTATAGAAATCTGGTAGCCCTTGCAATATCCTCGGCATTTTCAGCATCTTTTGTTGCAAGGTAGAGGCAGGGACAGGGGGCTGACTAATGTATCAAATAACATTTAAAATACCTCATAATTGATAAAAACCAAAGAATAGAGAATCTATTTATTCATGTTAAATACAGTGTGCAACATAACCCAGAGACCGACACCCAGGTCTCCACTGAATTTTCGTCTGTTACTGAGATTGGTATTTGTCAGGGCCCGACTGTCTCCAATGAAATATCCAAGAGATAAAATGCTTATTTTTATATATTCCTGTCAATTATGACAAAATTGCATTTATTTGCATTACCTTCTTTGATAAATGAATGAAATCAAATATTTTAATGATATATTTATGGTAACTATAAAACTAATTTAGATGGCCCTTAACATCACTCAAACAACACTCAATTTACTAACAAATTTTCGGGGGAGCATGCCCCCGCACCCCCTATATAGTGGCCTGCACTCCCTATGCTGTCAAAAAGGGAAGTTTTTTTGTCTATCACCGTCCTTGACGGTTTTTCTTTACAGATTTTCATAATAATCCTATGGCAGTAGGGTTGTTTTCAATATAGCATTCGAAAGGGCTTTTATTCTTCTTTGGGACTAGAACTATGTGGAAATTTCATTTTATTTTTCTATAAATAAATGAAATAACAATGGATATTTGCACCTATACTGGCAATTTCATTTCGTTTCAATGAATTGCAAGACATTTCTTTGGTCTCTGTAAAAAATTTCGGTCTCCACTGTTCCATTTTGGCAGGGACTGATGGTCTCTCATCTCCAAATTCACTATGTTGCATACTGTAAATATTATAGACAAATATGTTTCCTTTATCTCTTCAAAAATTAAAAAGATAAGTAAAATGAATACACATGAATAATGCACAAAGATAATATTTATTTCAACTGAAATGAGAATATTTCGGCAGGCCTTTAGAGTAGGTAAAAATCGTCTAAATTCCCCCAAAATTTCCACTCGCCCACAGGATGAGTGGCCAGGTAGGATCTACTAGTCCTTACCAAATTCTGGTCGCCTGGGGCGAGCGGGCGACCGTGTTTCGTGAACCCTGTAATATATATATAAAGGATGAAAATTCCACCCTTAACCGTGATAATTGGTGTATTTCAGGGTGGCGGATCTCCAGAGACAAATGGAGGCGATGCAGAAGCGAGAAGCTGCAGACACAGCTGCACTGGAGAACATGATGTTACAAGTGGAGACAAACCTTACAGCAACTACAGTGAGGCTTTCTCCTATGTACAATTATGATAAGGGTGAAGTTACCAGAAAATGTGCTTTACCAATCCTTTCAAATAACCCAAGTTTAAGACGAAAATAAAGTTCAAAATGCAGTTCAACCTAACCAAACAGATTGCTAGAATCAATGCAATGCTAAATATACTGGAATTTACCTAGTATTGACCAAATTGCAGCCTTATTTAGCAGAATTTACTGAAAGTGTACAGCTGCCAATTGTACATTTTCTGAACATCTGACCTATATAGATATCAGTTATTTGTTGAATAAATGTGACAAATGCAATACAGTCTAGGCCCAAAGATGAGAGAGTCCCTTCAAACGGAGGGAAAGCCTCTCACCTCAAACAGCAAAATGCCATTATAATTCTATTAAGACTGCAAAATGTCATTATAATCCCATTAGAACGCCTATTTGATATATGCTTGTTGGTGATATAGCCATAGGCCTAACTTTGAATTGAATTGATAAGATTTTTTTATTTGTATAGATCTAGGGTGTCATCAGATTGATAATTACTATTAGGAAAGTTTTTTTTATATAGCTAACAATATATTAAAGGTCAAGTGTAATGAAAATTTGAAAAATCGAGATAAGGGCTGATTTATAGTTGTGGTATTAATGGTACCTGGGTTTGAAAATTGGAAAAGAAATCAATTAATGCCGTTATTCATAGCTTCTAATGAATACATAAATGGGACTCACTTTGCCTTATTAGAGGGCGTGTATTTGCACCCTAGCGCCGTGACGTCATAGACGATACATGTATTGTGTGTCTGGTATCACTAATATGTTTTGACGTTTTCAGCAACGAGCGGTTTTAGCCGAGACCACAGTTACAAAGTTAAAGCAAGAAGTTCGATCCTTGCAGGTAAATATTCAGCGTAAAGCGTCCATAACTGGACCGGGCTTACAACAGTATTGACTATTTACAAGCTTATATGAATACTCATTGGTCTGTCTAAATAGTTTTTCAGCAATTAATGATAATAATTATAATAATAATTCTTTATTTGCAAGACTAAGAGATACACATTTGGTTACGCTCTTCAGATTTAAGAATCTGTTCTTCCAGTGCATGCCATGCTACAGACCGAGTAAATCTAAAGAAACTAACTAAGTACAAGATAATATAATGCGACAATATAATGGTGACATTACACTTTGCTCCTGTGGCTTTAAATTTATACATTGTATTAACTTGTCATAGCTCAGTTGTTTTCGTGAAGGGAGTGAAAAATGGGGATATTGTTAGTACAAGCCCAGAATTAACTTAAAGATAACCGAGTGTCTTACTTATATTCCGAAGGACATGATTGTGTATCCTTATGAAGTGTTTTGGAAAGTGTTAGAGGAAACTAAGTCAAAAGTCGCAAAATTGGATTTTGAGAATATTTGAAAATATGAGATCAAGCCGATTCCAATGGTAGTAAACAATAGGGCATTTAATAAGTATTTCTATATTTTAAGTTTGATATTTTTCGTTTTGAAAAAAACCAGTTTGCAATATTTCTGGGTGAACATTTACTAGTAAAGTAGCTGAATAATACTCTAAGATGACCTTAGAAATGCATAGATATATTTAATACACTATCTTGAAATTTGGTTCATGTATTTATGCTACAAAAAGCGTTAAGCACCCCAAAAAAGAAAACATTGCCACAAATCTATCATGTGAATAAAGCACTTTAGAAAAAAATTATGTTGGTGACTTGTGACTAATTTTCCTGTAACACATCACATATAGTCTCTGATTGTTCACATCTATGTTCATTGTCCTCCATTGTTCACATCTATATACATTGTCCTCCTCCTCCATGGCAGGCACAATTACAAGCATCATACGGCGGTCCTGCTGGTGGGAAGCCGAGTGAAGATATCATTAAAGAGAAGGCCAGGTTCGCATCAGAGCAACTCGCTAACGCTGCAAAAAATGCAGAACACACTTTACAGTAAGTCAACTATTTATGTTCCAGATTCTATTATTATTATTATACAACTTTTATTCAGTAAACATATACATAGTATAAATCAATGAATAGGGCCAGTAACCCCTCTCCACTGGAGATCTACCGGGTAACCCTTAAATATATAATATATAACCCTTAAATATATAATATATAACCCTTAAATATATAATATATAAAACTCCTTAGTGATAATATTCAATCATAATATTTCCCTTGAATTTATCTCACTTTGGAAATAGTTCTTGGTACTAATAGGGGATTTGCATAGCCGCCATTTTGAATCTTGATCTCGTATGGAATTATGGGACTAATGACACAGTCTAAAATCTATGAAAAAAAACATGCCATGTTGAGCATGGAATATTGGTCAATGCTCTAATATCAATATCCATGTGTTATACATGTCTCCATAACACAAGTCCCCGTCTTTCCCATCATGCATTTGGTTTTCATAGAAGCCCTGTAGCAAAAACAACCAGACAAAATCCACCCAAATTTCGGTCAAATAAGATAAGATAAGATGTTTTTTATTTGTCAAATAGAAACTACAGAGCTTCAGTAAATATAGAAGGTGACAAATAGGTCTACATGCCTATGATACAACATTGGTACCATCTCTTCCGGCCGTTACCGAATTTGGAAATCACTTTTAGATAGGTCGGAAAAGAAGGGGGAAAAAAGTGGAAAATGTTAAGTTTTTTACCAACGTTATCTGAGAGTGTTGCTTTAATGTTTGCCAACATGTGCTTGTGTTTCAGACAACTACTGAGTGGTGTGGACACACTGAAGCTGGTATCTTCAGTCCTCGCCTCCATAGACAAGGTGACGGACGCCGGCGCAGAGGGCAACACTGATGACGCGCAAGGGGGAGGAGCCACCGGGGGCGGGGCGTCTGCAGTCTAGTAGTGGTGCTCAAATACACTCAGATGTTCTTCCTTTGGTCGGGGAGGTATAAGAAAGTATAGTCTGTTCGAAAAGTAGTTGACACGGGATTCCTTTGTTCCTTTAAGAAGAGAGAAAAGTGGGGGACTTTTGACTTTTCAAACCTTTGCCGCTTGAGTCACTGTTTGCGATCGGCCATGGCCAAATATACAGCTTATAGTATTGTATTGCGCTGTCTCTGTTTTGCTTAGAAGGAAGGAAGAGCTGGTTATACTGGCCCTGTTTCCCCATGGTTGATTGCAAAGAGCGGCTCGCTGGGCAAAGGGTTGACAGGTCCTTGTCATAAATAAAAGTCAACAATCCCCCACTTTCCCTCTTCATAAAGAAGCCCGTTTTGCCCGTGTCAATTACTTATTGGACAGACTATAATAACATGATAGGGTACTTGTATTAGCTACCAAACTTGCTTCTCTGAAGTGTAGGATTGTGGGATTGAACAATCAAGCCCTTTATTATTCGGCCGAAATTGGCTCAAGGGAACTTTTCTCCAAAGTTGCTTTATACCTGAAATATAATATGCTGTTATTTAATAACTTTGCATATGTTTTGAACTGGCATGCCCTGGCTGTTCTAAGTTAGGTCAAGTCAGTGTTAATTTATGTCTGATTCAGTCACAGCCAATATTGTCATAATTAAAGAAGAAATTGAACGTTATATTTATGTGTTAAAATACCATAATTCGGGCTTGATCAATTCTGTAATTAATGAGAACTTATTATGTTTATTTCCTTATTATTCCACAATCCTTTAGAAATTTGGAATGGAAATTGTGTTAATGCAGGTTCCCTACCGTGTTGTACTATACCTCCCGGCCTTGGTCTAAATTGTAAGACTATAATTCCATGTTCGATGTGATATATATATTATATGATGATATAGGAAATGATTGACTTCAGTTTCTGTGAGAATGGGACATGATACAAAGTGTTAAAGAATGAATGGAAGAGTAAATGAATGAATGAATGAATGAATGAGCGAGAGAGTAAATGAATGAATGATGAAATTGTTAAAGAATGAATGGGTGAATAAATGAAGGAGTTAATGAATGAAAGAGTAAATGAATAGAGAGAATTGGATGAGCCGGCAATAATCGAAAATTTATTGGACTAGATTCATCCATATAAGCACGATGCCGTAGGCAGAGTGCTTATGTGGACGAATCAAGTCCAATAAATTTTTCGATTATTGCAGGTGAGTTCCATTCTATATTTATTATATGGGCATAAAACTTGGTGCATAAAACTTAAAAGTGCATAAAAGTGGCCGAATTAGTGACGAAGTAGTTCATATAGGACGCGTACTATATGAATATTTTTATAGCACCTCTCATATAGAATGCGCATATAATAAATGAATGAATGAGCAAGAGAGTAAATGAATGAATGATAAAATTGTGAAAGAATGAATAGATGGATGAAGGGAGTAAATGAATAAATGATTGAAAGAATGAATGAGTGAATGCCTGGCTACCTGCATCAACTGTTATACTTGCTGTTTGACACTGGCACTGTTTGGTTCATATGTTAACTACGTACAACCAAGCCAAACCAGCAAGTTTGTATATTTGTTAATAGGTTGTTCTTTAAGTTTGTTGAGAATGGGTTACTACTACACCTGCTGTGGTGACTGAGTCAGTGTTACAGAATTATAAGATGTTAAGATAATAAGATCAGGGTTCACGAAACACGGTCGCCCGCTCGCCCCAGGCGACCAGAATTTGGTAAGGACTAGTAGATCCTACCTGGCCACTCATCCTGTGGGCGAGTGGAAATTTTGGGGGAATTTAGACGATTTTTACCTACTCTAAAGGCCTGCCGAAATATTCTCATTTCAGTTGAAATAAATATTATCTTTGTGCATTATTCATGTGTATTCATTTTACTTATCTTTTTAATTTTTGAAGAGATAAAGGAAACATATTTGTCTATAATATTTACAGTATGCAACATAGTGAATTTGGAGATGAGAGACCATCAGTCCCTGCCAAAATGGAACAGTGGAGACCGAAATTTTTTACAGAGACCAAAGAAATGTCTTGCAATTCATTGAAACGAAATGAAATTGCCAGTATAGGTGCAAATATCCATTGTTATTTCATTTATTTATAGAAAAATAAAATGAAATTTCCACATAGTTCTAGTCCCAAAGAAGAATAAAAGCCCTTTCGAATGCTATATTGAAAACAACCCTACTGCCATAGGATTATTATGAAAATCTGTAAAGAAAAACCGTCAAGGACGGTGATAGACAAAAAAACTTCCCTTTTTGACAGCATAGGGAGTGCAGGCCACTATATAGGGGGTGCGGGGGCATGCTCCCCCGAAAATTTGTTAGTAAATTGAGTGTTGTTTGAGTGATGTTAAGGGCCATCTAAATTAGTTTTATAGTTACCATAAATATATCATTAAAATATTTGATTTCATTCATTTATCAAAGAAGGTAATGCAAATAAATGCAATTTTGTCATAATTGACAGGAATATATAAAAATAAGCATTTTATCTCTTGGATATTTCATTGGAGACAGTCGGGCCCTGACAAATACCAATCTCAGTAACAGACGAAAATTCAGTGGAGACCTGGGTGTCGGTCTCTGGGTTATGTTGCACACTGTATTTAACATGAATAAATAGATTCTCTATTCTTTGGTTTTTATCAATTATGAGGTATTTTAAATGTTATTTGATACATTAGTCAGCCCCCTGTCCCTGCCTCTACCTTGCAACAAAAGATGCTGAAAATGCCGAGGATATTGCAAGGGCTACCAGATTTCTATAAGGACTAGTGGTTTTTATACTCTACTAGTCCTGTGGGCGAGTGCATGATGACCACGTTTCGTGAACCCTGAAGATGAATTATTCAACGGTCACAGCGAAGCCTCACTGTCATATCTTATGTAATAAGAATGAAAATGAACAGCAATATGCATTTCTGTAGAAGAAGAGCGCATTTATGAATAGCTATTAACCGGTTCAAAGACCTTTTCCAAACTATCCTTTGATGGGAAAGAGTGTTCAGTGCTACATTATAATATACCTAATGCCATATTATATTCAAACAATATTCATGGATCATTATTTTATTTTCATACTCTGGCATTTCTATATTAACGAAAATGATGAAAATGTTGATTTAGTGGTTCAAGAAAGAAGACATCTGGGTCAGATCTTTAGAAAATGTACAATTGGCAGTTCTACACATTTAGTAGTAAATTCTGCTCAATTAAAGTGACAAATGGTCAATGCTTGGTATATCTGAGTATATTTTATATTGCTTTGATTCAAATAATCTATTTGATTGTGTTAAACTGGATTTTGAAAGTCATTTTTGTTTTAGATTTATGTAATAGGAGAGGATTTGTGAAGGCGAATTGTACATTTTCTGGTGATTTCAGCCATCTGATCGCATGCGAGACTCCTCAGGAAGCGTACTTATATAGATTTATAAACATGTTCAGCTTTTCTGAGAGTTAAAACTAACTTGTGAGCATTTAGAAGGACCCTTTCATTCATAATTATGAGATTTGGGATAAACAACTAGTGTAGAAATTATTGTATGTTCAGTACGTCACTGATTGTACAGTCGAGATTATAAGCAGTCTAGGCCCAAACCCTCAGATCAGATAAGAATGTTATCTCAGTGATTGGACGCCTACTTCGCCAATCGATTTCCTAGCCTAGGACTAGGCGTTCTAAAGGGATTATAATGACATTTTGCGGTCTTAATGGAATTATAATGACACTGCGGTTTGAGGCGAGGAGAGGCTTTTCCTCTGTTTGAAGGGACTCTCTCATCTTTGGGCCTAGACTGTTAGGCTATTTGTGGGTACTTGCGCTTTGTATCTATCCTCACTTACAGTTTCCCATCATGTATCCTTAATACTCCACTGTCTCAACATTTCACAAGCAATAGGGCATTTGCGTTGGTCACTGGGCGTGTCACTTTAAATGAATTGTGGGAGTACTACACTCTATTTGAGATCTACATGGAGCGGTTCACCGTAGTGTTACCATTGGGTCGCTGTGATGTTTACTCTAAGTAGGTCTCAAACAGTGTGTAAGCTTAGGCAATTTTGTATATATTGGGCTGAAATATTGTAATCAAAGTAGTTAGATTTTAGTTACGCAAGTCCATCATGTGTCAAATTATATTATATGTAATCAAGAACAGCTTACACCTTAAATAAGTACAGTTGAACCTCTATTGAGACCACCCTTGGGACTGAACGATTTGTGGTCTCATAGCGAGGTGGTCTCATTAGCATTAGAGGGGCTAATCTAATAAGAGGAAAGCAATTCAAGACAGAGAAATTGGTCTTAATAGAGAGGTGGTCTTTATGCGAGGTTCCACTGTACTTTATTATGGCTATCAGAAATCCAGTTCAGCTCATGCTTTCTATTTAGAAAAAAAAATAACTTTGTAATATACTTCATGCAGTCAATCAGACACCCCATGATTCAACCAGGTGATGCTCTATGACATCTACGCAAATCCCCTATTGTTTATATGGCAGAATCCTAAGTGAAATAAACCTCGAAGTCACGTAAGTCTAGCAGATTATGTTATCAAACCATACCCACCATTTCATGTATTGGCATCTTCCTAGCATGGGTGAAATCCAAGGCAGTCAAAAAGATAATAGATAGTGCCAAAAGAGATAAATTCCAATGTTATGATAACTTCAAATTTGTTATTATTAGAGACTGCTGCAGAAGTTTCCCATCTGTTCTTAGATGGGTATTCTGGGGGATAATTCCTTTTTGGAATTTCAGATCGTTCACGTAAATTGAAAGGGTTTTTTTTGTTTTAAATTGAAAGGTTCTTCCACAATACGAAATATGTGTCGGATTTGAAAAAGAGATAAAGTAAAAGTAGTAAAGCTCCTTGAGAATTTGTCATTCAGACTTCCCATTTTACAATTTGTTACTACATCTCAGTATTTTGGAAGGAAAGTTATCCCCTTTTCATAGTGACAGTCAAAACTACCACCCAATTCGCCTAAAATGGTAATATTACACAAAAGTAATAAGGGCACTAGAGGAAAAACGGTGACAATAAATTCTTTTGTTGCCCACTAACAACAGTTCATTTCATGTTTGCAATGAAAAGGCAAATGGAGGAGTGTCAGATGTGTTGCCACATTCTCTGGGAACTTGGGATTTCTTGCAACAATAAAATTTGTTGCCGCCGTTTTCCCCTCTAGTGGAGTTCCGCTATAATAAGTGACCATGTGTGCATTGAAATCGAGTTATTAAGTGTTATTCCTTATATCGATCTAAGTCTACATGAATAATTAGTTGGATTTTAATGACGAGAGAAACAAGTACAAAACCGTATACCATTGAGATTGATCTGAGTTGATCTCATTGTGTCGATTGAGTGTATAGGAAATGAACCCTGTACCCCGAATTCCAAACCAGATCGGAGGACCCTATTGAAACAGTATGGCCATGCCATAATTTATTTATTAAATGGGGGCTGGTTCTTTAATAGTAGAACTTAGAGAATGTAAGACTTTGAAAAGAAGGGCCAGGCTCAATTATTATGAAGATAAGCAATACGTCCTTGCATTGTCTTGGTTTGGAATTTGGGGCTTGGTGATTTAGCTTAAGATACATTTTGATAAGAAATATTTTGTTTCTGTTTTGTAAAGTTAACCAAGTCCTAGAACTAGTTGTGTGGAAAATCAAGATGGCGTCTAGACAAGCTTCTTGTATGTACCTGGATTGTGGGTGGAATCTTCAGAAAATGTACAATTTTCCTACACAAATTCTCTCAAATAACCAAAATTTTCTTTGGATCAAGACAATATCAGACATACTCAGATATTGGTCAGATTTTCAGAAAATGTACAATTGGCTGCTGTACACATTTAGTAAATTGTGCTAAATTACGCTGCAATTTGGTCAATACTAGGTAAATCCGAGTATATTCGGCATTGCATTGATTCTAGCAATCTGTTTGGTTAGGTTGAACTGAAGTTTGAACTTTATTTTCGTCCGAAATTTGGGCGATTTGAGAAGATTGGTCAAGGTGAATTGTACATTTTCTGAAAATCTGACCCATATATCTAGTATCCACCATTGTTCAGTCTGATTTAGCAGAATTTACTTAAATGTGTAGATCTGTGGATTGTACATTTTGTGAAGATCTGACCCTTATGTATAATAAGCCCGACATTTATATTAACCCTTTCCTTTGAAGTAAATACAGTAGGTTTAAAATTTAGAATTATAAGTAATTTTGCATCTGTATGGGAGTGTTACTGTAATGTTTAAGAACAAAATCGATTTTGAATCAAGTCATATAGGCCAGGATCTGTCCTTTATATCATCAAGTTATACATCCCTTTTGTTAGGCAGGAGCTCTCTATCTTTTGTCTTCTTAAGGGCCTAGTCCACTAAGCCGATTCTCATGCGTTTTTGCGCCGCAGAGGACTCTTTTGCACTAAATTCTGTGAGATTTTGTATTCAAACGGTTTTATTGCTATTCTTTGAAGACAATTCACAGCAGTGTGGGAGGTTTGCCAGTCGTCGCTGGTTTGTTACAGTAATGTAGCATGGAATCGCATGAGAATCGGCTCAGTGGATCAGACCCTTAACTCTTTAGGGTCAGATTGTCAGAAAATGTACAATTGGCAGCTGTACACATTTAATAAATTCTGCTAAATTAAGCTGCAATTTGGTCAATACTAGGTAAATTCGAGTATATTCAGCATTGCATTGATTCTAGCAATCTGTTTGGTTATGTTGAACTGTATTATGAACTTTATTTTCGTTTGAAATTTGGGTTTAGTTGAGACGGATTGGTGAGGGTGAATTGTACATTTTCTGAAAATCTGACCCTTTATCGCCTGCGTGCTTCTTAAACATCTCATACCAAGACATCATCGCTCGTTCATAACGCGTCTGTTTATTTGATTTCCTCCTCTCCATCTCCATGCATTACTATTCACTTCATTTCATTTCTCTGTTTACAATGTCTCAACTTGTACTAGATGACTAGCAACATGTATCTTCTGGTCAGAAATAAATCGACTTTCTTATGGGATACCCAAAACCTATGTGTTCTTTGCTTTAATTCCTATAGTTTGTGTTCCCCGAATAGTAAATAAAGAGAGTTTTAGAAGAGATTTTAAACACTATTACTGGTGAAACGATAACAATAAAAGATAACTTCACCTTCCCAAGGTAAGTCTCGTTTAATTTGAAAATCTGTATATCAAAGGCTAAGCTAAAGGCTGTGTGTTCTTTGCTTTAATTTTTATTATTTGTGCTCCCCGAATAGTAAATAAAGAGGTTTAAACAAATTTTAAACACTATTACTGGTGAAATGATAACAATAACAGATAATCTGAATATCAAAGGCTAAGCTAAAGGCTATGTGTTCTTTGCTTTAATTTTTATAATTTGTGTTCCCCGAATAGTAAATAAAGAGAATTTTAGAAGAGATTTTAAAGTGGCTCTTCTCGATCATTAAAATGAGTAGTCATGAAATCTCGTGAAGCATTTTCAGTGTAAAATGAGTAGTCATGAAATCTCGTGAAGCATTTTCAGTGTAAAATGAGTAGTCATGAAATCTCGTGAAGCATTTTCAGTGTAAAATGAGTAGTCATGAAATCTCGTGAAGCATTTTCAGTGTAAAATGAGTAGTCATGAAATCTCGTGAAACATTTTCAGTGTAATCATATAGGATAGGTCTGACAATATCTGAAGTAGAAAGGACTTACTTTGTTTTTTCATTCAATAATTGTGGAATATGTGTAATGAATGCGCCAGAAGCCTCTACCGTGTTCAGATCAGAGTAAAGGTTCCAGCCACCATATAAGCTGCTGCGTCCACACCAAAAATGGAGAGGAAAAAACTGACCAAATACTACTAGCCTGTATCAATGACCACACCCCAAAATAGAACATGTGTTCTTTGCTTTAATTTTTATATTTTGTGTTGCCCGAAAAGTAAATAAGGAGACTTAGAAGAGATTTTAAACAAATTTTATTATTGGTCAAACCATAACAACAACAGATATGTAATCTGTATATATCAAAGGCCAAGCACTATTACTAAGGCCAAAATAGAATTAACTTTGTTTCCGGTCCCTGACCGACCCAAACATTTGCCGCCAACTCAAGCGTTTTTTAAGGCATTGAAAAATAAAAAAGAGTCCCTACCGACCCAAAAGAAATGAAATGAAAACAAATAATGTAAAAAGCCAAAAGAATCCTACCAAACCGACCAAAATTACTACCATGAGGGGACTGGAAACAAAGAATTTTATTTCGGGCCTAATACCTATAAATACAACAAAACATTCTCGGTACATTGGTGAAACTGAGATTCTATCCCGAGTTCTTCACCTTGGCTTTAACAAGATCATTTTTTTTAAACAAGATTATTACAGTAAAAGGGTCAGATCGTCAGAAAATCTCTCAAATAATCCAAATTTAAGAAGAAAAATTGGGTCCAAATTACAGTTCAACATAACCAGACAGATGTATTGAATGAATACAATACAGGTATACTCAGTATTTATCATTTTTGTTACTCTAATTTAGCAGAATGTGATAGATCTGTAGGACTGACTACTGTAGATTGTGCATTTTCTGGAAATCTGACCCAAAACCTGAGGTTAATCAGAATTTATACTGTTCAACTCCTTGCGCTGCTCCTCCTGTAGGTAGAGCTGCTCCATTAGGAATAGCTGCTCCATTAGAAATGGCTGCTCCATTAGAAATGGCTGCTCCATTAGGAATAGCTGCTCCATTAGGAATTGTGCCATTAGTGAAGGCTGCATTATCCTTGCCATCCTCAGGTAGAGGCAATTTGGTTCCAGTTGGTGCAGTAATCTCTTGACCAGTGTTGACCGTAGCTAAAGCCACTACATTGTCTGCACCTGGATTAGAGTGGATTGTATTAGTATTTTAAGATTTTGATTCAGCAATATAACATTATGCAACAGTTACAATTTTCTCAGGACGTGCTGATTTAATTATAGAAAAAGAGTTCACCTATAAGTAATAATCTGTTGAAGCAATTTATATGGATCATAAGATATGAGAATAATTTACAAATTACAACTTTTAAGAGCCTGGCACATAGGCAATATACCGCATAATAAACAAAAATTAAAATCCATTCCCAGCAGTGTGTCTAAATCATATAATCCTAATGGGAATATGGGATTGGAATACACTTTATTTGCCAAGTTTTACAGGTATAGAGTATGACAAATGTGTCTGACACAAGTCGCATAGATTTTGAGATCATATTTGAAAATATTAGATCAATCAGATTCCAATGGTGGTAAACATTAGGACATTTGATAAGTATTTCTATATTTTGAATTTGATATTTTTATTTTTGAACATAAGGTTTAAGCAATATTTATGGGTAAAGTAGTTAAATATACTCTATAGGGTGACCTTAGAATTGCAAGAATAGGTTTAATACACTGTCTTGAAATGTGGTAAATGCATTTATACGACTTCAAAAGGTACATACCTACAAATTTCCCCCAAAGAATAAAACATTTTGAAAAATATCAATTTTGCGACTTATGACTAATTTTCCCTATAACTCATCACAAATGGGTAAGCAGGCTTCTGAATTAAAGATCCAGCTCTTCCAGCCGTTACCTTAAAAGGATAGTTTGCTAGGCTATTAGAGGGACTAACTACATGAATATATACAAGCAAAGTACTCGTCCTTCAGATGGTCCCCCTCTCTCCCCACTCTCCCTCTTTTCCCTCCGCCTCTTCTCTGTTTCTCATACCTGTTTTTCTCTCCCAACCCCCCCTCCCTTACCTCTTCCTCATGCTCCCCCTCCTCGCTTTCTCTCCCTCCCCTCTCTCCCTTCCCCTACATCCTCTCCCTCCCCTCTTTTCCCTCCCCCTCCCCTTCTCCTATTTCCCCACCCTCTCCCTTTTCCTCACTCTCCCCTCCTACAACCCCCCTCCCCTCCCCCTCTCCAATACCCCCACCCTCTCCCATCCCTCTTCTTCACTCTCCCACTCCTCTGCATGTAGTGGCAAATGACGTAGTATCTCACAGGGGCTTTCACAGGCTATAAATAGAGTGTGGAAATCCCAATTTAAAAAAGGCTTCAAAATCACATTTTCACCCGAGATACCTCCACAAACCACATATAATATCCCCCAGACAGGGTAGACGGACCTGTAGAGACCAAAAAAACTGGTAGGGAGATCACAGATTCCCAGAACATGCATGACAAAAAAAACCCTTCTTGAGCTTTATATATTAGATAATACAATATACCTGGGATACCCTGCTTACTGTCTCCTGCTTCCACTTCCTCGTCCTCAGCGGGCTTTCTGTGGATGCGTCTGTATATGAGGACCCCGATCCAGGCAAACATGATTGGGAACTGGGTGAAGAGAGATGTGGCTACAGGCATCACTGCTCCCAAGTCACCCTCTGGCTGCGGGAAATTACCCTGCAAGCAAATAGATGATTGTCACTTGACTAATATTCAATTTGCAACCAAAAGAGTAATTTTCACTTATCTAATGGGTCAGATTTTTAGAAAATGTACAATTGGCAGCTGTACACCTTTAGTAAATTCTGCTAAATTAGGCTGCAATTTGGTCAATACTAGGTGAATTCAAGTATGGCATTGCATTGATTCTAGCAATCTGTTTGGTTAGGTAGAACTGTTTTTTAACTTTATTTTCGTCTGAAATTCGGATTGTTTGGGATGATTGGTGAAGGTGAATTGTACATTTTCAGAAAATATGACCCTAATGTTCGATTTGGGGAAGCACTCATCAAGCATAATGACACAGATTGGGTTTCGTGTGTGGGAGGGGGAGGGAGGGGGCAGGGGGGGTAGAGAAAGTGGACCATAATCAGGTGATTCATTATGACAAAAGTTTGTTTTAAGGTTGGCAATATTTAGACCCTTATAAGATTAAGATTAAGATACATTTATTTTCGACTTATCGCTTTCAGGAAGCATATCTCCAGCAAAGGGAGGATCACACGTTTCCTGTTTTTTTACATATTCTCCTAACAGTACACAATACTCCAGTCGTCATTGACGAAAGGAGCTCACTGTTATAATCAATTAAATAGGATTTTACTGTTGTTGAAGTTTTTGAAAAGGCGCATTAGAACTTATATAGAAATTTACCTCAATACTGTTGAACATGATTTGTACTAAGGCTTAGTGCCTAATTAAGTCAAGTGGACAATGAGTACGCTATTCAATGAAGTGTTGGTCTGACCATATCAGAGTTTTCTTCGCTAGTGATTTAAACAATTTCTTATCTGGTACCCCATGGGCCATGGTCTGAAGCGAATTCCATGTATATGGGATTCTGTGGAGGATTGATTTTCTTAATTGCTCATTTATGGGAAGGATTTGTTTCAATGGTTTCCTACCTACAGCAAAATTTCTGGTGTTTAATCGTCTAATATCAATATATTTTGGATTGCTCGCCAGACCATGGCCCGCCTGCAAAACATGCAACCTTTAGTAGGGTCATCTGGAGCACTTCTGTGACCGTTGAGAGTAGAGGTTGGTTTCTCAGTGGATTTGACATCTATGAAGGGTAAATAAAAAATTGAGCGGGGGCGACCCTCGCGAAAGTGCGGGGAAAACCCGTGAGAGCCCCAAATCCAAAATGGCCGCCATCAACCATTATGAGAATTAATATTTCAATGGTTTGGCCTACCATGCAGTCCAGTATATGGTTAATAGGGTTTTGGGGGCTGAGGAATTCATATCTGATATCAGTTTGATGATTTGACCTTGCTTTGACCTTCAAATCCAAGATGGCTGACAATTTTCAGCTCACAAGGGTCAAATTTTCAAAATCATCATAGAACCTTCCTAATAGGCTCTTATGAAAGCTCTTATCATGGTAAATTGACTTATGGAAAGTGAAACTACAATTAGGACAACAATAGTTAGCACTGCACATGGGAAACTCACCCTCAAAGCCCCCTAGGGGTAATAGAACAAACCCCTTTTCAGACTAATGACCTTTCAGGTTTTATTTAGGAGAAATTAGACCTGGGACAAATCGCAAAAGGTTTCTGAACTGTTTCTGAACTGTTTTGGGTATTATTGATATCCCATATTAATATACTAAAAGGCCCAGAAAATCTAGGTCAGGAAACATGCCCAAAATCACAATAAAATACAAAATGGCTGCCACTAAAACTTTGGAACACCATAACTCAGGGTATAATCAAGATACATTCAAGTGTGAATACACTTTTTCTATGTTTTTAGACATGGGGAATCCAGTGCAATATAAATAAAATCGATATAATCAAAATTTAGTAAGTTAGTATACTGATACTGAGAAATATCAAGTAAAAACTCCCTTAAATGCGTCAAGTAAACTCAAGAAATAACATAACTCAGGGTATAATCAACATATATATTCTAGTGTGAATATACTTTTTCTATGTTTTTTAGACATGGGGAATCCAGATCAATATGAATGAAGTCAATCTAATCAATATTTAGCAATTTATTTAGTTAGTATATGTGTAATACTGAACCAACTACTTGGATGGTGAGGAAAAAGAAGAAAAAAAATCAAATTTATCCAGTAAACTCAAGAAATCTATTGCGATTGTATTGTATGAAAGCATTCATGATCAAGCACAATTGGTATGATATTCCTGTAGTCCTAACTGTTAAACCATTATAATGGCAAAAAACTTTAGTACATTCCTAGTTATTTTTTCTGCAAGAACAGACTCATTCCCTTTGACAGCTGTGGTGAATAACATTAAAATAGTTAACCAGGATTGTGTTAGGATACTGATCAGAATTGACCATCTATGAACTTCCATCCCCAGTACTTTACTCCTCCTCTGAATCTATAGCATCCTGTAACTGACCATTATCATTGATACTACTGTCATCACTGCTATTGTCTGAGCAGTCATGAGCTGTAAACTGGTGGAGCAATGGTGGCAGACCGTGAAATGCTTGTTAGCATTTCCCAATCATGATTTCCCAACCATGGGCAGTTTGTGCCTCTGGCCTCCCAGCAAGTAACATCTGCCCTCTTGGTAAACTCTTTGACAAGAACAAATACATTCATATCAGCTTTGGTTTCAAACTCACACCCATTTATACCTGAAAGTTTTTCCTGAAGAGATAGATTGATATTTGCAACAACTTTGGAGAAATTGATTCATTCATGCTTGAATTGAAAAATATTTCCTCAGCTGTGAAGGTACCTAAAATATAATTACTTACTTTAAGTTAACCATTCTAAAGTCACCCTCCCTTTAAGAGATCCTTAAATAAGATTAGACACGGTGTGAGATGGTGATAATGCAGATCCTATCCAAGAAGTCTTTCCAGGGGTTCTCACAGCTATTAGTGTGTAGGCTATATCTGTTCTAGCAACCCCTCGTCTCTGTGTAGAAACATTGGAGGTACATATTTTATTGCTAGGATTGTCCTCTGCTGATGATTCAATGATGTATATCACCTTCCACCAAAGAGGTTGTCCATGATAGCAAAATGTGTTTAGGTTTAGGAAAAGGCATACTTTTAAGGATGTTTGCCAATAAGCCGGTGTTTCAGAACAAGTGTGTTCAATAACAAAGCTTCTCAAGATGATATAGAGAAAGCTGGAGAATGTGATAGTTTACAATTTGAATTACATCCTCTATAATGAAGAAATATTGAGGAAAACTTACTGTCCACAAAACATATATTAATCTACAGATTCTACTACCACGTTCTACTGCTAGTATCACAGAGTGTACTACCAGATTTAAACAACAAAGTGTGTTCACCTTCCTCCAGAGTACTCAGGATGGAACTTCACAGATGAAATAATTCCAAACTTTACTTTTGAACCTGCTTTCGGCTTATGACCAACCACTACAAAATTTGTTGCTGCAGCTGCAAGGGTGGCAGCAGCAGTCAACGGTGACTATATTACCAATACAGGAGCTAATGATGAAAGTCAGGTGCCTTAATCGGTAGGCATACTGATTTTTCCTGTTGTGTTTTCAAATCAAAACTAACTAATAATCAAAAGAGATTCCTTTGACAGTTAGGTCTACAGGAATATGATACCAATTGTGCTTGTTCATGAATGCTTTTTATACAGACCAATCCCAATAGATTTCTTGAGTTTACTGGATAAATTTGACTTTTTTTCTTTTATTCCCTCACCATCCAAGTAGTTGGTTCAGCATAACACATATATACTAACTAAATAAATTGCTAAATATTGATAAGATTGACTTCATTCACATTGATCTGGATTCCCCATGTCTAAAAACATAGAAAAAGTATATTCACACTTGAATATATATGTTGATTATACCCTGAGTTATGATGTTTCTTGAGTTTACTTGATGCATTTAAGGGAGTTTTTACTTGATATTTCTCAGTATCAGTATACTAACTTACTAAATTTTGATTATATTGATTTTATTTATATTGCACTGGATTCCCCATGTCTAAAAACATAGAAAAAGTGTATTCACACTTGAATGTATCTTGATTATACCCTGAGTTATGGTGTTCCAAAGTTTTAGTGGCAGCCATTTTGTATTTTATTGTGATTTTGGGCATGTTTCCTGACCTAGATTTTCTGGGCCTTTTAGTATATCAATATGGGATATCAATAATACCCAAAACAGTTCAGAAACTTGTCTTTTGCAATTGGTCCCAGGTCTAATTTCTCCTAAATAAAACCTGAAAGGTCATTAGTCTGAAAAGGGGTTTGTTCTATTACCCCTAGGGGGCTTTGAGGGTGAGTTTCCCATGTGCAGTGCTAACTATTGTTGTCCTAATTGTAGTTTCACTTTCCATAAGTCAATTTAGTACAATAAGAGCTTTCATAAGAGCCTATTAGGAAGATTCTATGATGATTTTGAAAATTTGACCCTTGTGAGCTGAAAATTGTCAGCCATCTTGGATTTGAAGGTCAAAGCAAGGTCAAATCATCAAACTGATATCAGATATGAATTCCTCAGCCCCAAAAACCCTATTAACCATATACTGGACTGCATGGTAGACCAAACCATTGAAATATTAATTCTCATAATGGTTGATGGCGGCCATTTTGGATTTGGGGCTCTCACGGGTTTTCCCCGCACTTTCGCGAGGGTCGCCCCCGCTCAATTTTTTATTTACCCTTCATAGATGTCAAATCCACTGAGAAACCAACCTCTACTCTCAACGGTCACAGAAGTGCTCCAGATGACCCTACTACTTCTTCTTATACTTGCTGTCAAAATGCCAAGTTGTTCCATAAACGAAAAACGAAAAGTTACTGAAGCTAGTATATTCTCAACAACTAAGTAATACCACCAAAGAAAGGGATTCAAAGCAACTGACCCAAAACTACAACAGTGTTATATCATATTACGCAATATTACATGCATAGCAATGATTAACTACAGAATAATTGATATTCCAAATTATCATTAACACTAATCATTACTTATTAAATTAATTAATCGCAGTACTATGCAAGTCTAGTAAGAGGATCAGATAACATCAGATTTCAGATAAAAATGTATCAGCCAATCACACATTAAGAGTTGATGGAATATTATAGGCAGGGAGATACAGAGGTAGCGAAAGCCAGGTTCCATGCCTGGTACCCCAATAGTTAAGAATAATGCCACTCCAGCTTGTGGCGCTGTAAGATTTAGCCAACTCCAAACATACTATTCAGTGAATCAGGTCCAACTACCACCCACCAGCCCCATCCAATAGCCAACAATTGTAAAGCTATTTTTAAGTATGTGACTGTTTTGGTGTTGCTGGGAAAAGGCAATGAAATTTACCTGGGCTACCATTGTGTCAAAGATTATGTATGATGATGGAACAACTTAGCTGTTGTTTACTGACTTATGATTAAATGATGTACTAGTGTCAACAACAGCACCACAGCGCCACCTGGTATACAATAGCTACATCACATACATGACAAGCATGGTCTTGTAGGATCAGCCTGTGGCTTCCACTCCCTCTGTATTTGGTCAGATTTTCAGAAAATGTACAATTGGCAGCTGTACACATTTAGTAAATTCTGCTAGATTAGTCTGCAATTTGGTCAACACTAGGTAAATTCGAGTATATTCGGCATTGTATTGATTCTAGCAATCTGTTTGGGTTGAACTGTATTATTAACTTTATTTTCGTCTGAAATTTGGGTTATTTGAGAAGATTGTCAAAGTTGAATTGTACATTTTCTGAAAATCTTATCCATTTACTGGTATAGGCTATTTACCTGTAGCATGATGATTGGGATACTAGCATTCTGGACACCAGTCTCGATGGCAATGGCCACAGCACTACTCTTGCTTCTCTTGAGCAATATAGCCAAGACAAATGCGATGACATAGCCACACAGGGGCAGTAGAATAGCAGCCACCATGACCATTGGGACTGTACCCATGATTTTATACATATACAGGTTGACATAGGTGCCGAATGACAAGATATAGATGACGAAGATGCCAGAGAAAGGTCGGGTGAAGATGGCAATTTTCTTGGCAATCTTTGGCAGGAATCGTTTGATGATGAGTCCAACAAGGCATGGGATGATGATGGTGAGGAGGGAGCGGAAGATGGTCATGTAGGGGATTTGTACGCCTTCGCTTTCCACCAGCATGCGCCCCAGTAGGAACATCCAGAATGGCATCATTCCTGGAAAGATTTCGGAGAGGAAAAAACACATATGTAAGGGTCAGATCTTCAGAAAATGTACAATTCAACTTCACCAATCTTCTCAAATAACCTAGATTTCTGACGAAAATAAACTTCAAAATATAGTTCAACCTAACCAAACAGATTGCTAGAATCAATGCAATGCCGAATATACTCGAATTTACCTAGTATTGACCAAATTGCAGCCCAATTTAGCAGAATTTGCAGTCCAAAAGTAGCTAGTCAACCCTAGAAAGGCATATACAGGAAGACCAGATTCTAGAGTCTAGATCTCATATGCATGTACTACCTATTTTTGTACCAACTAGTCATTGCAAATGAAGAATATTATTGTTATTATCATAATTATCATTATATCTTAGAAATTTCATAATTGCCCCTAAGTCTGCACTATACTAAAGCATATCTGGGACACATTTTCAGAAAATGTACAATTGGCCTTCACCAATCCTCTCAACTAAACCCAAATTTCAGACGACAACAAGGTTCAAAATACAGTTCAACCTAACCAAACAGATTGCTAGAATCAATACAATGCTGAATATACTCGAATTTACCTAGTATTGACCGAATAGCAGCGTAATTTTGAAGAATTTACTAAATGTGTACAGCTGCCAATTGTACATTTTCTAAAAATCTGACCCATATCTTAAATCAGGTGTTAAACCCTCAGTAAGCAATGATTAATAGCTTATCGCTAAAATAATTAAGATGATGTTTTCATTACCCAATGCTCCAAAGGTACTGATGGTTGTCATGGTGAGGCTAAGGTCAAGGTTACCACCCAGGAGGCTGACCCAGACGTTACTGGAGCCGCCGCCAGGTGACGATGCCATCGCCAGCAGACCAAAGCTGTACGAGTTCTCCAGACTCAGCATTTTAGCTATCCCGAACCCGAGCTGCAATTATTCAATTATTTATTATCATTATTATAAGATTTTATTTCCATTTCACATATACAATCCTTGCCATATATATTAAGTGCATAAATATAAAGAAAAGAATGGAAAAGGAATATTGTCTGTTACTGTCACAGCTCTTCCGAACATCCCGTGATTTTTTATTACTGATACAAAAGAACGGTACTAGGTGATACAAGTTGACTAGTAAACTAGAGTAGATTATCAGGTACATAATACACAATACAGGATAAAATACATATTACAAACAATGTGTACAAAAGTGTACATGTATATATACAGGCGGGTGTGCAAGCACCCTGTCCGACTATTGTCGGTATCTCTGGTTATAGCTACAAGTAGCCATGCAATAATTAAGTATAGATAGTAGCATGATCTATAGATTTTTTTTTAGCTTTAGCATCAAACGCTAGAAGGCATCTGTGCAGTTTACAAATTTACAAACATTTATAATCATTAGGGTTAATTCATCATCAATGGCAATACAATATTTTTCCATGATATCTTCCACTTCAGTCATATTAACTAGTATAACGCTACGGTTTGGGGAAAGCTTTTGCCTTGCCCGTTTATTTCCGAATCATAACAATATTATAACAAATAATTTCATCAAAAGGTATCAACAATATTCTAGTAAGCTCGTCCCTATATTTTCTTTTTTTGATTTTAATCTTTAAAGTCTACATTAACCTTCCAATACTAGAATAACACCAGTAAATTAGAGTGAGATTTAAGTCAGCATTACAAATATTTCTATTCTACCACAGGCTTTTTCGCAACATTACAAATATTTCTATGTTTACTACAGGCATTTTCCCAACATTACAAATATTTCTGTTTTACTACAGACATTTTCTCAACATTACAAATATTTCTGTTTAACTAAAGGCATTTTCTCATACTATACACCTAGTGTCAGGCATAACTTGCACAACTTTACAATGAGTTCTTCAGTCTCTTCCATAAATTTCATTTTTTCCAATCTCTAGCACTCTAGTTGGAGTTAACCAAGCAACATTTAATTCTAGTATTTCTAAAATTTCGATTCTTTAGGGCACGTAGCTTGCATTTAAAATAGTTTAACCTAATCCCAGTTATATTATAAGTATTTGTGAAAGAATGAAACTCGGATGTACTCACTAGAGGCATTAATATGAACTGGCATCCAAACCCTATGGCTGGTGAGATGGGTTTTTTGAGTATTGCCCAGATGATGGTGAGATCTATCTTGCAGCCGAAGCCTATGTAGAGCACACAGGCCAGGGCGATCAGGCCGTAGCGGAAGATGTCGTCTACAACTCTTCGCTTCCTGATGACGATGACTCCATACCCTGGCCCGACCACACATGAACCTGGGGCCTTGGGATCCGCACTTCTATCCAGGACACTTTATTGGAAACAAAACACATTTAAGAAGGTCTATAATACATAATAATTTATGTTATATATAATTTTTTTAAAAACAGCTTTATTCAATATCAACAAAACTTGTTCTCATGTTATATATAATATATAAACAAATATGTTTGTTTTATATGTGTTTATTCAGCCAGAGACATTATGTTATTATACACTATTCTCAGTTTTAGCTGAGGGTAGAAATTAATATTATAGATTCGATACATCAAAATATAATTAAAGATTTACAGAGAAAAAAAATCAAATCATAGAAAACCAATTAATCATTAGAAAAAAAAAATAAAAGAGGCAACAAGTTTAAGAACCATCACCTGGGTATAAACATCATTATACTAGGCTACTGACCAAGGAGATACAAAAAATTGCTAGAGGCATACATACAAAATATAAAACTTTTCTTTTCCTGAACATGGTAATATACCATCTAGGGATTCAATTTTAAAATCACATTTAATAAGATCATCCATGTGTTCCTTATACTGAGATTGTGAACTAGCCAGCACAGATAGAACTAATTTATAGGTATAATTATCATTGGTGAACAGATAAGTAATCTGCATATGAAATACCCCAATATCAATTAAGCCGATAATTAAAAAAAAAGGTTTGGGGAAGGAATTAATATTTTTAGAATTAGTGAGTTTCTCTCTTTCTACAGAAGTTTGGAAATTATTTCAATTCTGAAACATTGGTGTGATATATATATATTAGATATACTGCTAACTCTTTTTAGCTTCGGCATTCTCGTTTTCGTTGATATCAAAACTAATATGAAATATTAATAAAGGACTTTTTTATGATCAATAATTTATATCGAATCTGCAACTGTATATTTAAGGCCTATTCAATGTATTATATATAAAGATTTTTATTCCAAAATTCCGTTACATACATTTGACATTTCATCATATATTTCATAACAACATTTCGGAACCGGGCTTTAATTTATCCTCTGAAATCAGGTCTTCCTGATAGCCCAACATAATAAAATAAGGTAAAAGTTCGTGATGATTACTGAGTATCAAAATTACTGAGTATCAAAATTACTGAGTATCAAAATTACTTTGATGTTAATGGATGTACATGTAAATGAATGGAACGGATGCATGCATGTACACCGTCTAGGGCCAAAGATGAGAGAGTTCCTTCAAACGGAGGGAAAGCCTCTTGCCTCAAATCGCAAAGTGTCATTATAATTCCATTAAGACCGCACAATGTCATTATAATCCCATGCATAAGGACCCCTATAGTGCTAGGCCAGGTAATCGATTAGCGAAGTAGGCGTCCAATCACTGACATACCATTCTTATCTGATCTGAGGGTTTGGGACTGGACTGTACTGATAGAGGTGTCTAGTTCTATGACTGTGCAAAATATATGACCACATATATCGATATGGGTCAGATTTTCAGAAAATGTACAATTGGAAGCTGTACACATTTAGTAATTTCTGCTAAATCAAGCTGCAATTTAGTCAATACTAGGTAAATTCGAGTATATTCGGCATTGCATTGATTCTAGCAATCTGTTTGGTTGAACTGTATTTTGAACTTAATTTTCGTCTGAAATTTGGGTTATTTAAGAAGATTGGTGAAGTTGAATTGTACATTTTCTGACAATCTGACCCATATACCGGTAT
This sequence comes from Sthenelais limicola, assembly GCA_942159475.1. Taxonomy (NCBI): domain Eukaryota; kingdom Metazoa; phylum Annelida; class Polychaeta; order Phyllodocida; family Sigalionidae; genus Sthenelais; species Sthenelais limicola. The sequence continues at coordinate 93,880,310 of OW804099.1, forward strand.
GACCATTATGATTTTGGGTTAAAGTTCAATGGTCAGACTGAGCAATATCAGTCGACTGGACAGACCTCATCCATAGAATGTACATTGTATGATGATAAAGTTATGCCAACGTTATATAAGCCATTGTGAGAGATTATGTGGGTGAAATCGCTAGAAAATGTACAATTCACCTTCACCAATTCTCTCAAATAACCTAAATTTAAGACAGAAATCAGTTTTAAAACTCAGTTCGACATAACATAACAGATTGCTTGGATCAAGGCAGTACTAAATATACTCAAATATATCTAGTGTTGACGATTTTTCAGTCTAATTCAGTCAGAATTTACTAAATGTGTTGATCTGCCAATTGTACATTGTCTGAAAATCTGACCCACGTACCATTGATACCATGGTCTAAGTCTGACCGGCTGACCATGCACCTAGGGCAATCACATGCATGCCTGGCTGTTGTAACCTGTCTTACTTCTGGGCATGACTTGCAAAAATTGAGATCTTTTTTTTTTTTAGTTTTGAAGGGGTAAATTGATATTTTTTCCATCAAGGCTAAATGTTTGTGGCTAAATCTCCCGAAGCAAATAATTATGTGGATGAATATTACATTCCATCCCTTGGCCAAAATATCATTACCTCTCTTGGTCATGATCTTATAGTTAATCCGTATAACACAGCTCAAATGAATACACAATTAGAATTATAATATTATGTCTCTCTCATATTGTTTTATTATCACATATCCTACCAACTCATCATAGGATCATCTATACTATGTATGTTCTGGATTGTATGGCGGTTAAATTAATTCATTAATACAATTTGCTTATTTTGTGTACCTACTGGCGAGATCAATTTCAAATATTTTATTCATTTTAAAAGATTCTATTAATTTGCATACTAATAACCTGAAAAAACAGCAAGCCTAGTGTTGCTAGTAATACAAGGGACTTGAAGGGTCAGATTTTCAGAAAATGGACAATCTACTGTTCTACACATCTCTCAAATTCTGCTAAATTAGGGTGAAAAATGATAAATACCTGGTATATCTGAGTGTATTCTATATTGTATTCATTCAATACATCTCTCTGGTTATGTTGAACTGTATTTTGAACCTAACTTTCTTCTTAAATTTGGGTTATTTGAGAGGATTGGTGAATGTTTGTTTTTTTATTCCATGTATGTAATGCATGAGGAATGTCCTACATCATATTGCACCTACGCTCTGTAGAACCTAACTTTCTTCTTAAATTTGGGTTATTTGAGAGGATTGGTGAAGGTCAATTGTGCATTTTCTGACGATCTGACCCTGATCAATTAAAAAAATCCTACCTTAATACTATAGTGGTTTTTCCAAGTCTCTTGCCCTTTACCGTGAAAGACCCTTCAGCTACACCCTTATAGCTTCCAATGTATTCCAACGTAAGCTCAAGCGATGCATTCTTCGACACTTCAGCGATGACAGAATCCGAAGTACTGACGGAAATCAGTATATCACTGACAGTGCTATTATCCACAGTAACATTAAAGTTCACTCTCTGTTCTTGATTCTCGTAGAGCTTTTCTATTCTCAAAGGGTCAAACGCTAAGACAGCCTCGCTGATACAAGCAACATGCTGCTGTCCTTGTTCCAGAAGTATTCCAGAAATCTTGTTGCCTGAAGCCTTCGCGAGGGACCCTAGAGAAAGACCCAAATTTCCCAGGATCACCGCGAAGAATAGGACGAATGGACACATTTTGGATGTGAGAGGAGGAATAAGCGACTATTTAACCTGTTCTTATTCCTATAAGCAACGAGACTGCATGTATGTGAATACTCGTTGATATGAGCGTTGATATAGTGTAGGAACTCAATCTGTAGAGTAGGAAGGTGTTCGTGTAAGGTTGAACGTAGGGTTGTGTTGTTTCGGGGTCAGCCGGAGGGGCTCTTCTACTCCCTTCTACGAACAGTGCAGCCTCATTTATATATGGTGGGATTTGGGCTGAGTTTCACTTTGAACTCTGACGACTATACATGTATATATAATGGGTCAGATTTGTAGAAAGTGTACAATTCACCTTCACCAATTTTCCCAAATAACCCAAATTTCAGACAAAAATGAGGTTCAAAACTTAGTTCAACATAACCAGACAGATTTATTGAATCAAGTCAATATCAAATATGCTCAGATATATTTCCTATTGACCATTTTACAGCCTAATTATGTAGAATTTACTAAATATGTAGAGTTGCCGATTGTACATTTTCTCACGATCTGACGATTATATATATGTATGAGTGATATGATACACGTGATCGTTGACCCCATGTGGATAGTACGTAAAGCTGGCATGCTATCTTATCACTCCTATATCACTGACCTACAGGTAGCTTATCATATATATTTATATAGCAATAGAAATTTGTTTTACTTCTAGATCAACATATATAGAATTGATTTATTATTTTATTCGGATCGATCCAACGCCTCGAAGCGAAAACTCCACTCTGGTTCATAATTATTTAAATAAATCCTCAAATGAAGCTTATACTCTAAAGAGTAAATTGGAATACATTTGAATTGAATATACTTTTTATTTCGTTTCCAAAATTGGTTGTCCATTTCTGATTCCTCAGGTCTTCCAATAAAATATAATATTACATGAGTCAGATTTTCAGAAAAAGTACAACTCACCTTCACCAATCTTCTCAAATAACCCAAATTTCAGACATCAATACAGTTCAACCTAGCCAAACAGATTGCTAGAATTGATGTGATGCCGAATATACTCGAATTTACCTAGTATTGACCAAATTGCAGCCTAATTTAGCAGAATTTAGCTAAATGTGTACAGCTGCCAATTGTACATTTTCGGAAAATCTGACCCACATGTCTATGTCAGTGTTTAGTAATTGAATTTAAATATGGGATGGTCAATGAAAACATTAGTATTTTCGACAAAGAAATAAGGATAATGACGATACCCTCACTAAATCAGACAGCTTATCATATGCCTAAACGTTAGTGACCTTGTCATGTGATTTGCATTGGTTATTATTAGCCAATGGGGCTGCATGGTCTTCGATCACCGGGCCTACTAATCCTATATAAACTCATTCATCCATGTACTAACCCTCATTCTTTCACTCGCTGCGCTCGGGGCAATACGTTGGCATATACAGCGCACACACCTACGCCGCTTCGCCACTACACCCCACCACCCTCTACCTGGGATACCTGTCACACCACGCGGTCCCTTGACCCTTCAGTGTGACTAGGAGTCATACACACAAAAGCTATTGCCCGCAAAGGCCACCGGCAATTATTGTAAGTAGAAACCTTTACACAATCTTAGCCATGGCAGCTCGTGGGTCCACCCAGTCCGAGGGGGATGCAGCCGATATTGAACCTGTTGATGTAAAGAAGTTAACTAATAAGGAGCGACTAGCTAGGCTAGAAGACAATATAGAGACAATGGCCAAGGCAATGGCCGTTCTGGCAAAGCAGAATAACGATAAAAAGGAGGACTCTGTTAACAATTCAAAAACCTCCTCTCCTATTCGACCTTCAGGCACTGTGAAACAAAACTTATTCGAGAACTATGAAATTAGCGACATTGTAGATAAAGACACTTCTCGCCAAAATCATTTTGATAACATATCCTTCCTTAAGACCCAGGGAAATGCAAACCGGGCAGATGCTTTGCTACGTGCCCTACACCCTTCACTAGGCAAGACCACCGGTAAAGAAACATACGACCCTTACCTTCATAAAATCTCCCGCTACCCTATGCCTCGCCATTTTCTCCCAAATGATCTCCAAAAAGGGGTTAAAAAACGTGATAGCCACGATGACTTGACACTTCCAGAGTTTTTAATTGGTTTCACCAGAATGATTCGTAAGGAAAAGATTACAAACCCCACAGTAGTAGCTATGATTGGTCATTTGGGACAATTGGGGGAGGACCTTACTCGATTTGACTGGGAGCATATGCGTACATGGTCTAACACAATCTTGCACGATATCGGGCAGGAGAACTATGATTGGCGGGATTCCTCAAGGATCTCATCTGAGAGGACCAGGGCAAACGTTATAGCTTCTATGAACTCTTCCCATATAGACAAATCTAACGTCTGTCCCCAATTTAACAAAGGGAGGTGCCACAACACAAAATCTCACGGAAGTACGCACATACATGCATGTGCTTACTGCTGGCTCGCATATGGGGTGGAACACGACCACCCCATTACCGCATGTAATAAAAGGAAGGGCCAGGGCAACAACGGAGGCTCTCAGCCTCAAAGACCCGGTCAAAATAACCAAAACGCTAAGAAGGGCCAAAACTACAAAAAGTCATCGGGTTCCAATGACAGATCATTTGCAAAAAACGAATAATCCCTTCCCCCCCAAACGTAAGTTTCACTATCGCAGATCACTGCCCCCCGCTCACAGCGGGGCAATCTAACATTCAAATCAGCGAAAGCTTCTCTCATACCACCCCCCCTCACGATAAACATATTGATGACATAATGAAAATCCAGGTAGACGAGATTGTGACCAGACGATCTCAACCCTGCCCGGTATTGGGGGAGGAGGGGGTGTATGAGGGCATCGACCCAGTAGCGGTCACCGGTGAAAAAACAATTAGTATAGATGATCCTAGTATAACCCAGCAAAGGAGGCTATACTGGCCAAAACTTACGGGGGAGGGAAGGGACCTTGAAACTCTCAAAATCTATGACACAGTCCGGGCTACAGGTAGGGCTAATATGTTGGAGGCAAAGGTAAAGGTAACTTCCCTTCTAAAGCCAGAAAACTGGGAGGCCATAGCCACGGGCCACCCAGACGACAGAATAGTGCTAGATGGGATTACATACGGATTCCCCCTCCAATATACAGGCCCGGTCTTGGACCGACCAAACAAATCCGCCCATAGCTCCGGTAAACAATTCCCCGCAGCCATAGACAAATATCTTGAAACAGAAACAGTAAACAATGCAATGCTAGGCCCATTCGAAGACGGCCCATTCGAATGGTATAACGTCTCACCTATCATGACAAGACCAAAGTCAGACCCTAGTAAAAAACGCATAATCATAGATCTCTCATACCCGCCAGGAAACAATGTAAATGACTATGTCGCTAAAAACTCAATGTTTGGAAATATACACGACCACACTCTTCCCACTATCCCCGAGGCAGTGGATACCATTAGAGGCATGGGTTTCCAATGTACCCTGGCTACAATTGACATCCAGCGAGCATACAGGAATATTCCTACATGCCCGCTGGACTATCCGCTTCTTGCTATATCACACAGAGGCAAGATATACATTGATAAAGCAATGCCATTCGGCTCGCGTAACAGTTCGCTCTATATGCAGAAGATAGCAAACTTTGTAGTTCGGGCATTAAAACAAAAGGGCATACACGCGTATATGTTTCTTGATGATATGCTAATAATACACCAGTCAGAACAGGACCCCCACGCTCAATTTGCCCAGACACTCTCACTATTTCGCAATTTGGGTCTCCCAATAGCATATGAAAAGATACAAGCCCCCTCCCCAAGAGTAACATACCTGGGAATAAACATCGACTTGTCAAAAAGGGAACTCTCAATCCCTCACAAGAAGGTACAGGAATTTCTTGCTCTCATCAGGTGGGCTATTCGCCAAGAAACACTAACTCTAGTCCAAATTCAATCGATAGTGGGAAATATAAATCACTTGGGAAAATGCGTTTCACCGGCACGTTTATTCATGTCTAGGATCCTTGAAACCCTTAGGCAAAATTACACCAACCACACCGTCCCGGTCACAAAACCACTTGTGGCCGACTTGAAGTGGTTCATTCGCTTTCTGGTGACTTATAATTGCAAATCAATCATACACACCAGCCCACCGGTCAAATCAATTGTGGCCGACTCCTGCCTCACAGGCGGGGGCGCCTCCGACATGACAAACTATTATGAATTGGTCTATCCACACAAGATTGCTCTGAGCTACCACATATCCATTCTCGAATGTTTAAATTGCTTAGTCGCTCTCAGAATGTTTGTGTCTGAGAAGGACAGGAATACTACAATTGAACTGTGCTGTGACAATTCCGCAACCATTCACACACTGAGGGCGGGGCGGGCACGCGACCCCGTACTGTGTGCAATAGCAAGGGCTGTGTGGTGGATACAGGCCAAATACAACTTGCATATTGTATACACTCACGTCCCTGGTGTTGAAATGATCTTAGCCGATGCTCTCTCTCGGGCACATACATCCCAAGAATACAGAGCCACAGCAGACGAACTTATAACTAAACATAAAATCAAAAAACTTACTCCTCCTGTCTATGTGACTAATTTCAAGCAATTTATTTAACAGATTCGGGACTCGACTCATATCTCAGGGCAGCTGAGAGCCGGATGAACCAAGCATATCGCCCGGGTACCATCAAGAACCACAGATACATCCTCAGACTCTACGTGGGCATGGCCACACAATTTCGTCAAAACTACCACAACCCATCGGTGCAACTGGTCGCGGCCTTCATCGAGCAGGCAGCTCGTTCGGCCCGCACCGCGATGGGTGTAGCATCACTTGTCTCATCACTAAAGGCTATCTTACAAAGGCTTGATATTCCAACAGGGGCCTTTCAATCGCGCCAGGTCCAACTACTATTGAGATCTATATCTATAAACAAGAGGACCCCGGCAGTCCAGAGGCCTCCTATCACACCTCAGGACCTCAGGCGCATTCTACAGGCGCTTCATTTCAACCCATACTACTACCAATATGCGGTTGCTTTCCTCCTGTTATTTACTACAAATATGCGCCAGTCAAATATAGCCCCAAGAACACAGAGACAACTTGACACCACAAGACAGGTGACTACAGACGACCTGACTATCAACAAGGAGTCTATAGTCATAAATATTAAATGGTCAAAAGCCCAACAGACTGTCGCCAACCAAGCCTCTTTGACCATTCCTCGGGCAGCCGACAAGCAGCTGTGTGTAGTCCACCATCTCACAAGGTTATACAAGATATCCCCGCCCTCCCCAAATGCCCTCCTCCTCCGCTTTAGAGACAAAACTCCAATGACGACTCAACACCTAGTCTCCATATGGAAAAAGGCGGTGGCTTCAGCTGGCATTGATCCCACCACCACGTTACACTCCCTAAGGAGGGGGGGCAGCCTTTACTTACAAGAAAAAGGCGTGGATATTCCAGACATTGCAAAGCACGGTGGCTGGAAAAGTGGAGCCATCTTTCGTTATGCGAGAAACCCCTCCACTATCTCTACACTCCAGGCACTAAAGTCCCTCTCATGAACTACAAGCCTTGCCTTTGGCTTAAAACTACACATCTGCTTCAAACATCAATTGCCATTGTCAATCACGCTGCCATGTTTATCGCTGATTACCTCTTAACTTAATCATCAATTTACAATTGTCTTATCACTTTTATCAAGGATCAATCAAACAAATATATTGATCTCTTATCTTCTTATTATACATCAAAGTTTATTTATCATCCATGTATTTACCAACTCATTCATCATATTTAATAAATATTATAAATAAACTTTTATTCTCCAACCCGGTGTCCGTCTTAGTCCATGTGATTTGCATTGGTTATTATTAGCCAATGGGGCTGCATGGTCTTCGATCACCGGGCCTACTAATCCTATATAAACTCATTCATCCATGTACTAACCCTCATTCTTTCACTCGCTCCCACCCACCACATTCCCTTTTTCTTAACTTTCAATTTATATATTTTCAGGTGTCCTCAACTCCATCGAGCGACACCTCCTCCAAGCAGCTTAAAACTACACATCTGCTTCAAACATCAATTGCCATTGTCAATCACGCTGCCATGTTTATCGCTGATTACCTCTTAACTTAATCATCAATTTACAATTGTCTTATCACTTTTATCAAGGATCAATCAAACAAATATATTGATCTCTTATCTTCTTATTATACATCAAAGTTTATTTATCATCCATGTATTTACCAACTCATTCATCATATTTAATAAATATTATAAATAAACTTTTATTCTCCAACCCGGTGTCCGTCTTAGTCCATGCCATCGCAATGTCTTTTACTATCTTTTTGCCTAAAATATGTTATTTACATATTCCAGAAGATGTGTGATTTATTAATTTAGTTCTGACTGTTTTGTTTGTCGAGACGATGAACAATGAAGTGTGACAAACATACATAGATAGTCGAGATGGTGAATGTAGGTATATATGGGTCAGATTTTCAGAAAATGTACTATTGGCAGATCTACACATTTAGAAACTTCTGCTCAATTAGGCTGAAAAATGAAGAATACTGGTTATATCTAAATATATTTGGTACCACAGTGATTTAAAGTATCAGTTCTGTTATGTTAAACTGCATTTTAAAGCTCATAAGGTGAATTGCACATTTTCTGAGATTCTGACCCATATATGTACACCAGTATAGTCCTAATTTCTGTCCTAGTTGGATGATAGGGCTGACGTGGGTGGATATGCATCGTCCATAGATGAGTAGAATCTCGCCCTGACTTGGGAGGATGGTCGCTATTCTATGGTGAATGGACATATGGGTCAGAGTTTCAAACAATGTACAATTCAACTTCACCAATCTTCTCAAATAACCCAAATTTCTGACGTAAATAAAAGTTCAACCTAACGTAAAATCACAGTTCAACCTAACCAAACAGATTGCCAAATTTCCGCGTAATTTGGCAGAATTTACTAAATGTGTACAGCTGCCAATTGTACATTTTCTAAAAATATGACCCATAATCGGTTTATTTCTGACATCAAAAACATTTCAATAAGTACCATACAGGACGGTGTGAGTCGAAGGTCTTTTCAGCTCTTGTTAAATCTAAATACTCTACTATGTCGGAGTATATTCTTTTTCATTTTTGTTATCTCTTCCTTACTCACTCTTTTATTATTCTCCCAAACACAAGTTACATAGATTTTTATTCCGATTTTGTTCATACATGTATGACTATAAGTGTTTCATTGTCATACATTATGTATCAAAATACAAATCGAGAAAGGTTAACAATTATCTGGGACAGATTTTCAGAAAATGCACAATTAGCATCTGTACACATGTAGTAAATTCTGCAAGATTAGGCTGCAATTTAGTCAATAATTTAGTCTAGGTAAATTCGGGTATAATCGGCATTGCATTGATTCTAGCAATCTGTTTGGTTAGGTTGAAATGTATTTTGAACTTTATTTTTGTCTGAAATTTGGGTTATTTGAGAAGATTGGCGAAGTATGAAGGCCTTTGAAACGCAAGGATATTTTTAATATAATGTCCCGAAATTAAGTACACATATTCATATGATTATAAGTGATGAACTCTGAAAAAATCAGATCATTACATTAAAGATATCCTGTGGAAAAAACACTTTAAAAAATATCCATTTTGCGACTTGTGACTAATTTTTCTGAAACACATCACATATAGTTTGTAAGTCTCGGAGAACAATTCTCACATCTTTGCCTTCATGAAACTGTTTCTGTCTGTGTATGATCGCTTTTGTCTGCAAACTGATCCAATTGATTATTGTCAAAATATTCAACTATCTTGTCGTCCTAATGGTAGTCATGGTAACAAATGACTAAATCTGTATGTAAAACTACTCGCTAAGATTAAGAGAAACTATAAACTATGGCTACGTTCTTAATCTAATATTAATATAATTTAATATGTTTTAATTTAATTAATTTAATATGTTCGTTTGAAGTAAAGTCGTCATTTTAATATAGGAAACATACTCGTCCAATAGATTACGAACTAATCGACAAGTTGACAGAAGTTGTGTTATATATATATAATTTCTTTTTATTTCCTTGTAAAATACAGTTACAATAGTACACAACTATCTGTGGTTTCAGAGTTCTTCCAAGAGTTCCTTCATATTCATAACAATTTTGATTAATACATCTCTTAATTACTGAGTACACTCAATCAGTTACAGAGCAATTAAAAGGGTCAGATTTTCAGAAAATGTACAATTGGCAGCTGTACTAGGCTGAAAAATTATGAATACCGGGTATATCTGAGTATATTTGGTATCGCATTGATTTAAAGTATCAGTTTTGTTATGTTGAACTGCATTTTGAAGCTCATTTCTGTCTTAAATGTGGGCTATTTGAGAGGATTGGTCAAGGCCAATTGTACATTTTCTGAAGATTTGCCATGAACTGTCTCAAGTAAGTGTTTTGGTGTAACACGTAGAGAATTGCCATTACATTGTCATTTCCCAATGCGTGAATATGGTGCCAAATATGACGCTTCCATGCAATTGTCCCTTGGCATTATTTGGCCCCCGCTTCCAGAGTGTTTGCATTCGTGTTTTCCGTCACATAAGTATCTTATGGGTCAGAATTTCAGAAAATGTACAATTCACCTTCACCTATGCTCTCAAATAATCCACATTTCAGACAACAATGAGCTTTAAAATGAAGTTTAACATAACGGAACTTCTACTTTAAATCACTGTGATACCAAATATATCTAGATATACCCAGTATTCTTCATTTTTCAGCCTAATTGAACAGAAGTTTCTAGATGTGTAGATCTGCCAATTGTACATTTTTTGAAAATCTGATCCTTATAGTATCCGACTCCTTTCAAAAGAATAGGAACACTGGATGCAGGCCTTGTGTGGGCACCGCTTCCCTTTGGTGGAAGTTTGGGTGGACATAATAGGGAGTTTCCGCAAGCAAACCTATCTCAATTACGTTACCGTATCCGTATCTATTTTGTGAATTACATCGCATTTTTATGTATGAAAAATAAATTGTGAGATGAAACATTTTGCTTGATATATTACGTTACGTTTTTCCCGCCATGTTTTGCTGAACCTCTTTCTTCTTTTAACTTGGTATATCAGAGATACGTATACGTTTACGTATAGCTTAGAATTGCTGAACCTCCCTAATGGCAAATAGCATTATAGTATAACCGTTATATACACTGAATAGTTGGGAAATATGTGTACCACATCTTCCCTCTATGGCATTGACATGCCCCAGTCAAAGGACGAGTAATGAGGGGTAATCTATACATAGAGAGGGTTCAGAACAATCGGTTATAAGCACATCACACGGACTGGAAAGAATAGTATACGTACAGGCGCATCATGGTGGATCCATGTCCGCATTGTAGACATGCTGGTAGTGCGGACGATGTGTCGTGGGTATGTAGATACTCTTGTGTTGCCTTGCATATTGAGGGATTCATCTGAATTATTTCTTAGATAAGATGTATTTCTGGGTAACGAGAGTTGAGCGTGTATAGGGTAATGTATGAATCATGTATGTTCGTATATATAGGGGTTGGAGAGTCGCTTTTTCTCTGTATCTCTCTACCTTCTTCTCTATCTCTATTTCCTCGGTATATGATCATAAACTGCCTCCCTCTCAGCTCTCCTGCCCTTGATATTTATCCTTCAATGTGTTGATAAGGGCGTAAAGCAACCAATCTCACTCACTCACTCACTCACTCACTCAGATCATAAACTGCCTCCCTCTCAGCTCTCCCACCCTTGATATAACCTTCAATGTGTTGATAAGGGCATAAAGAAACCAATCTCACTCACTTCCTCTCAGCTCTCCCGCCCTTGATATAACCTTCAATGTGTTGGTAAGGGCGTAAAGCAACCAATCTCACTCACTCAATATACATAATATGCATACCCATACATGTTCAGACATATACAGGTTAACTAACGAGTTAGTTGAAGGAGCGTGAATATGGCACGAGTTGCAATATTCTAAGCGACTGAGATCAACAAGTTACTTAACTGATTTATTATATTATATGTGCTTTCAATCATGAAAATAGAAAAATATCTAGTCATAAATTTGAATTTAAGCGGTAATCTTAGTAAAAAAAAACAACCCAGATTGGTTGCCATGACAACCCCACATACCTCACTAGTGAAATACGCACTATGCATAACTCACTCTAGATACAGATGCCTCCGTTGCATAACAATCTGTGAACTCAATAGTAACACCGAAATAGCTACTCACAGTTTGTTATGCAACAGAGGCATTGTTTTCAGAGCAATGGGTGTATGATAAAATAACTATCATAAATTTGAATTTCGGTGGTAATCTTAGTAAAACAGATTGGTTACCATGACAACCCCACATAACTCACTAGTGAAATACGCACTATGTGTAACTCACTCTAGATACATTGCCCCCGTTGCATAACAATCTGCAAACTCAATAGTAACACTGAAAAAAGCTACTCGCAGATTGTTATGCAACGGAGGCATTGTTTTCAGAGCAATGGGTGTTATAATATGTATTTGTATGATGTATTTGTTTCGCATGAGAATATCGGGACTTGTCCACGAAATTGTATGCAATAAAAATCTATTAAGAAAACAAATAATACAATTTCTCCCTTGTTTCCAAATTTTAGATTGCCGATGAAACGAGCCCATTCAGGGAATATGCTCGGAGGGAACCAAAAACATTCAAAGCAATTTTTGTACGATTCGCTGACTTCACGTCCCTGCAAGGAATACCATTCATCAACAGAGCCAACCGATGGTACTCCAAGTCTGTCTGGTGTTCTCTCACTCTTCTAGCACTACTCGCCACCACCTTCCAACTGCATTACGTTTGCATGAAATACTTCAGGAGAGAAGTAGTCACAGCGACCAATTTAAAGTACTCTCAGCTACCATTCCCATCCGTTACAGTATGCAATTTAAATGTCATCAAAAAGTCCAAAGTTAAGACTCATTTACCTAATTTAAATAATTTTTTGAGAGCCTTTGAAGGAGAAGAAGATGAATCAATTGAAAAGGATAACAATTTTGAGTCTTCGCTTGAAATTGAAAGTGACGGAGGGATAAGAAATGTTAAAGATAAAGACGCCCTTTCACTTAAAGAAAATAAGGATGATCGATTGCAAATTGGTGCTCAAGCTGAGGGGGGTGGTACTCCAGTTGCATCCGGAGCGTCCGGCAATGCAAAGGGCATTGGATCTGGCGGGAAAGACCTTAATCCAGGGCGCTCTCCAGGGCATAGGGGTAGTCCTCCCGGAAAGGGCAACAACAACCCAAACCCTGGACAAAAGGGCAATAAAAAGGGCAAGACACCACCCGGAGAAGAAAGGGACCGCTCTCCTCCTCCTCCTCCTCCTCCTCCTCCAAACAGACCTCCTCCAGTATCTCATACTCCCGGAGAATTCCCTCCTTCCGGACGGAGTGACATTCCTCCCGGTCACAGAAATAAGCCCCTTCCTCCAGGGCATTCCAAAAAAGGCAAGGGCAAAGGCAAGGGCAAGGGCTTCGCCCCTGGGGAGGAGGCGTTTTTACCCCCGGGTCGGAGACCTCACCGATTCCATAGGGACTTTTTATTCACCCGGGCTGCTCAGGAGGAGTTAGATGACTGGTATTTCGAGCGTTGGCTGAGTAACGATAAAGAATACATCGAGCAGCATCTTGATGAAATCAGCTGGAGTCCTGTGTCCCTAGATTTCATCTTCAAGCAAAAGTTGCACGAATTAATCGCACAGGAGTCAAGGTAATTGTGATGATGATAACAAGTATATTCATGTATTGCCCCCGTTGCATATTAACACTGAAAAAGCTACTCGCAGATTGTTATGCAACGGGGGCATTGACTTGAATGTCCATGCCTCGTGGAAGAAAGTATGTGATGTGTTAGAAGAAAATGAGTCACAAGTCGCGAAAAAGTAGATTTTGAAAATTCATCATATTTGCAAAGATGAGATCAAGCCGATTCCAATTATAGCCGATTCCAATAGGGCATCTAATAAGTATTTCTAGCCGTTATTTTATATTGGTATTTTTTTTTCTTAACAAGTTTGCTATATTTCTGGGTGGACAATTACCAGTAAAGAAACTAAATGTACTTTATACGAAGACATCCAAAATGCAAGGATACATTTAACACGATGTCCTGAAATTTGTTTAATGTATTCATATCACATAAAGGGCTAAACCCTTCAAATATCGGAACATTTCAATAAAGAGGTCTTATGAATAAATCACTTTTGGGACTTGTGACTCATTTTGCTGTAACACATCACATAAGTTATAGGCTAATAATGAATATTGATTTTGATTTGAAAAATATTTTTATTCAGGACTAAGGACATTACATCACTGATGCAATTCTCAGAATTGCCTGATATTGCAAAAAATTAACACAATATTTTAGAACATACTCTACGAGCTGACATTGCAGATGTTAATACACTCTCCCGCGCGCCGTACCCGGGCGATACGGAGCGGCAAGTTTTTTCGTCTTCAGTGAGACGATTTTTGTCTACAGAGCACCGCGAACGCTACTGGTGAACAGTGGAGACGAAATTGCCTGAACTTTTGATACGAAAAACGGTCATTTGAATCACGGAGACGAAATATGATATGCTCCGTATTCGCGCTCCGTTTTTCGTATTGAGTTTTGAGAACTACATATTGAAAGACCAATATAAGAAAGGTTTGTATTAAGGGAGACAGCAATGGAATGATCTTCCTATAGCCGTGAGGGATAGAATAGATATTAAAACATTCACTTCTTTGGTTTGTAACATGTATATCACAGCCTGGTGATGTGTAAATTTTGCAGAATTGGAATGCATATTAGTTTATACTTATTATTTTTTCCCATCATCCTAATCCTCACTAAATTACTATTACTTATTTCAACCACTGGTAAACAACAGAATAGTGAATACAATATTAATCATAGCTTGAGGTTACAAGGCGCCCACACCACCAACCTCTACTTATCCCTCCCCCTTCAGGGGCAGCAGGGGTAACAGGCAGTGACAGTGTTGGTATTTGCGCGACATTTCTTCCACATCAACATTGCTACACAGACCTTATTGTCATTTGGATCAAGACCTATAACCAATTATATCAAATCTTATTCTTATTACTCTTGCGCATTTTTCACTTTGTCCCGATCAACCCACTTTTTGTCCCGATTGACCTGGCGATTTTTGTCCCGTCTGGTTTTTGTCCCGATCAACCCGCATTCCTTTAAAAATTGCCCAGGTACAAGTCCATTGTACTTGCCTGGTATATTCTTTGAATTACCATTTGGCAATACACATTCTTGATATTTGAAATGACTATGTGAGTTGTGTTATACTTCTTTATTTAGTAGATTCGCCTTCAGAGTTCAGTCTAAGAGATTCCTATTATTAATATGCATTCCTCAGTATTATGACTGATTTAATATAGTTATAATTACACACGCTTCTCTGGACACAGTACTATTTCTGTGTGCCAACATTGGCTTCTGTGAATAAACTTAATATAGCAGCAATGTCACACATTTAAGTTTTAACACTTATTAATGCCCCTTATACAATGAGCGCTAGCGAGGGGTAGCTATAAACACCCATGCATATGGTATATTTTTAGCACCCTCACATCGATAGGCAGAGCTAACAATACACATTGTTAGTGCTACTAACTAAGGCATTGTTTTAGTGTCTAGGTCACCTTGTTTACCTGGGTTTTGCGCGCACCCTTGTTTCGCGTGACCTAGTAATATACCATAGTCCTACTATGTGACTGACCATCCATGTGTCAATGTCCCAATTTATTTTTAATAATATTTGAGTCTATGTATCTGTTCTATTTATATGTATTGTATGAACATGGTAGTACGATCTATAGGTTATTCATTAGGCCTAACTCAGAGAGCTCTATCTGATGCAATGACCAGTATGATGAAATACACCTTAGGTATTGCTGAGAGGCAGCTTCTCCCTGTGAGTTAGTATGTATCATGAGTGACTCACACATGCTCCACCATTGGCACCAGAGGTGATGCAATGGACTTGGCTTACTCAATGCCAAGAGAAGCTGATGAAATACTCACTCTACATTGCAGGGGGCCTTGAAAAGATGATGAAATGTACCCCAAGTCTGTTGCAATGTTTAGAGTATATAAGGGCTCCCAGTCACTGTATAGAGCAGACCTTTCCTGAAGAGCTGAAGACCTACCATCCACTGCTATACACTGAAGACATCATGCTGACTGACTGGAAGCCCTGGAGCCCTGAGAAAGCCATGTTCTAATGTTTTCTGTATATTGAAATATTAACATGTGAATTGTGGATTAATAAAAGAAGCCATCCAGTACTTCAAGCCTTATTCCTTCTCTACTGAAGTTACAAGCCAAGCCTAGTCCCCATTGGAGATATCATTCTATATGAATATATCCATATTTATATATATACCTGAAGAGCTCCTAAAGATAAGAGTAACTCCCTAAGACTAATAGAAGTAATCCCTTATTGTAATGTCCCCGCTCTACGGACATTAACATTTGGTGAAAGAACCCGGGCCTGGAGTATTGAAGTAGAAATCCTCTATTTCATAAAGCTGAATGGCTGAGAAGTTTCATTGAGAAGATAGATGAATGACTAGTGTGTGTAGCCCCTTGGAGGAGAAGAGCAGCTGCCAGATGTTTATAGGAGAGGAGGTCTGAGTGTTGATCTGATTACTCACTCACTTGACCTCTAGAGGAGGGTTAGAACGTCCAAGCAGAGGAATCCAGGCAACATACAGCAGAGGGAAAGTCCTGACGAATACCATACTAAAACAGCAAGGTTTGAATGGTAATGATGGAGGGAAGAGTTGAGAAGAATCAAGACCAACCTGGCAGAGACCGGATAATAAATGCACCTACTCCAGTTCCAGCAGCTGAGGAAGAGATAGTCCAGGGAGAAGATATCCAAATGGTGGCTGATTCCCAAGTAATGAGAAATGTCCCTACTGAATATGTTACTCCTGATGAATTGAAGAGAGTACAGAATTCCTTTAAAAGATCCATAGCAAAGTTAACAGCTAGAATGGATATCTCAGACACAGCTCTAATGGGGGTGATAGAAATCAAAGCAGAGAGACCTATACATCACAACGACAGGCAGAGACAACATACTCAAGTTTGGTACCAGTCTAATAATCAGGAGATGGAGATGCGAGGCATGAGTCACAGCAGAGACCCATATCACAACCTAACCACTGGAGGAGACATCAGAGGTTACAAGCAGGGGCAGCAATATCGAGGGCCATGGCAGCAGAAAGGGCAACAACCAAGCAGTGCTCCTCACAGATTCAAGCCTAGAGTTAGGTGTTTCAATTGTCAAAATTATGGTCACTATCAGAGCGATTGTAAAACTCCAAAGCTAAAGGAGGGTCCGTTTCCCATTTCTGAAAAGGCAAACAAATTAAATAATGTCAGTAAGGTATAGGGGCAAAATTATCCATAATAGAATTTAGGTAATATGTAATAGGTGCACACAATTTTTGTCTCTGATTATCAATGATTTTAACCGATATTTGCTGTGCCAGGTGATTATAATAACATGGGCCTACAAGCCAATAAGATGGCAGTCAAAATATTAAATTATTGTCGCCGCATAACGGCCGCGGAGGGATAGAAATATATGTGTTATGATCTTGTCTCAGACATGAGACGAAGCGCAGGTATGCCAGCATCCTGCAGAAATTTAAATTTTGAAAATTGAGTAAAAACTCTTGAGTCAGTGACCATACAAGACAGGCAAAATATAAGATTTGACCAATACCAGCCATTATATTGAATTATCGTCGCCGCGCGTAATGACCGCGGACGGATATATATATATGGGCTATGGCCTTGTCTTGTATACCAAACGAATTGCATGAATGTAAGCATCACGCAGAATTTTGAATTTTGAAAATCGGGTAAAAACTCACGAGTCAGTGACCATACAAGTCTACAGGTAAAATATTAGGATTTGACCGATTGCTGTATCTATAGGATACCGGTCAATATATTATATTATAGTCGCCGCGCGTAATGTCCGCGGACGGATATATTGTGCGCTCTATGCTCTTGCTCATGTATACCAAACGAATCGGATGAATGTCAGCATCTCACAGGATTTTGAATTTTTCAAATCGATTGAAAACTCATGTGTCAGTGAGCAATGTTCCAGATAGTGAAAAATATAAATAATGTGTTGGAAAAGAGCCCAGCGATTTTGCTCCGAGGTTGGGGTGGAGTGTGATAAGTGTCTAATTGGAAAGGAGTTTGCCTCCATCCCAGTTCGAATGGGAGGTATGCAATACTTGTGAATCACTATCTTAATTACTTCCATTAGAGGGGGTTGAGCTTTGGTGCCCATCACATCGAGGGTGTAAACATCACTCCACCCTCGGTAAAACTGGACATTCATGTATTAATTATCCTTTGCACTTTGAACCAATATATAATACCAATGTTCTGGAAAAGAGAGCTAGTGGAGCATTCAACAATTATTGCATGGCTCTGATTATTAAGGGAATGATGGAAAATTAAAAATTTAGATTGGAAATCACATACAGGAAAATGATTAATGTTGAGATATAAACCATCTGGATATAGAATAATTTCGAAATATCATGTATTGATTAACAATGGACCATAGATTAATTCTGGAAACAATTTTAGGCCAAGGAAAGATCTAAAGAGTTATAGGGAAATAGGATAGCAGGGAAATAATTAAGAATCAATTATTGCTGAAACAAAGTAGCCATATATATATGTGTGTGGAATCATCTGTATGGTATGGATGAGTGTTGCCTCCTTGTCTCATTAGTGGACAGGCATTGGCACCTATAGCAACACCCAAATCTTTGGACATGGGGGTTGCTATGCAACAGCTTCCCTAGCAACGAGTTACAGGTGAACATTCCACACTAAGATCTCCCAGTGGTGCTGACCCCATTTGGGTGTCATGCAGTGCATTTCTTCACTTATGAGTCACTGTATCTTGCTCACTGTGGAAGAGCAGGGGCTGTAATTAATTAGTGTGGGCTATAATTGATTGCCTGACTCTGTAATCATCACCAATGTAAACATCAACACTCCAACCTTAGTATAGTCTACTATATCTAGGGGCAAGGGGTTTGGTTTGTGTTATCACAACATGCCTGAGGATTATATGTGTGGGCAATTTTCATGAAATGTGGACAATATAAATGGGGGTAATGAATTGATTGGGCTTCATGCTATTTTTGGTAGAACTAATAGTTATATAAATTGGGAAATTTGCGAATAAACTTTGCAAATTGGGAAACACTGCATATATATGCATGTTTTATTTTCTTTAGAATGAAAGAAAGTTTTGGAATGAATTTCGAATTAGGGGAATATATAGTTAAGGAACTAAGATCACTACTGATGAGTGGCCTATGAAAGCTGAAACATTGTTTAGGTGTAGAATCGTCCATATGTTATGGCTGAAAGTTGACTCCCAACTTTAATTATAAACAGACCTAATTACCTAGCAATGCCCAAATTATAATAAAAGAAATCAAATAGGAAATGTAATCAATTAGTTAAAGTGTAAATAAATTGAGGAAATTTTGAAATTTAAAAAAAAAAAAAAAAAGTTTAGGATCAGTTTACATTATGTGGGTTTGCCACAATATATCAAATTACTATGGAAATCTGAATAAATAGGCCTGTTTTCGAGGGTAGAAAAAGAAAATCATTACAACGAACCTACCACATGGATGAAATGCTACTGAGAAGATTTTGGTACATACAGGTGTAGAAAGGACATTTGTCCGTTTTCTAGTTTTTCAAATTATCAAATGGGGAATCCCTGCTTTGATTCCCCAAGCGAGGTGGTAGGGTGTCCAGTTTTTAATGACTTCTAAGGAAGAAATACAAAATTTAATGGCTTTTAGTGGTGATTGTAAGGGTGAATCTGAATTTAATGACACACAAGAACCATGACAATGTACTGGCATATTATACCTTTATTAGGTAGATCGAATAGCCACGCAACAGTGCATATTATGTTGCTGATATAGGATTGCTTGACAGGACAGGAGAACAGGGTGGCCAAGTTCAGCACTGTGACACACCATTTTCGTGCTGCTTGCAAGACCCGATGTTTGGGTTATGGCCGCATGTTGCTAAGCGTTGCTAGGCAAAGAATTATTCGCTGGACGCTGGCTCCACTGATTGGGGCATTGAATGGTAGTGCAGTGGTAATAAGGATGGGGACAATATAACAATGTGTTTCTGAAAGGGGGAAATAACTTCAATAGTTTTTTCGAAAGTCGTTGGTATAGTTTTTATATTTAGATCAAGTTTGCCACTGTCTTGCACAGGCATATTTGAGGGACTGTAACTTCCTTAGTTTTTGGAGTAACAAAATGATTTCTTCAGTTGTTAATGCTTGACGCATTCCCATTGTGGAGACATTGAAAAAGAACACACTTTTTCAGAAAAATTTCAGGGATGAAGGTATTAGTAATGAAAATTGGGAAATGATCCACGGAACAGGGGTCTAATTGGTCAAGTTAAGAGCAGGGTTGATAAACTTAGTAACTGTGTTTGCTCTCCATATCATTTATGAACTTCTTTAATTGAGGTGAGTCAGTCAGACTAAGACCAGTATCTATAAATAGATAAGTATGTGACGATGGGATACTCATTGCACTCTGGAGAGGCATGACCCCATGGTCCATGCAAGTCAGTCTCTGTTATTTATTAGACATGCATAAGGCCAATTATTTTTTATTTTTCGGACGACTGAAAACAAACAGGGTAGGGAATACTCGTTTCAAGAACCAGGATAGGGTATTTTGGATCAGAAATCAGGATTTGAAAGGGCCTTTGGGATTCAGGAAATGGATTCAGAGCTAGATTTAATTTTTCCAGGAAGGAATTACAAATAGAATAACAGCTACGATCGCAAATTGAAACCTGCGGGATTTGGGATATAGAGCTTATCAAAGACAAGAATTGGGATTCGAAAGGGGTGTTCTGTACTTTAAACAAAGTGAATTGTGCAATTTTTGATGAGGCAGACAAACATAGGAAGATATATAGCTTGATTTATGAAACAGAAATAAGAGTTTTTCGATTATGGGGAAAAGATAATTTTAGTTCACCAAAATATTGATATTTTTGAAAGTGGTTATCATAGAGGACGCTGATTTCCCAGATCCTTGAAACCCCCAACAGATGGCGCTCTCATTGAGAAGGAGTCAGAGGGTGAGGGGGTGATGCTGGACATTCCAAATGAGGAGGACAGCGCATCGGGTGATGAAATACCCGAAGGGCAAGGATAACGGTGATCCAAAGTATTATGAAATTACCAATATTCTAGATATAATTAAGTCAAAGTAAAAGATTAAGGTTTAAGATTCAAAATAAAATTTAAGGATAAGTTGGTACAATGGGTTGAAGATGACTGCCTATATGAGGCAGCAAAAGAAAAGTACCTTAAGTGAACTTTAGGACAGGACCTATTCCAAGATAACTTAGAAATACATAGAGGAAGGAGGGTTAGCATAGGTCTAATCCCATTCCAACCTGAAAGAGTTAATATGTTGCAGAACAACTTGGGAAGAAATTATGTTGCTTAGAGGTATTAAAAGCAAGTCAACGTTTGAAATTTGTCAGAATGCAAAGTATAAAATTAGAAAAGAAATATTTCAGGAAGAACTTGATCAGGAAATGAAAATATATCTCTTCCAGATAATCGGGAAGACCCAAGGGAATGGAATATGGGTAAGAGTGATTCGAGAATTTATGAGAAACGCAAGATATTTCAATACACAGATATTAGGAAAAGTAATTTGAATAGAAATAAAAAGGTTATCTCAAGGGATGAGAAATAAGTTTTGTCCCTACTTAATAGGAATTAAAAGTGGAATTGGGTACATCTTTGCAAGATATCTGAAGGATTATGAATATTGTGATATGAACAAATGGGTTTTTAGGTTATGGAGAGTGCCTAGCCCAGAGCGGGAGGCCACAACCCATCAAAAGTTGCCCAAGCCGTGTCTGGATAACAAAATCCCACGCGCTAAGGAATGAGATTTGATGGTAATGTTCAAAAAAGAAATCCAGAGGTTAATTAATATGCCACAAGGACAGGATAAGAAAAATAAAATAGTCCAGAATGGTCTTTTGGTTCATATACCAGAGGGCAGGAGGCTGGATAGCGAATTTCAAAGAAAAACTTCCAGTTAAACTGAGAATTAAAAGTTGAGTTTTGTAAGATTTAATATGAAAAAGAAAATGAGATGACAAGAATCTTGTAAAATAGGTTAAGAAGTTTGAGAATATTATGATGTACAGGGACAGTATAGATGACTGGTGTGTTTAATTTTGATTTTGATCAAGAAAGTGGAAGTGGTAAAACAATGAAATAACATTGAAATTTTAGGAATACAAAGAAACCTATGACTATGAGTCAGCACAAAATCAAGAGGTCGGAATAAATTAAAGGAGAACTACTTTGTTTTTTAGTGACCTATAAAAAGGAATGATAATTATAGGAAATAAGAGTTTGAAAGAAATATATCACCAGGAACTTGCAGAAAGTAGGGTGAACATTATGGTATCAATTATTTGAATTCCTGTTAAGTTTTGAACACCAGAGTTGGGTATGAAATATTGAATATAGACAGATTTAAATGACAGGATGGGAAGCATTGTTTTTGTGATGGCTGATCACTGGCGGTATCCTTATACTTTGGACGAATTTTAACTCTTTTTGCATGGTTATAAATGATAAGAATTTTAATATATTTTAGATTTAGAAAGAGTTTGTTTGAAAATGAAAATATTTAGCCAGTCTGAGAATGTGGATATTAAATTCTAACTGAGTAAGCACAATGCGTGACAATCATATTAGATCCAAAAGTTAAAAAATCAAATAGAACATATGGAAGAAAGGTTCCTAGAGTTCTTGCTAGGTTTCTTTGGCTAAACACCTTGTGAATCAAAGAGAAAATATTTTGGAAAGTTGATTGAAATTAGATTTCTCCATGTACATCTTTTTGGCTGATCACCATGTGAGATGGGAGAAAGGGATCCTAGGATTATTTATTGGCAATAGTCCTCAAAAGTTATTTTAAAGAATTCATGTCACACCATGACTAACAAGTATCAGAAGAATTAAGCCAGATTACATGTAAGATAAGGATATCTGCACAAGGAGGAAAATGAGGTGGTAATTTTGGCAAAAATAGATTGAATATCTCGGAAATATGAAAGACACACCACCCCCTTGCAGAAAAGATTGATGAAAATTGATTTAAAGAATTATGAACAGGGTTACTGATGAAAAAATGGAGAAATCCAGGAGATGTACCCCAAAAACTATTTTACACAGACGAGAACACAAATAGTTGTGATTCCAGTGTAGATTTTCATAAATTTTACGCGGACGTGAGCACAGGTAGTTGTGAGTCAAGTGTAGAAGTTTGATGAATTTTGCATGGATGCGAACACAAACATTTGTAGTTCCAGTGTGATATTTGTGCCGGATAACCGGGTTTTATTGTAGCACTCCTGCCACTGCGCAGTACACTGGAGGAAAAACCACCCCTCTTCCTGGGACGGCCATGTGGGAAGTTTTTAGTGATGCGTGAATGTATTTGGGCCCAGTAAATGTATTCATGAGTAATAGGGAATCTTCCACTGACTGACCAGAAGACAGGGGTAGCCAAATTGGGGGATGTGCACAATCCTTTAATTTGCCAGGTGAGGAGCGATGATCTCCACCTCCGGTGTGGGCAGGATGAGCTGGTTTTGTAGCTCCTTTTTAGTGAGCTGGTTTTGTAGCTCCTTTTTAGAGAGCTGGTTTTGTAGCTCCTTTTTAGTGAGCTGGTTTTGTAGCTCCTTTTTAGAGAGCTGGTTTTGTAGCTCCTTTTTAGTGAGCTGGTTTTGTAGCTCCTTTTTAGTGAGCTGGTTTTGTAGCTCCTTTTTAGTGAGCTGGTTTTGTAGCTCCTTTTTAGTGAGCTGGTTTTGTAGCTCCTTTTTGAGAGCTGATTTTGTAGCTTCTGTGTGTAAGCTGAGTTGGTAGCTTCCTTGTGATGGAGCTAGAAACATTGATTGGATATGCTTCCCTATTGTTATCATCAAGTAAAGGTAGGCAGTGATACCTCCTAGCTAGGTTGAATCTGCCATACTAACAAGATTTTGCAAGTCTACCTCCTAGCCAAGGGTAGACTTTGCCGTGCCAACAATATTTGGTGAGGTAGCCAAAGGTAGAATTCACCATACCAAAATGTATCTGAAATAGTTGATTGACTGGAACAGCAGTGTCGGAAAAAAATCGAATAATTATGTATATGGAACTCCATTAGAAGAATTTCAATATGAATAAATATTAAGGATTAATGGAACTAATAATGCTGTAAGCTCGGAGACCGAGCTTTTCTTAGTGGGGGAGGATTTTTGGGAGGGTGTTTGTCAAATTCCACTTGGTAATGACATACCCTCAGCAGGATCAAGTTACCCCATAAATCAAAGAATGATATTATCATTGTTTATTAATAATTAATAATCAAAAGTTATGAATATCATTAATAATTGCACCTGGAAATGATTAGATTGCCCAAATTAGCCAATCATGAAAATTATAATGATTGGGATCACTGGAAATTGATAATGATCAAGTTATAGGGCATAATAAAGTAATGATTAATTTAACAAAGGTCAGAGACATAAGATTAAATAAGATAAACAGATTAAGGAGTAAAATTTGGACTAGACACTAATTACCATAGAATGCCATGCCCAGAGTAATGAACAGATGTATGTGCCTGATTAAATGGTGCTACAATTTATTGCCGCTCGCCTGATTTCTATTTAAACTCTTAACAGAAGGAAAAGATTAGTCGATTTGGACTAGCGTCCACTGAGCGTCAGACAACTCAGACATACCTTGACAACACCAGTTACCATGACAACCTGGGTTGCCAGGGTGTAAACAGTGCTCGTTTGCACTTGAAGCGGTGATTCATGTTGATGTGAATCATGGGCGTTGCTAGGCAACAACCTAATTTTACTATAAGGCAAAATGAGTAATAAAGGGCTAATGAGGTGATCAATGTTGATGTCGACCAAATAGTAATTTAGACAGGAAAAGTGCTTTGTGTTTAGAAATATAATAATAAAGGAAATAAAGGAACCATTTAGAAAAATCATGAAATTAAATTTATAAAGAACCCCCAATTGCCTACAGAGTTGTCTAATAAATTACTTACAGAATTGCCAAAAAAATATCAATGATATTGAAATGATATTGAGTGACCAATTTGACAGTTGAAATGCTATATTAAGGCTTGTTTCAGAGGTTGTTACTTGCTGTATTGCTTGTTATGTATATATATTCTGCACCCACTATATTTGTACTTCCCAGTTCCTGAGGGGAGGTACCCCTGCGACAATCGTTAATGAGGACCAACAGGACCGGAAGGATGTAAATACGAAACGAAAGAAACATGAAAAGAAAGACAGAAAGGAAAGAAGGAAGAAAAGTGAAAAGACTAAGCCAAAAAAGGATCATCGAAGCTGATCATCGAAGCTCAAATTACACATAACAAACAAATTCGAGGCCATGCCCATTAACAAGAATCTTGGAAGGTGCTTGACCTACCTGGGCATGTCCATCAGAGACAACAATGAAAGGCACTATCTATTGTATTTATGCTCAAGTCTGAGATGAACTGTTGGTAGCTCTTGCTGCCAACTATAACAAAGAGCAATGAGAATGCGCAGAAAGTCTATGACTTATAAACAAGAAGAACAGTTCTCCCATTACAAAATGATAGCAAGTGCTATGAACTTAATAACAATGACAAATCAAAATTCCAAAAATTATGAAGAAGTTATAAAATTATTGAATAGAGAAGAATGAGAGGCACTGAAACCAAGAATCAAAGTGTACTGAAAACTTTGGAAAAAACAGTAAATTTGAGATGGACTGAAAAAACTTATTTAAGGTGAAAATTAATTTTTGATTTATGCACATTGGGATGCATCATTAGAAGTTCCCTAGATACCAGCTTGCAACATGCAAGAAGACCAAGCTTCATATTTTGACGTTCTTCCACAGCTCCAACTGTCACAGCTCTACACAACCAGCAGCCGGATTTGCCTCCCAGTACTATTTATTAGTAGAGACTATGTTTATCAACTAGATGTGTGCCATATTTAATCAAAGGGTGAATAATATTTAACCATGAGTGTTTTGAACTGAATTTTTTATCTGAGAATCAGAAACAAGATGGCGAGAGGCTAACGAAGACAAGTCTACGAGAAGATACAAAAGACAGTCGCCAATGAACAAGTTCCAGAACTATATAATCAGTGTTAATTATATATAGCGTGTGTCTTGAGTTAAAATTATTTGTAGTCGAATATACCTTATAGACTGACGTATTTTTAAGATTATGAGAAGGGAAACAGACAATCTAGGTTTCCACCGGGTCGACTCCCAGGGGACGACTTCCAGTTTTGATACCCCTAGCGGATAGTTCAACAAACTTTGAGAGACAATAGTTCTGGCCTTTTCCGCTAGGTGGCAGCACCTGTCCTCTCTAAGAGGCAGGCAAGGTTAATAATCTCGAAGAATTAAAAAGACTTAGACTTATGGTTGTTCTTGATGATTGATAATTGATAATTTGATAATTGTTTTGTTCGCAATTATTTATTTGTGAAGATATTTATGTACTTTTATAGATGTGTTTTCATGTTATGGCTGGGACAGCCATTCTTCTTTGTCGGGGAGGATGTCAATGTCCCAATTTATTTTTAATAATATTTGAGTCTATGTATCTGTTCTATTTATATGTATTGTATGAACATGGTAGTACGATCTATAGGTTATTCATTAGGCCTAACTCAGAGAGCTCTATCTGATGCAATGACCAGTATGATGAAATACACCTTAGGTATTGCTGAGAGGCAGCTTCTCCCTGTGAGTTAGTATGTATCATGAGTGACTCACACATGCTCCACCATTGGCACCAGAGGTGATGCAATGGACTTGGCTTACTCAATGCCAAGAGAAGCTGATGAAATACTCACTCTACATTGCAGGGGGCCTTGAAAAGATGATGAAATGTACCCCAAGTCTGTTGCAATGTTTAGAGTATATAAGGGCTCCCAGTCACTGTATAGAGCAGACCTTTCCTGAAGAGCTGAAGACCTACCATCCACTGCTATACACTGAAGACATCATGCTGACTGACTGGAAGCCCTGGAGCCCTGAGAAAGCCATGTTCTAATGTTTTCTGTATATTGAAATATTAACATGTGAATTGTGGATTAATAAAAGAAGCCATCCAGTACTTCAAGCCTTATTCCTTCTCTACTGAAGTTACAAGCCAAGCCTAGTCCCCATTGGAGATATCATTCTATATGAATATATCCATATTTATATATATACCTGAAGAGCTCCTAAAGATAAGAGTAACTCCCTAAGACTAATAGAAGTAATCCCTTATTGTAATGTCCCCGCTCTACGGACATTAACACATGCTATCATGGCCGTTCTTGGACCATACCCCTGGCCGACTATGCTGGACAACTGAATGAAAAACCCAGGTGAGTAATATATATTGCATAACATTATTATACACAGGGTCAAGGAGAAAGAGGAGGGAGTAAGGAGAGAGGAAATAGAGAGAGTGGGAAAGAGATATGAGAGAGAGAAAGAAAGAGGGGGAGATGTGTAGGAATAGGCCTGTCCTGAGTCGGAGGTGGTGCTAAAGTGAAGTAGCCTATATTGGGGGACGCCAGTCATTACACACATCAGTGTTATAGCATTGTGGGAGTGTGGCTTTTACACGAAATAATTGTTTTACATAGATGTTTCACGGTGGATATTTTGTCCACACGTTGAAATCTATCATATTAAATGTTTTTGGGAAACTTTTTGGTCATTATTAAGAAAAATGTCAGTGCCGACGATGACACCCATAGGGTTACTATTGAGTCATGTATTCGGCGATGTTCATTGAGCTGAAAATAAGCTTCAGTGCTGAGAAGAGGGCTTGTCAAAATGGCGATTTTTATTATGGTAGACGACGGCCATACGGTGGTTTCTCATGTATTACAACTTGAATACTTCATTTCATTGTTTTAAATCTAGTTGATTCGAGATGGAACATGTCTGACCATCTGCTGTTGAATTCCCAGCAGTTAAATATCATTATGTTCGTTGGAATTTGAATTTTAAGATCGATTTGAAATGGAATTTTATTATCGGAATCAGACATAGGAGATTCAAAATTTATCTGGAATTTCGGCGAAAGATTTTTAGGTCTGTACAAGCAAAGGGGGTCATATATCTTTCAAAATGGTGATGTATCAAGGTTGTATTTAAATGGATTATTGCATGAATTTCATTTTATATTAGTTTAGTTTTCATTTTAGTTTAGTTTAGATTTTAAGATTGCATTTCGATCGATAATTTTCTTTATGGAGATTTAACACTGGAACCTTTTTTAACGGATTCCAGACACAGGCTCTCTCTCTCCTTCAATCCATCCTTCAATCCATCCATGCATCAATCACTTCATTCCACCCTTGCTCTGATATATTCATATTTTTAATTATAATTATACTTATAATTATAATTATGTAATCGACCTATATTTATACTTATAATAAAAAAATATACTTAATTTTTACTTATAATTACATTATATTATATATAATTCGAATAATTAAAAGCCCGCTTTATACAAGCTTATGCTTGTAATTCTTGTTAAACTGAATATTAACCCAATTTGTCTGTTTCTTCAAGGGAAGTTCCAATCTCTGATGATGGAGGGCACCCCTGCATAACTCACATTCAACGCCACAAATAGACTATGAAAACATTTCAATTCTAAGAGAATCTAATTCGTCTGCACCCATTGGAGAAATATGATTCACCAGATTTGGACATGATAAAGACTATTATACATGTTCCATGACAAAAATAAGTATTTTGCAATGATGTAATAATCATTTTAATTTATAGATTAATTATTTATGCTATTATATATTGTTCAACTCATGTTAAGTATTTTGCCTTCAGTTTGTAATATAAATATAGCCTTTACTCGCCACATACTATTTCCAAATGGCATTGTACATTTCCTTGATTGAAATCCTCTAGGTTGAAGTGAAAGTAAATAGGCCATCAATGATTATAAATACGGCCGGGTGGGCAGTGGGGTGGGAGTTGTTCATATTCTGTAAACATATTTATTTTTGTGCAGATAAATTTTCCCGCACTAAGAACGTTGACACCTTTACACGCTGATTTAAATTTGCCTAGCAAGGTAGTCTCACACCTTGTTTATGCAATGATTATACCCTTTGCGCAGGATTTATTTTCACCCACAAAAGTAGGTGCGTGAAAATAGCGAAAGTAAATACTGCACAAACATTAATATGTTTACAGTATATGGAATTTGTACTACCAAATTCTACAGGCAGAACCGGGAGTGTGTGTGTGTGTGTGGGGGGGGGGGGGGGTTAAGGGCTCCAAAATAATTATATTAGGGGTGGGCTGCAAGTTCTTTTCCATGAAACCCTCTCATATCTGTCATTCTCATCCCTCCTCTCCCTCTTTTCGCCTCTCCTCTCTCCTAAATTGTGCTCTCTCTCCCCTCCCTTCTTCATTTATCTCTTGCTCCTTTTATTTCTTACTTCCTAAAATCTTAATTCTAAAATTCTTAAAATGCTAATCTTAAATCCTTATTATTTCTGTTTTCAAATGGGTTAATTCCAGTGTTAAATTCTAATTCTGTCTGACATTCTAAATAATGAAGGTATTGTTCTATTTCTTTCTCAGGATATACCCAGAGAAAGATGGGGAGGGGAGAGAATATATAACTATCACATAGATGGTATAATCATTATATTACTACAGAATGTAATGTACATAATACTTATTATAGAAGAGTTTTTAGACGTTTCTAATCGAGTTTCTATATTATTATTATTATCATAATGATATAGAAGCCTGCTCATTCCCAGGTTATCCTGATCGGCCACACAACAAATACTGCTTCATTGAATTATCATTATTCTCTTATGTATTCTGATCTATTGAAATACAAGTTAAAACAGAAATCAGCTGATGCTGCATTGGCTAGCTGTTCATGTGCTGCTATCGTACTGGCGAAGTTGATGCTTTAAAAATTTAACTTATCGTCTGTTTGATCGACAAATAAGGTTAAATCGTGGTCATCATTTTCACAAAGTCAGCCACAGCTTCTGCTCTTAATTTATCTAACGAATTAGCCAGTAAATGGGAATTGATTGCCGAAGTTCTTAAAATGCGGTCCCTTTTAATCAGCTTCATCAGCTAACTTAGGTTTATGTACACCTATCTTATATCATTACGATTTAGCTCTTTACTGACAGCATGCCCCTGGCAGCATGCAGTATCTTCCTTCACTTTTATATACCGGTATGCGTTTTTAACAAGGAATGTACCCTAGCGCCATCTACCGTAACACTGGTTTATCTAAGTGATAGGCAAGGGTTGCGTGGACGTGGGTGGGTGTCAATCCTGTCATATGTCCCAATTTTACTAGGGGGCCGGGTGGTGTTAGTCGGAGAGGGGGAAGGGAGGGGGATGAAAGGGGAGGAATAGTAAATAGAATTGAAATTTCCTATAATATATGTATATATTTGTACCCAAATGAATGTTTGTTTGTCTAAGGTTTAACAAAGAATGAATGGTGATATAACCATTTCATTCAATATCACATTTAGAGCGTCAAATATACGTCACCAACTACTCACTACGACGATTAGGATAGAATTTAAACAGTCTGTAATATCATTCATCTCATTTTTCCATTATTAATCATTTTAAAGTTGAATATGTTTCTGTCATTTTTTTCCTTTCTGGGCATCCATATCATAGAGGCGTAGCCTCTTGTGATCAATCAAATTGGTCGGTGCACTGGCCAGTTACCGCATTAATTCAAAGAATCAGTCATATCACCCACCCTCACACTTTCCCCTCCCGTCCCCCATTAGTTGCTCATCAACAAGCTATCAAAAAAGCGCGCGCCGGCAAGACAACCAATCATGTATAGCTTGGAAGTGAAGGCCTATTGTCCGTGATTTCAGTGGTCTCATTGCCGTGGTACTGTAGCGGGCGGCCAGTCACTGGCCGTGTGCTTGTGTACCAGGCGGCAATGTCCGTATTGGGTGCACCACAAGATCAGAAGCTTTTAACAGGTGTTAATAATTGAAATAATGGTTGTAAGTGAATCTCCCTGTACCTCCTCCTGTACCTCCTCCTGTTTCCCCCTGTACCTCCTCCTGTATCCCCTCCTATATCCGCCCTGTACCTCCTCCTATATCACCCTTGTACCCCCTCCTGTATGTCACCCTGTACCTCCTCCTGTATCACCCCTGTATCTCCTTCTGTACGTCCCCCTGTACCCCCTCCTGTATGCCCCCCTGTACCTCCTCCTGTATTCCCCCTGTACCCCCTCCTGTACGTCCCCCTGTAGCTCCTCCTTTACGTCAGGACTCCTGTACGTCCCCTTACCCCCTCCTGTACGTCCCCCTGTACCTCCTCCTGTATCACCCCTGTACCACCTCCTGTACGTCCCCTTGTCCAGTACCTTCTCTTGTATCTCCAACAGTACCTTTTTTGTATAATGACCATGTATCTGCTCCCTTGGAAAGTACAGTGAATGAATGATACGTTTAATAGGACAATGCCAGTCAATCAATTCTGAATATATTATATAAGTATTACATTAATAGATCAACGTCATTGTCTCAATATGAAAGAAAGAACAATAATATTATTGCTTTAATAAATATTAAATCTCATAATACATGTGCGTATTTCATGTACACATTGGAATATATGATAGAAATGGTGTATTTGTATTAATTCCCAGTTCCACATATTCTAAGGTTCATGTATTCATATATTTTCTGTTCAATCTTAAAACAATAAGCATCTAGATTAGTTTAGAGGAAGTTATGTATGCGAAGGTATGTATGCGACCAGATTACAACTGCTGAGCACCATGTTGGTACTAATTTTCTTGATGATGTTCTCAGGGTGAAAAATAAAAGTTTACGACAGAAATCAACTGATCTTTTGATATGGTATGGCCCTTATAAATTATGAAATGTGTGTCAAATTCCGCTAAGATCAGATAATTATGAATGCCTGTATTTAAGGATGGCACGCTGAACATAAATCCCCTTACTTTGACCTTGGATATCTCAGTTTTGGCTCTACCCATGAAGGCCTAACTTCATAAATTCGCCATTTCTCCTTGTTTATTAGATCATATATACTGGACTTTGAAATGAATAATAAATAGTAAACTGTATATATAATGTAACCATTGTTTTGTTTTCTCTTGCTTCAATTTCGCCGATAATATCCGCCGCATCTTTTTTTTCATACAACATGGTACAGTACAGTACATTAATTGCAATATAATACCGGATATAAACAAACCATTAATTAAAGCGAATATTTTCCGTTTTCACCCTGCCGCCCCCCATGCGAAATTCACCGTCCCCCCTCCCCCTCCCCCTGAATCCTGGCCCACCACGCTACCACTGCGCTAAAAATAGATTTCAGAGTGCGCGAATCGCCGATACGAAAAACGCTGCGCGAATACGCTGAGACGAAAAATTTCGTATCAAAAGTGGGGACAAGAATTTCGTATCCAATTTCGTATCGCGCGGGTACGGTGCGCGGGACAGTGTAGTTATATAAAGAAATTATCTAAATAATACACCGAGTAAAAAGGAGAATGATTAATTAATGTCAATATTTGACAGACATAATAAGACTAACCGTCAAATTTGAATTTTAAGGCAGACATATAATATCAAAGCAGACAATATTACTGCAGGTTAAGCCTATAATAGTTTATGGCAGGGTAATTATAGAGCGGGGATTTCTCTCTGATGTCGAGGTGTGGAAGAAGGCATATTCCATTAGTTCCTCTTAATCAGTTCACATCCCCATAAAAAACAGCTGGGCTCGCCTCCCTCGACCCAATTTGGGGGGAAGTTCCTCCTGTCTTAGATATAATCCTCTCTCCTCTAAGCCAGGGCATGATAGCACATATCAAGTAGGCGACCTATAATGGCACTTAAAATCATAAAATGACGCCTAAATGACCTGGCCTTCCCTCCCCTTCCACCTAGCCCTCCCCACTTCCCTCTAAAGGAAAGGAGCGCTATAGGCAGTGATAGCAAAACAAGAATAAAAACTTTTCTTAAAATCATAGGGATAGCATCGTGCTCTAGCAGAAAGCCGTTGGGTAATATCAATAATCTTGTTTCAGGGAGAACATCAAGGCTGGTAGTCATCAAGCGGATGACTTCATCTTACAGTGCAGTTTTGATGCTTTAGATTGCTCAACTTCGTAAGTAACTTTGATAATGTTATTTTTGTTTTACTATAACTTATTGGATTATCATTATCAAAATAGACTTAAAGAATATAATAGGTAGTATAGACGAAGCGTGAGGCACATAACCTGTGCGACCGCTGAATGACATATTCACTCTAGGTTCAAACCTTCAGATCAGATAAGAATGTATGTCAGCCTACTTCACTGATCGGTTTCCTGGCCTAGCAGGCGCTTTAATGGGAATATAATGACATTTTGCGGTCTTAATAGAGTTATAATGGCACTTTGCTGTTTGAGGCGAGAGGCTTTCCCTCCATTTGAATGGACTCTCTCAAATTTGGGCCTAGACTGTATTTGTTTCTCTACTTGATCATAGAACTAGAACCAATGCTTAAAGAATATGTTTATTTCTGTTAACAATGGGATAAATTAGCAACACATTGGAATTTGATTCTTATACAAATTGGGTTAATTTGACGTTATTCACCTTATTTGCAACAGGAATTTCTCCATCCACACGTCGGCAGAACGAGGAAACTGCTTTACATTTAATGATGACGGTAGTAGAAAACTCTCCGCAATATCACGAGCAAGTGGACCCGTGTATGGTATGACCAATACATTTAAGAATTTACTGTATTAATGCACTTGTCAATTGCAACCCCCACCCCCGGGGGTGTGGGGGAGTTGTAGGGGGATGTCAGGGAAAGTATGCCAGGCGAGGATTTCCCTTTGTTAACTGCTGTATCAAGAGGTAGCCCAGGGTGGGGCAATGTCCGACAGGGTTTATATTTTTTATTTGCAAAATATAATGGGGTCGGGGATTTAAGGAAAAGACTTCTTGCCATGGGCGGGTCGGGGATTTCATTATATTCCCCCATACCCCCGGGGTTGCAATTGACAAGTGACAAGTGCATAATTTATATATCATTAGGAAAATATATACCCTTGTAGTGGTCCTGGTGGTTGAACTTGGGATTGTGACCTGCTGAAGTTGTGCTTGCCGCGATAGCTCAGTTGGTAGAGCATTGGAGCGTCAATCCAAAGGTCCGGGGTTCGGTTCCCTGTCAAGGCAATGGCATTTTTCAGCAGGTTCACTACACCCTAATATTTCGGTGTTTGATGATAGATGGTCTTTTAATCATTAAAATGTTTACTGGAAAAACGTATTGGTTATACATGTCAGAGAGGTAATCTGAGACGTCTTTAAAAAACCTGAGTGCACGGACTTTGTTGTACTTAAATATGATAAATATATAAATAATTCAAATCGAATTTACACCTAAAATCATAACTAATGACTCGCTGAGAATCTCACGATTCCAGCGATTCCAATATTCATTTTAGATTCATGTTAAATATACGGGTCAGGGCATCAGAAAATGGGCATTATTATTTGTGTTAGACAATTCTGCTAAATCAGACTGGAAATGATAATACTAGGTATATCTGAATAATTTGGTATTGACTTGACTCGAAGATTTTCGATTATATTGAACTGTATTTAGCACATTGTACACTTGGTTATCCTTCAGGATTGAAATTGGTATTGAATCTTGAGGCAGAGGAATATATAGACAGCATAACCCACAGTACGGGAGTATTGGTGGATATTCATCCCTTCCGTACCTTACCATACAGTGAACAATCAACCATCACCATAGCTCCGGGACGTGAGGCACACATTGGACTCAAGATGGTATAATCTGTTTCAGATAAATGAGTCACAAGTCGCAAAATAGAATATTTTTCAGAGTGTTTTATTCACCACATCTCTTCATTGGAATGTTCTGATATTTAGAGGGTTTAGTCTTGTAGTCATATAAGTACATTTACCAAATTTAAGGACATTGTATCAAAAATATCCTTGCGTTTTGAATGTCTTCGTATGGAGTATATAGTTACTTTACTGGAAATTGTCCAC
Source organism: Sthenelais limicola (assembly GCA_942159475.1). Taxonomy (NCBI): domain Eukaryota; kingdom Metazoa; phylum Annelida; class Polychaeta; order Phyllodocida; family Sigalionidae; genus Sthenelais; species Sthenelais limicola. The sequence continues at coordinate 93,915,448 of OW804099.1, forward strand.
GGAGAAATATTGCAAGCATTTATTAAAACATAAAATATAGAAACACTTCTCAGATGTCCTTCATGTTTACTATCATTGGAATCGACTTGATCTCATCTTTTCAAATATGATGATATCTCAAAATCCATTTTTTGCGACTTGTGACTCATTTCCCTGTTACACATCACATACATGTGTTTATCTATTTGTTCTTGTGGGTTTATGGTCCATATCTGCAATCAACCTTCTTCAATTGTTTGATGAATATAGGGTCATTATGGTCATACATCGTAAATTAACGTTTTAATATTGGTATATATAGAAGGAGTTGATATAGACTGTCAATCAAGTATAACTATGTAAACATTGCTGAATTATGACATCTTTTTAGAAAGCAAATCATCAAGATTTGTGATGTGTTTCAGGAAAATGAGTCACAAATAGCAAAAACGATCTTTTTGAATTTATTTTGTTTTGAATTTATCTATTTTTTTAATTTATTCACAGGTTCTCTTTGTGGGAATGTAACCTACTCATTGTCAGGGTATTTAATGTTCCTAGTCCTATCAATACATGTTTCAAGACAGTGTATCAAATATATCCATGCATATCTATAAGGTCATCTTATAGAGTGTTTACCTTTATGTTTACCATCATTAGAATCGGCTTGATCTCATCTTTTCAAATATGATAATGTCTCAAAATCTGATTTTAGTGACTTGTGACTCATTTTCCAGGAACACATTTGTGAAGAATTCAAAGTTGAATTGATCAATAAATAAACATTGTATGATTGCGCATAGATAGATCAGATTTTCAGAAAATGTACAATTGGCAGCTGTACACATTTAATAAATTCTGCTAAATTAGGCTGCAATTTGGTCAATATTAGGTAAATTCGAGTATATTCGGCATTGCATTGATTCTAGCAATCTGTTTGGTGAGCTGAACTGTATTTTGAACTTTATTTTCGTCTGAAATTCGGGTTGGATTGGTGAAAGTGAATTGTACATTATCTGTAAATTTGACCCAGGTATACATCGAGAGACTGGGAAATCCATATGGTACATGTGGAGGAGGAGGGGAATTCAAGCATTTGTACAATAAATCATACACACAGCAGGTAGGTTATGATAATGGCAAATGTTCTTTAATAACGATTTATAAGGCCATTTTTATTCTTTACCGGCCCTTGCATATAAGATATAATTCCCCGACAATGATAACGTCAGTAAATAGGACATTCACTGAATTAATTCATTACCACATGGAATTTTATATATATTTAATACCAAAGGTCTTTAGATCTATTTAATACCAAAAGTCTTTAGATCTATTTAATATCAAAGGTCTTTAGATCTATTTAATATCAAAGGTCTTTAGATCTATTTAATACCAAAGGCTGTTAGATCTATTTAATATCAACGTGGTTTTGTCCCTAGGGATGTATAATCGCTTGTGCTGATCTTCGAGTAGTAAAAGACTGTAAATGTGTCCATCCCCTGTACTGGGACCGGTACCCACCCGATGTAGCTTCAGCACACACCGTCTGCCACTCCAACAGAGGTGAAATTATTTCTTCTCTATTTGGGTCAGATTTTCAGAAAATGTACAATTGCAGCTCTACACATTTACTAAATTCTGCTAAATTAGGCTGCAATTTGGTCAATACTAGGTAAATTCGAGTATATTCGGCATGGCATTGATTCTAGCAATCTGTTTGGTTAGGTTGAACTGTATTTTGAACTTTATTTTCATCTGAAATCTGGGTTATTTGAGAGGATTGGTGAAGACGAATTTTCTGTAAATCTGACCCATTTCCTTCTGGGTGAAATGTTTTTTCTTGTTACAAATAAAGCCAAACATTTACAATTCATCATTAGGAAAATACGCGTACCCACGCTGTGGATATATTCCTGCATTGCCTTCTATTCAATCTATATGTAAAATATCCTCAAATTTGAATATCAACAAATATACAAAGCCTTCTATACACACCTTTGACTACAATTACTTCTCACACATTTGTGTATAACTCCTTGTCTCATCCAATACATCAAATTTTCTTATATATTTCTTCAATACGTTCTAAATAATTCTTATGCAGCAACCTTTGTATTAGACACTCACAATCGCCTAGTCCTCAAAGGACTTTGATACATTAAAAACAGGGGATATAGTAAAAGGAATTATTCATCTTTCAGAGGTAAATATGTTCAGACAAATGTATAATTCACCTTCAGCAATCCTCGCTCAAATAACCCAAATTTAAGACAGAAATAAAGTTAAAGGTTCAGATCAACATAATCAAACAGATTGTTTGAATCAATACAATACCAATTATCCTCAGATATACCTAGTATTGACCATTTTTCAGTCTAATTTAGCAGAATTTAGTAAATGTGTAGATCTGCCGAGTGTGCACTTTCTGAAGATCTGACCCTTCTGCTTCACCTTTTGATCTTTTCCTCATCTTCTCCCTTTTTCTTACTGAATATGAAACCTTTTTCGTCCCTTTTCTTCTCTTGGCCTATTCCTTCTTCTTTTTCGACTAATCAATCTAGGCCCAAACTCTCAGATCAGATAAGAATGGTATGTCAGTGATCGGTTTTCTGGCCTAATGGGATTATATTGGCACTTTGTGGTTTGAGGCGGGAGGCTTTCCCTCCGTTTGAAGGGACTCTCTCATCTTTGGACCTAGACTGTAATTCTTTTTCTCCTTTTCATTTGTCATTTGCTTCTTCTTAGTTTATCATATTATATTGGTGTACTATCAGTTTGATGGTCATCCATTATTTCTCCATACAAACTATATGTGATCTGTTTCACGAAAATGAGTCATAAGTCGCAAAATATGGATTTTGAGATATATCATCATTATTATTTGAAAAAAGGAGATGAAGCTGATTCCAATGATAGTAAACACTAGGACACCTGATATGTATTTCTATATTTTAAGTTTGATATTTTTTTTTGAAACAAAAAAGTTTCCAATGTTTCTGGGTGGGTAATTACCAGTAAAGTAACTAAATATACTCTATACGAAGGCCTTCAAAACGCAAGGATATATTTAATAAAATGTCCCGAAATTTTTCAATAAAATATTTCAATAAAGAGATCTTGTAGAAAAAACACTTGGAAAAATATGAAGTTTCCTACTTGTAATATATTTTCCTAAAACGGATCACATATTCTCTTCAAAATAAATGCCTATCGTCTATGAATTATTACTGCATTCGAATGAATCCACATTTGTGTAATGATAACCTCCTTTATGTTATTTACTTCAAATCGTTCTTGTCAATTAGAAGTGGAGATATATATCTGTCATGACAGATTGTGGGCAATTTGCACCCGTTTTGATATTTGCACCCATAAATAATAATAACAGGGTCAGATTTTCAGAAAAAGTACAACTGGCAGCTGTACACATTTAGTAAATTCTTAAAAATTAGACTGCAATTTGTGCAATACTAGGTAAATTCGAGTATATTTGGCATTGCATTGATTCTAGCAATCTGTTTGGCTAGCTTGAATTGCTTTCGTCTGAAATTTGGGTTATTTGAGAAGATTGGCGAAGTTGAATTGTCCATTTTCTGAAAATCTGACCCAATGTGTCTTTCTGGTATTATCTGATGTAGAAATGATCTGTGCGTACTCGGCGATGAGGTCCGTGCTATCTGGCAGGATATCAGATAATTGTCAGTGTCATCCTTCATGCAGGTACGTTTCCAAATATCTATCTGAGCTATTATCAACATGGGAAAATAATCCTTACACCACAGGCCTATGGGTCAGATTTTCAGAGAATGTACAATTGGCAGCTGTATACATTCGGTAAATTCTGCTAAATTAGGCTGCAATTTAGGCAATTTAGGCTGCACTCTCCCCCTCCTATACACCCTCTCCCTCCCCTCTCCCTCTCGAATACCACCCCTCTCCCCCTCATCTCTTCATCACTCCTTCTTTCCCTCCCCCTCCTCCTCTCCTATCCTCCCCCACCCCCTCCGCATGTAGTTAGGTCCCCCTGGAAATGACGTAGTTGGTTGTGGGAAATGACGTAGTATCCCACAGGAGCTTTTCCAGGCTATAAATAGAGTGTGGAGATCCCAATTTAAACAGGCTTCAAAATCACATTTTCACCCCAGATACCTTGACAAACCACATATGGGTGTAATCGCCAGAAAATGTAGAATTCATCTTCACCAATCCTCTCAAATAACCCAAATTTCAGACGAAAATAAAGTTCAAAATACTGTTCAACTGGACCAAAAAGATTGCTAGAATGCAATGCAATGCAATATATACTCGAATTTACCCAGTACTGACCAAGTTGCAGCCTAATTTAGCAGAATTAACTAAATGTGTAGAGCGGCCAATTACCCATTTTCTGAAATCTGACCCATATAATGTCCTCCACACAGGGTTAACGGACCTGTACAGACCAAAAAACAGATCGATACATCCCAGATTCCCAGAACATGCGTGACAAAAAACCCTTCTAGAGCTTCTATATCAAATATACACAGATATACCTGGTATTGGCCGTATTTCAGACTGATTTAGCAGAATTTACTACAAGTATAGAGCTGCGATTGTACATTTTCTGCTGGTCTGACCCAAGAGCTCAGAGATTATCCGCACGGCTAATGGGTCAGATTTTCAGAAAATGCACAATCTACAGTTCTACACATCTATCAAATCCTGCTAAATTAGAGTGAAAAATGATAAATGCTAGGTATATCTGAGTATATTCTGTATTGTATTCATTCAATAAATCTGTCTGGTTATGTTAAACTGTATTTTGAACCTGGTGAAGGTCAATTGTACATTTTCTGAAAATCTGACCCTACTACAAACCGGTTCGCTCTATTGTATTTCACTTTCTGCTTCCCTGTTTCAGGGAAACAATATACGAGACGTTATCATACGATAAATCCTGGCCACGCATATCGCTATGGGTAAGATTTCCTGGACACTCGTTAGATCATTGTTAAGATTGAGAAGGAGGAGGACCCCTTAGTTTGGCAAAACACATACCCCCCCCCCATCCCTACCTAGAAAAGCCTCCCCCACCTAAACAATTTTTGTTTTTGACCATGCCTGATTTCTTTAGAATTTTCTTCTTTTTTTCTTTTTTTTTCTTTTTTACAAAAAAGTTACTAAAAGCAGGAAAACAGATTTTCCTAACCAGGAACAGTCAAAAGAAACATTTTTCTTGGTTAAAACAACTACTGTTATAACAAAAAATCAGTTCTGGAAGGTGGTTACCTAAATATACAATTTTCAGCCAGATTAATCGGAAACACACCTATTTTTGTTTGGCCCTGTCCTCTCGACCTGTCATTCTTGTTACAATAATAATTTACATAAGAATAAGGATAACAAAAACAGTAATATTAATGGTAAAAGAGTTCATAGACAATGCTATTGGAATACTCGGAACAACTGATAAGTACAGTATTATATCCTTACTAATGATGGTGTATACAACAATGTCTTAATAACGTTTTTTTAAACTCCTTCAAGAACCACCTTGTAAAAAAAATCTGCAATAGCTCGGAGAACTTTTTAAAGTGTAACCATTTAAGGAACGTAAGGGACATACACGAGAAAACCTTCATACTAAGGTAAATACTTTTGTCATCATTTTCTTTGCCATTTGCATCATTTCTGATTATTGATTATTAGAACTTTATTGTACAATGTACTTGTTTGTTGATAACTCAACTGTTGTTATTACAAAAGATGTGCTGAATAACAAAATACTAAATAAAAAAACAAAACAAAAAAAAACAAATTTTGAGGTACAACATTTTGATAGCTACCAGAAGCATGGCGTTGGACATTTTTTTAAAATGAATTTTATTGATCGAAGTTTCACAAGCTGTCATAAGTCTCATCCGTCAATTCAAAACAATATAAATGTGATATTAATCTAGAGATGTTCATCATACAATACATATTTAATGAGAGTAGTAATTCATATATACGATTACAATTTAACACTATCTTTAAACATTTACTCAACACGCTACATTTGCGTAATATAGATTGCAACATTTCAATAATCCACATGGCACATTTCCAAGATTTGTTTTGCCCGATATAATTTGTCCTACAGGGCGGATTTAGACTACCTTTAATCTTCCTTACGTTGCTCAAATACCCCTGGTCTTCTCCGTTATACAGAACTCCCAGCCATGGACCTGTTTTTTATGTTTTCCCATCTAAATGGGTACCATTACATCGTCTGAATGGCAAGTTTTGTTCCTCATGAGGCCTTTTCAGGGGACGACTTATGTATAATATGGTACAGGAAAGTAGCAATTTTAAATATAAAAAGTGGCACCCAATTTGTTCTGAGTCCCAGCTAGCCCTTTCGGACCTCCTCCCCTCTAGTACACATGCACTGTGTTTACATAGCTTCAATACTGGTCACTGCCACCCTTACATAACACCCATGCTCACTGAGGCATGTTCACTCACAGTAGGCCTATTTATAGGGTGGCTTGTGGAGGATGGTTTGTGAAGCCTAGTGACCACCATGTGGTGACTAGGCTTTATTAACACTAAATCAAATGGATATTGTAGGTAGGAGGGGTAGAGACAGGGTGGGTGGGTGGATGGGTTCTATTTCCGTCAAAATAACCAACCCCAACGCTCAAAAACAGACACAAAATCAGTAAGTAACACCACCCAAAAATACTCGCGGGTAAAATTTCTGGATCTTATCTTTTTAAATATGATATCTCCTTAAACTTGAAATTCATTCCATTTATTTCAGAGAAAATTTTGTAACAGTTCACATTTTCTTCCGAGATCTGAATTTCGTTTACATCAAAGAAATCCCTGAATACGAGGTCAGTGTTTAATGTGGCGCAAAGATTGTCAGATGTAAAATTGCAGTATGTCAAACGAGGAAACTCTCTGATGTAAAAGTCTAAAGGGTGGTCTCCACTGGCTGCGGTAAGCTCTGCGGTAAGCCTTACGATGGTGCTGTGATGGTGAGAAGTGGCGAGGTCCTGCCTATATATATATATGGCCAGTGATACATGTACGCAGGAAACAGCACAGCACCATCGCAAGGCTTACCGCAGAGCTTACAGCAGCCAGTGGAGACCACCCCTTTACATGTAAAATTTGCTGATTTTAGTTTATTTGATTAAAAGGAAAAATGCTCAGGCAACGTGTAAAACTATCCATGCTGGATATTGCGTATTTTCCCCTTTTGATGTAACTTAATTATCGTCTGCCTTAAATAAATAATAATAATAATAATAATAATAATAACAAATCACTATTCAAGAAATAAATTTCACTAGGTGATACATTTTACTGTACAAAACATTACTGATACGAATACAGTTTGAGTATTATGAAGTTCTACTAACTAGAAATACGATTTAAATTAACTAGATATATACATACATGTAGTTGTCATGGGGCAACTTTACAATTCTTCATATTGATCTAGCATAACTATTAAGACTTTTGAGATACAAGATGTATCGACAAACACTTTTTAACAAGAGAAGGAAAGCAAGAATTTTTTTTTTCAATTTTGGCCGATTAAAATACATGTTAACAGTTGTTAATTGAATTCTATTTTTAGTTTTCCCAATTCATCTCGGACGTGGGAGGAACAGCTGGGCTGTGGATTGGAGCTTCTATGTTAACACTGGCGGAAATTATAGATCTTTTATTCCAAATATGCTTCTATAGACGCCGGGGTCACGGGTCAAACAGTAAAGAGGGACCACCTATAGAGGAGAAGAAACAAAGCGTGTATTTCATCAAAGATAAGGTCTCATTAGAAAGTGGCGACAATAAGAAACAAAACTCAGAGGAATCTTCTGCATAATTAGAATTTAAATATGAGGAGGAATAAAATGTAGCCTATATAGGTCAGATTTTCAGAAAATGTACAGTTCAACTTCGCCAATCCTCTCAAATAACCCAAGTTTCAGACAAAAACAAATTTCAAAATACAGTTCAATCTAACCAAACTGATTGCTAGAATCAATGCAATTCTGAATATACTCCAATTTACCTAGTATTGGCCAAATTGCAGCCTAATTTAGCAGAATTGACTAAATGTGTACAGCTGCCAATTGTACATTTTCTGACAATCTGACCCATATAATAGATAATTAGCCAAAAGCAAATTAAAATAAGATTATACCATAAACGAGTGTGTCCTTGATGTATCTTCATCATTGTAAATAGTCATTCCATATATATAGCATTCCATACACAGGAAATTGTTATATTGGTCTATAACGAGTTAATAAGGGCGTTGCATGTGCCAATGCGCATGTCTGTTGCAGTGCATCCTGGGATGTATTCTGATGAAATCCAACATACAGATATTTGGCAACATTTTCATCGGTAATTGCAAGAATGTTTTCACCATAATTATAATAATTGACCTATGAAAACCGAATGCATGATGGGAATGATGGTGACTTGTGTCATAGAAACATGTATAACACATGGATATTGACATTAGAGCATTAAGTAATATCCCATGCTGAATATGACATGTTTTCTAAAGATTTTTTTACTGTACCATTAGTCCCATAATTCCATGCGAATCAAGATTCAAAATGGCGGCTATGCAACTCCCCTATTCAAGGAGCGTGCATATTGCACGAGTTGCACAGCAACGAGGGCAAAACTCTAAGTGTCTGAATCTGATTTATTATATAATATATAATAATACATGCCTTAAATAATCGATAAAGGGACATTTCAAAACCATTTTGTGTACTTTTCCTGAACGTAATTTCGGTTGTTTCCGTGGCGGGGTTGCGTAGCCTATACATGTGAACTCATGGGACTTAAAATAAAAAATTGAAAAAACATTCAAGCTGTCTTAACGAAAATACAAAAAGTATGATGGCTGCCGTGGTTGGTGCACCTGGGGCCATAGAAAGTATGATGGCTGCCGTGGTTGGTGCACCTGGTGCCATAGAAAGTATGATGGCTGCCATGGTTGGTGCACCTGGGGCCATAGAAAGTATGATGGCTGCCGTGGTTGGTGCACCTGGGGCCATAGAAAGTATGATGGCTGCCGTGGTTGGTGCACCTGGGGCCATAGAAAGTATGATGGCTGCCGTGGTTGGTGCACCTGGTGCCATAGAAAGTATGATGGCTGCCGTGGTTGGTGCACCTGGGGCCATAGAAAGTATGATGGCTGCCGTGGTTGGTGCACCTGGTGCCATAGAAAGTATGATGGCTGCCGTGGTTGCTGCACCTGATGCCATAGAAAGTATGATGGCTGCCGTGGTTGGTGCACCTGGGGCCATAGAAAGTATGATGGCTGCCGTGGTTGCTGCACCTGATGCCATAGAAAGTATGATGGCTGCCGTGGTTGCTGCACCTGGGGCCATAGAAAGTATGATGGCTGCCGTGGTTGGTGCACCTGGGGCCATAGAAAAAATGATGCACCTGATGGTGTTGAACTAGGTCGGGACACTTCATGTTCCTGATTTGAGGCAAGAGAAGCCATTCACCTATGAAAACATTGTTTCTCCACTGTTAGTCTTGTAAAGGCGTTTTACTGACGTCTTAATTATGTCTATGACGTAAGATGGTCAACAGATTTAGCGTCTCTCTCCCTCTCCCTTACTCTCTATCTCTCTCTCCCTTGATTCCTCTCTTTCTCTCTATCTCTCTCACTATCTCTCTCTCCCTCGATTCCAATCTCTCTCTCCCTCGATTCCTCTCTCTCACTCTCTCTATCTCCCTTTGTCCCTCTCACTCCCTCTCTCCCTCTCTCTCACTCTTTCGCACTCTCTCTCACTCTTTCTCCCTCTCTCTCTCCTCCCTCTCTCCCTCTCTTTCTCTCTCACTCTCTCTCCCCCTCTCCCTCTCACTCTCTCTCTCACTCTGTCCCTCTCCCCCCGCCCTCTCTCCCTCTCTTTCTCTCTCTCACTCTGTCCTTCTGTCCCTCTCTCGATCCCTCTCCCTCACTCCTTCTCGTTCTCTCTCTCTCGCACAGCACAGCATCAAATTTTCCCCTTCCAAGATCCAGGACCCAACGCCTTCGCATGCTGTACACCAAAATATTTGTTTCGCTTTTTTCCATGGTGGCTATACATATATTCGATCACATTATTAATAATTATTTTATTCTATAACATCGATCTTTTATATTGCTATGGACACCACCATTGAGGTTTGTTCACCGATTGTGTAAGTAGCATAGCCTATTACTTGCCTTCGCTTGGATGACTGTAACCATAAGGGTGGTCTCCACTGGCTGCGGTAAGCTCTGCGATGGTGCTGTGATGGTGAGAAGTGGCAAGGTCTTGCCTACGTGACCAGTGAACCATGTAGGCAGGACATCATTGTTCCTCTCCACCTACAGAACCAGCACAAACCATTGCAAGGCCTACCACAGAGTTTACCGCATGCCAGTGGAGACCACGCTTTACAGTGTATTTGTGTTGCTCCTAATCACAAAATACCATTATAATCCCATTATTAAGACTCCTTTACTTCAGGTTCAGAAAAGCCATTGGCGCAGTAGGCGTCCAATCACTGGCATCCCATTCCTAACTGATCTGAGAGGCTGTGATCTTATAGACTGGACAAGTCAGGATGTGATATTGAATAGTTGGGTCAGATTTTCAGAAAATGTACAATTAGCAGCTGTACACATTTAGTAAATTCTGCTAAATTAGGCTGAAATTTGGTCAATACTAGGTAAATTCGAGAATATTTGGCATTGCATTGATTCTAGCAATCTGTTTTGTTAGGTTGGACTGTATGTCATACTTTATTTTCGTCTGAAATTAGGATTGTATTTTTTCTGAAAATTTGACCCAGTTATGAAGGCCTATTCTACAAACATGTAACCTATGATTAGTCTATGAAAAGGCAGGCGTTAAAATAATAATGGACGACATCTAAAAAGGGCCCATATATAATAACTCCTTGAATAAGGTAAACATTCCTTGAAACGTCAGAGATGGAAACTGCACGGCTGTCCCATCTGTAAATTTAGCAATAGTAAATAATTGTGACCCACCAAGGGGAAAGGAGGCTCCGCGCGGGAGTTATAGTTCCTGGTATTCCCGCTAGGAGTCACATCATATTCATGACGTCACTGTCACAAATGTTTGTATTAGTAATTCTGAGAAGCAGCTTACTTTGAAAGTCTGTAACTTCACTAATTTTTAGAGTATCAACAAAATTCTTTCACTTTTATAATGCTCATTTCCCCTTCTGTACATCCCGGTCATTTTTTAAAAAAAAATTGATATTTATTTTTTGTACATGTGAAGTGTCAAAGGAAATGAGTCACTCCCCCAACTTATTTGAGATCATCTACTGAAAACTGACATAACTTTACAAAAAAGCCCATATCTCGGCACATTCTGGAATTTTCAACTATTTTTTTCGATTATTGACTCAGGAGGACATGCAGATTCAGAATCTATAATAAACCCAAATTCGAAAATTTGGCCCTGGAGTCCCCTTTCTGCTTGGCTGGTCACAGTTCTTCCTGAGTACCTTCAAATAAGGCTTGTACATACACTTGTACATTGATATACAAAGGTTTGGCAAAAAAGGAGTATTATTCAATTCAATTCAAATCGTAACAAACATCAGTGTGTGTATGCTTGAAGATTTTATTGCTGCAAATCATTACACAGTACCTTTCTCGGAATTTGTTGACAGCGCTTTAGTAGTCAAGTCAAGTTTAGAGAAAAAGGATCATATATTACAGATTTATACCAATTCATCGTCTGAATCTCCTTTTATTTCATTTGAGGCCAAATTACATTTAACATAGTAACCAGAAATGCATCTTGACAAGGTCAATGTTCTCATGCGGTGCCTAGTTTTTACAAGAACCAAAAATAGTTTTCTAGTCAACTCATTTATATGACAATGTTTTATCTATAATTCATACAAAATTAATCACATTCTTTCAAATTAATATAATGGCTCAACTAGCGACTACAACATTTGACTATACAACAAAAACTCCATTATAAGATATGTCTACCCAAACAAAAGATACTATTTTCAGATAATGTATTCATAACATCTCCATCATTTGCCTAATCCTCCATATCGCTCGTTTTTCTTTATAAGTTTCATATTATAAGGACTGTTTTTTAAAAGCAAGCAGGTAACATATGGGTCAGATTTTCAGAAAATGTACAATCAACAACTCTACACATTTAGTAAATTCTGCCAAGTTGGCCAATAAAAGGTAAACTCGAGTATATTTGGCAACTGCATTGATACTAGCAACTAGTTTGGTTAGATTAAACTGTATTTTGAACTTTATTCTAATCTGAAATTTGGGTTATTTGAAAGGAATGGTGAAGGTGAATTGTACATTTTCTGGCGACTTGACCCAGGTAATATACGGGTCAGATTTTCGGAAAATGTACAATTCAACTTCACCAATCTTCTCCAATAACCAAAGTTTCAGACACAAATAAAGCTCAAAATACAGTTCAACCTAACCAAACAGATTGCTAGAATCAATGCAATGCCGAATATACTCGAATTTACCAAGTATTGACCAAATTGTAGCCTAATTTAGCAGAATTTACTCAATGTATACAGCTGCCAATTGTACATTTTCTGAAAATCTGACCCATACACTAGAATGCTACTTCATCAGTTCACATACGTATCCAAAGAGGAAGTTACACACAGAGTAATGCTTATAACCATGTTCATCCCCAGAACAAGCCAGATCATGAAAGAGTCCATCCTTGGCGCTCACACTGACACAGTACTCGACGCCATCCGCATTATTAGGGTTGCCGGGCGCCCACCATCGTCCTACCCTTTGGGAATCTTTGGGCCATTGGTCTCGCAGCCAGAGCCATTTGTTGTTATTCCAGTAACCGCCAAGGTACAAAGCCCACTTGGGACTTGCTGCGTGAAATGGTAGCATGGGAATTAAAGCGGTATATTCAGTTATATAAGGTTAAACAAATTTGTGATCTTAATGGGTCAGATCTTCAGAAAATGTACAATCTTCAGATCTACACAACTACAGGGTTAAATAAACAGAATAACACATTTATCGGTCATATCTGCAGAAAAAAAGTACAATCAGCAAATTTATACATTAGTAAACTCTGCTATCTTGATTTTTGGTTATTTGGAAGAATTTGGCATTGCATTGGTTCCAGCAATCTGTTTGGTTAGGCTGAACTGTAGTATGAACTTTATTTTCATCTTTTAGTTTATTTGAGAAGAATGGTGAAGGTGAATTGTACATTTTCTGGTGACTCCATCCATAATGCCCTTGCATTGGTGTATTGTATTTAAAGATCATTTTGTAACATGATCAATATGTTCAGACGTTGTTGTCATAATTATGTATATTAATTTCTAGTCGTACAATATCAAATATTGTTTATATAATAACAGTTGAATAATGGTAAGAACCGCGCATTTAAGCAGTGCAAAGAGATTTAAAGAGAAGACAAAATCAAATCCATCCCAGCATTTGTGTCGTATTCATACAGTCATAAGGGTAGATCCCTGTTATATTATGTATATATTTAACACTCCTAAATTATTTTTTACTCAACGAGAAGGGTTTTTGAAACAGATATGGGTCAGATTTTCAGAAAATGTTCTATCAGTGAAGGGATATGTAGGGTGAAGTCACTAAAAAATGTACAATTTAACTTCAACAAACCCCTGAAATAACCCAAATTTAAAACGAAAATAAGGTTCAAAATACAGTTCAACCTAACCAGACAGATTTATTGAATGAATACAATACAGAATGTACTCAGATATACCTAGTATTGACCAATTCTCACTCTAATTTAGCAGAATTTGATAGATGTGTAGAACTGTAGATTGTGCATTTTCTGAAAGTCTTACCCATATATTTAGATCAGTGTGACATACCTGTAATGGAGCGAGGAAGAGCAGCAATGAATGCATCCAGTTCAGCTTTTGACTTCAGTTCGGCCAAGAAAGCCTTGTACCGTGTCGCCCTCAGACATGTATGGGCGGCCGTTCCCCAACCTACACAACCCGGAACGACAAAGTATCGCTCGGAGCGACCAGTTGGCGTAACCCAGATAGCTGCGAAAAAAAAAAGATTAAATAATCTTAATTGATAAATTAATCTTAGTTTTATTTGATCTTAAAATCGTTATGATAAGTTTGTTTGGTCATTTTAGAATAGAATAGAATAGAATAGAGCAATCTTTTATTCATCTGTGCGTTACAGGCTGTTGATGAACAGGTCGACAGGCCTCTGGGTACCATTCAGGATTTATACCCAGATCTTCCGGCCGTTCCCTTAGGCTTCTACATAATTTTGGTTGTGTTATACATTATATAAGATATATGCTATATTGTAAAATACAAAATACAAAGTGCAAGATGTGTGAGGATCGCTAGCTATCCCAGGTATAAATGTGTCGCCACCTATCGGTATGGTTTCTAATTAGCACTCCACCGCTTCTGTTGCTTCCATTCGTGCTTCGCTCGCCAATATGAGCGGTTGTCTTGATTTTTGAATTTAATAAAAGTTGGCGGTCATTAATTCAGCCGTTGCCACTGCCGCGAAAAAAAAAAAGATTAAATAATCTTAATTGATAAATTAATCTTAGTTTGATTTGATCTTAAAATCGTTATGATAAGTTTGTTTGGTCATTTTAGAATAGAATAGAATAGAGCAATCTTTTATTCATCTGTGTGTTACAGGCTGTTGACGAACAGGTCGACAGGCCTCTGGGTACCATTCAGGATTTATACCCAGATCTTCCGGCCCTTCCCTTAGGCTTCTACATAATTTTGGTTGTGTTATACATTATATAAGATTATGGTATATTGTAAAATCCAAAATACAAAGTACAAGATATGTTCCCCTGACTCTAGGGATAGACTTCTACATGGTTTGGCTGCATAATACAGTACATAAATGAAGAGTATAATATACAAAATATGAGAGCATGAAGTAGAAATTTATGAGACACATCATTTAAACATGGGATGGTCGATACAAATTATTACAATTGTGGACTAGGAATCCAGTACAGGATGTTCTAATGGCAAGATATCTACTTAGTAATAGTCTCCTTGGAGAGAGGATTCACTTTCTGATTTTGTTATATATTATGCAAATTTTCGATTTCTTTTCTTTCAATTTGGATTGGACTTCATCAGAAATACCCTCTCGTCCCCCAGTACGCTTGACCAGGAGGTATGTGGGTCAGATCTTCGGAAAATGTACAATTGGCAGATCATTTAGTAAATTCTACTCGATTAAACTGAAAAATGGCCAATGCTTGGTATATCTGACTATATTTGATATTGCCTTGATTCAAACAATCAGTTTGGTTATATTGAACTGAATTTTGAAGGTTATTTCTGTTTTAAATGTGTCTTCTTTGAGAAGATTGGTGAAGGTGAATTGTGGATTTTCTGACGACTTAACCCAACAATAATAACAGCAACCAAGGTTAAAATCTCCAGGTTTCCATCTTGATTTCTTAAACTGTACACAATTGTGGATAACATAGAGAAAGGGACATCAGAAAATGTACAATTGGCAACTTTACACATTTAGTAAATACTGCTAAATTAGACTTCACGTGGATGAATACTAGACATATCTGAGTATATATTGGTATTGTGTTGGTTATGTAGATCTTTTGGGCTATGGTGAACTGTGTTTTGAACCTCGTTTCTTGAATTCGGGTTATTTGAGAAAATTGGTGAAGGAGGCGAATTGTACATTTTCTGATGATCTGATCCATTATATGTAAAAATATGTAAATGATCTTAATTTCTATGTGAAAACTTGGGTCACAATCAGACAGGTATGACCTTTTTGAATTAGCAAATGAATTTTTGAATTAGCAAACAATACTCAATGATAATTATAAAGCTAAAGGCCCTTTGATGGTCATATTGTTTCAATCTGTCACGATCCATAATGTCTTTACATAAGGATCAGATTTTCCGAAAATGTACAATTTGCAGCTGTCACTTTTAGTAAATTCTGCTAAATGAAGCTGCAATTTAGTTAATACTAGGTAAATTCGAGTATAATCGGCATTGCATTGATTCTAGCAATCTGTTTGGTTAGGTTGGACTGTATTTTGAAATTTATTTTCGTCTGAAATTTGGGTTATTTGAGAAGATTGGCGAAGGTGAATTGTACATTTTCTGATGATCTGACCCATTATATGCCAAAGGGGTTGTAGCATTGACAACGGGGACATACACACTCAGGTTACCCTCCTGGGTCAGATTTTCAGAAAATGCACAATCTACATTTCTAGACATGCATCAAATTCTGCTAAATTAGAGTGAAAGTTGATAAATATTAGGTACATCTGAGTGTATTCTGCATTGTATTCATTCGATAAATCTGTCTGGTTATGTTGAGCTGTATTTTGAATCTGATTTTCATCTTAAATTTGGCTTATTTTATGGATGTTGTAAATTATGACGAATCACTACTGTTTATGATTATTTGTGACAAGCTACTTAAGTGATGAGATATGGAGAGATACATAATAGGGCCTACATGGTTTACCAATATGTGTGATTGTTCTATACTTCCAGATGAAAAATGTGAAGAGGTTTATATGCATTTATATTCATTATGATTTGTAATCATGATTCTTTTTAAATCGAATTGAATATATTAAGCATAGTATGGATAGAGATGTAAATGGTGTTATTTGATGCTTTTTCTCTTATGTCGGTATATTATTAACCATGTGCTTAGAATTGTATATGCCTCGAAGGCAGGCTTAAGAAATAAAGTCGGTTGTAAAAAAAAAAAAAAGGACAATTGTACATTTTGTGGAGACTTGTCCCTCCTACCTCACCATACCTGTGTCACTGGCCCTGAATGGTTTTGCTGGCTGGCAAATTATACATATGAATATTAATTATATACAGATATAATCATTAATTATAATGTATTTTTTTATTTGACTTACCGCCATTAGGGACCGGTATGTCGGGGTGGCATGACACCAGTGCACCTGGAAAGGAAGCAGATGTTTCATGGTATTAAGGGTAACTGGGTCAGAGTTTCAGAAAATGTACAATTGGCAGCTTTACACATTTAGTAAATTCTGCTAAATTAGGCTGCAATTTGGTCAATACTAGGTAAATTCGAGTATATTTGGCATTGCATTGATTCTAGCAATCTGTTTGGTTAGGTTGAACTGTGTTTTGAACTTTATTTTCGTCCGAAATTTGGGTTATTTGAGAAGATTGGCGAAGTTGAATTGTACATTTTCTGAAGATCTGACCCAACTAGCAAATTTGCTAGTGGGACAGTGGGGCCCACATCTTCCCACTCTCCTTCTTCCCTCTCCAACCAACTTTCTCTTTCAAGTTGTCTCTGTAAGTTAGTATCTGTATCAACATTCATACCTCAAATGAAACCCTGTCAAGATGGTTTTTTTGTCACTGTTGTATTGTTGTTGCTCTATGAAAAATGATAAATACTAGGTATATCTAAGTATACTGAGTATAATAATGAAGTTAATCTAGATATAAAACTGTATACTTTTCAAGGAGATTAGACCTACCACATTGTGGATATCTTCCTAATAAAATGTTTAAAATATTTCTGTATTGTATTCATTGAATAGATCTGTCTGGTTATGTTGAACTGAGTTTTGAACCTGATTTTCATCCGAAATTTGGGTTATTTCAGGGGTTTGGTAAAGTTGAATTGTACATTTTCTGAAAATCTGACCCCAATATGTCTAGAGTAAAGTAGTTTGTGAATACAGTCTAGGCTCAGAGTGGAGAGTGACCCTTCAAACTAAGGGAAGGCCTTGATTTAGGTTCTGACCGCAAACTAATGGAAATTCTCTAGCTTCTAACCGTAAAATGCCCATTAGGACGCCTCTTCCCTAAGTTGGGAAGACATTAACACTTAACATATAACATTCTTATCTGATCTGAGACAGGTCTGAATAGAGTTTGTGGATAGTAAACATACTATCAAATGCTTCTGTGGAAATAAAGTTAAATACATTTTAGACTATATTCGTCTTATCATATCAAATTTGGTAGAACTTGATTAAGGTGTAATATCTGAGTAACTTGGCAACACATGAAAATAATCACGATTGTGGTTATGTGTATTTTGTAAAGATTTTAAATGTACAAGGTCGATACAAATATTTTAAAAATAATGAAAATTATAACAAAAATGGATTATTACCGGCCGCCACTACTACAAGGACGGTTATGGTGAAGATGGAGGTGGGTGATCTGGCCTCCATGGATAGCGAATACCAGTGTACTTATCCCATTTATATACCACAGCCAGTGGATCCTGTTTTATCATACATGTATAAAGTCTTTTTGTCGACACTGCAATTCTTTGTTATGACAATCTAAAGCTCCAAATATGTGATGTATTTCAGGAAAATGAGTCATAAGTCGCAAAATTGATATTATCCTGAAACACATCAAATATATTCATGTATTTCGAAGGTCATCATATAGAATATATTAACTACTTTACTAGTAACCATCCACCCAAAAATATTGCAAACTTTTTTACTCTCAAATATTAAAATTTTCTCTCTAAACTTAAAAACTTTGAAATCTAAAAGTACTTATTATCTCCCAATGTTTGCTATCATTAGAATCGCCTTGATCCCATCTTTTCAAATATGATAGTAATTAAAAATCCAATTTTTACGATTTGTGACTCATTTCGTTGGAACACATCACATATACCAAAGTTTTAGGCTTTAATATATATATAACAACTTTTATTTAGTAAACAAATAATATAATACAAAATCTCAAAATACACTGTAGATTTTCCAAGTCAACCATGAAAATCATATGGGTCAGATTTTCAGAAAATGTACAATTCACCTTCGCCAATCTTCTCAAATAACCTACATTTAAGACAGAAATGAGCTTCAAAATGCAGTTTAACATAACAGAACTGATACTTTAAATCAATGCGATACCAAATATACTCAGATATACCCGGTATTCATCATTTTTCAGCCTAATTTAGCGGAATTTCCTAAATGTGCAGAGCTGCCAATTGTGCATTTTCTGAAAATCTGACCCATATGGTAAATAAAGGAGATAAATAATCAGAGAATACAGGGTTCCATCCTTTACCCATATAATATAGTTAAGTAATCATTGGTTGTATTTTCCCGATGCAATTAAGATATTACGTTGTTTTTTTTGTGTTTTTTTTACAAAGTCAGGTTTGTTAACAAAGTTATAATATTTTATAATGTACACCTTGTTGAAATAGTATCTATTAATATTATTTTAGATGCCTACTTACTTAGGCACTACATAAAGTGCATATGCTCTGGTTATAAGTAGAAAATTATTACTTTACACAATACTTTCATCACATCACATTGCATGTTGATATTGTTGTTACTATCTTCAACATTGCCATACTATGTAATTAATCGTATTGTACTGTACGATTAACATAGCAAACCTTGTAGTCATTAATATAATACGTTTGCCTGTTAGCACTTAATTATGTAATTAATTAACGTGGACTCTTAACCCTATTCGTACCTAATATTGATGTTATAAAAACAACTAGCCTCTTTAGTTTATCTTCTAAAAACATGGGAACGACTGGAAGAACTGGGATTATCCCAGAAGACTGTCGAACAATTTGTCATTCTTTTCAATGTAAATGCTGCTATATTACTGACAAATAAAAGATGTCTCAATTCAATTCAATTCAATGTCCGCTTAACAACTAAACCTTTGACTGTAGCTTAACCCCCTTGAGCTAGGTTAAACGTGTAAATAGATTTAATGTGATGGTTCTGTGGCTCCTGTTTTGACATGTCAGGGATGCAATGCCCTGGTCATCTTAATATTATCCTGATAAAGTAATAAAGATCTTTAAAAAAAAAAAAAAAAAATTATCCTGAGGAAATCCCGGCTGAAAGGGTTGTATTATTAAAGATCAAACCCAACCATTGTAAGTGCATCCGCATGGCAACTAACATTGTGTCGACGCTGCAATATTTTGTTATAAACTTTTAAATTATTATCTGATCTAGAAAGGTTAGTAGTCACCCGGATTCATGGTTTGTAAACACATTTTATAGTTTTTGTTTGTGGATCAGATTTTCAGAGAATTGACAGCTCTACACATTTAGTTTTGTGTGTATGCGTATGGAACCTTCCAAACCCAAAATAATGGTCAATAAATGAAATAATAAACTGTTGAAAAAAAATAAAGCAGTATCTAGTATTATGCAGCATATTCTAAGGAATCCATACATACCCGTTGAAAGTTTATACGGTTAAAATTGTCAACGTTATTGAATAAAACGTGAAAAACATCAAAATCGCACTAAAATTCCTGGAATCGACCATTTATATGACTTAAAGGGTTATACCCTCCAAAACATAGAACATTCCACCAAGGAGATCTTGTGAATAAATCACTTTAGAAAATATCATTCATGCGACTTGTGACTCATTTCGCTGAAACACATCCCATTTGAAGGTGACAGTTTGATTGTGTCCAGTGTATTAACGCTAGATGGCGGCACTGAGTCTAGGCTAGCACATGTAACCTCAAGGTCTACCATTGCGGCTATGTGTTCTTTATTATACACACATTGCTCTGAAAACAACATATGTAGAGTGATTTACGCATAGTAAGTATTTCACTGGTGATTAACGTGGGGTTGTCATGGCAACCAATCTGTTTTTTTTACTAGGATTACCGGTAAAATTCCAATTTATGACTCATTTTTTTTTCTATTTTCATGATTGAAAGCATGTATAATAAATCTGTTAACTAATTCGTTGGTTTCAGTCTCTTAAAATGTTGCACTCCTTGCTACGCAACTCGTGCAATATCCACGCTCCTTCAACCAACTTGCTAGTTAACCTGTATTTATGTATTTGCCATTTGGAAACAATAACAAAAAATAAGACAAATATTTTCATCAAAGATCATACAGCAGGTGTGAACATAATTATATCTTCAGAGTCCGAAGGAATCAGGAATAATAATTAACCTTTGATAGTTATCTAGCTTCTAGCCCTGCGCTGTCCATCAACCACATTCCCGTTTTTTGTTTTTTGAACAATTTATTTAGTTTTTTTTAATATAGCTAATCCTTCGTAAAAAGACAATTGAATCGTAGAGGGTAATACATTACATCGATGTAGTCTTTACTCTTAGGACAGAAGATGGAAGCCCGAAGAAAAATGTCACATCGAAAAGGCATGCATAAGAATTCCGCCATATTATACCAATGTGTAACAGGTCGCTACTCGTTAATAGGGGGGTTGCATGTGCCACTGCGCATGTCTATTACAGTGCATCCTGGGATGGATTCTGTTGAAATCTGACATACAAATATTTGCCAATATTTTATCAAAGATTGCAAGAAAGTTTTTACCAATATCATAGCTTGTATAAATGATCTATGAAAACTAAATGCATGATGGGAAAGATGGAGGGTTGTGTTATGGAAACATGTATAACACATGAATATTGACATTAGAACATTGATAAATATTCCATGCTGAACATGGCATGCTTTCTTTAGATTTTATACAGTACCATTAATCGAATATTTCCATGCAAATCAAGATTCAAAATGGCGGCTATGCAAGTCCCCTATCAACTGTGTCTTCCTTCGGCCCAATGCACAGAAATATGCACAAAACATTCAGATACACAAAAGACACCACACACAACCACACACACAGCAACAGCACAAACACAAAACCAGAAAGCTGGTGTACCGTATATAACTAAAAATAGGAGCTAATAACATCAAAATGATAGTATCTATCAACATATATATGTTGATAGATACTATCATTTTGATGTTATTAGCTCCTATTTGTAGTTACATTATATAGTCATGCACCTAGAAACTTAAAACCACACTAGACACAGCGCCAGGCAGAATATCATTACAGATACTGTGAGCTTTGGTCTTGACAAATAGTCATGTCTTGCTGTATAAAAATGTTGAATAATAAAAAAAAATGTGTCTTGTCTGTCGTACAGGTCTTTCTGCTGTGGCAAAACATTGATTCAGACTGATTATGATTAGAAAATAATAATGCCCACGTTTGCGGATAAATATATAAAATATTGCAAACTTTTTTTTCCAAAAATGAAAATATCGAACATAAAATACGGAAACACTTATTAGGTGTCCTAGTGTTACCTATCATTAGAATCACCTCAATCTCCTCTTTTCAAATATGGTGATATCTCGAAATTTATATTGCCACTTATGACTTATTTTCCTAAAAACGGATCACAATTAAGTTAATAATACATGTTTGCGGGTAAATATTAATGGTTCCATTGGAGGCTAATAACAGAGTGAAGTAATATTGGAACATCTGATTTCTTGAATACTTCCAATACTTCCTTTTAGAATATCAAAGTCATAAATAATATAGTATAAACCAGTTCACTAACAAGTTCTAGTTCATTTCAGTCGCTTATACAATTGCTGTATTTCGTGTACTGTAGGTTGCGAGACAACATCACGAGAGTGACTTCAGTGCAAAACATGCAGCAGCAGGGTCAGATTTTCAGAAAATGTACAATTGGCAGCTGTACACATTTATTAAATTCTGCTAAATTATGCTGCAATTTGGCCAATACTAGGTAAATCCGAGCATATTTGGCATTGCAATGATTCTAGCAATCTGTTTGGTTAGGTTGAACTGTATTTTGAACTTTATTTTCGTCTGAAATTTGGGTTATTTGAGAGGATTGGTGAAGACAAATTGTACATTTTCTGACGATCTCACCCAGCCGCCTAACTATGAAGCATGGAGTGAGTTCTGGCTGACAGCAGTTGCATGAGGTATTGAACTCGAGGGGGACGTTCTATCAGTGAAGGGATATGTAGGGTGAAGTCACCAGAAAATGTACAATTCAACTTCACCAATCCTCTCAAATAACCCAAATTCCAGACGAAAATAGGGTTCAAAACACAGTTCAACATAACCAAACAGATTGCTAGAATCAGTGCAATGCCAAATATACTCGATTTTACCTAGTATTGACCAAATTTCAGTCTAATTTCGCAGAATTTACTAAATGTGTTCAGCTGCCACTTGTACATTTTCTGAAAATCCGACCCAATAAGGACTACAACAACTCCATCCCTCCCCAGATTGGGCCCCGCCCCTCGAGACTGCACCAAATGATGATTGATGGATTGAGAGGAGGGTAAAGTTATGGAGGATGTTTGTCTCTCCCTTTCTGCCTCCAGTCTCGCGGCGAGAAGTCTCGCGAGAAGAAGAGACGTAGGAGTAAGCTGCCATCCTTCCACCAGGGGTCTCTGTCCTCTCTCTATAACGAGGCTTATAACTTCCCTGAAATATAGTTCTGGGAGTAGCGGCTAGAGGGGGTTGAAGAAGCGGGTATTCAAATGCTACAATTTGTCATTACGTACTACTTTAATATTTATAAGGAGACTTTTCTTTTTGGGAACCCGTCCATATAACATCCGGCGCAAGTAGATGTCCATGTCAAACAGACCTTATCCTAAATATTAATAAAGAGTTTGAAATCGGAATGTGCGCCGTATATGGCTTAAGTTTTCAGAAAATGTACAATTCACCTTCAGCAATCCTCTCAAAAACCCAAATTTCAGACGCAAATAAGGTTAAAAAAAACAGTTCAGCCTAACCAAACAGATTGTTAGAATCAATGCAATACCGAATATAGTCAAATTTACCTAGTATTGCCCAAATTGTAGCCTAATTTAGCTGAATTTACTAAATGTGTACAGCTGCCAATTGTACATTTTCTGAAAATCTGACTCATATTGTTCTCTTGTTTCACAAGGCTATCAGTCGCGTATAGTTGGGTTGAGCATACGGGTCAGATTTTCAGAAAATGGCCAATCTACAAATTCTGCTAAATTGGAGCAAAAAATGATAAATACTAGGTGTATCTGAGTATATTCTTTATTGTATTCATTCAATAAATCTGTCTGGTTATGTTGAACTGTATTTTTAACCTGATTTTCTTCTTAAATTTGGGTTATTTGAGAGGATTGGCGGGATTTTGTCCGTACACCGAATTGTACATTTGCTGACGATCTGAGCATACTTACATACAGTGAGAGGGGATTCAAGGGGACTACCGTGGATATTCATACAACGACAATGGCAATAAATAAGACTCGATGAAATATTTAATATTCTGATCTAATTCTCCGGAGGACAGTAATTGGTTTGACCAAATCATTAGTTTATTATGTTTTGTATGTAAGTCATTTTGCCAGATTTCTAATTTGACGATAATTAACATTGAGCCTATTTTGGCAGAACATTTAGCGTGATTTATATCTGTTTAAATTGGCTTGGTTTAAAACCATTCAATGTGAGTGTTATGGGAGTTTTTCATCTACACATGTGATGTGTTTCTAGGAAATGAGTCAAAAGTCGCGAAATTGGATTTTGAGATATCGCCATATTTGAAAAGATGAGATCAAGCCGATTCCAATGATAATAAACATTAAGGATATCTAAAAAGTGTTTCTATATGTTATTTTTGAAAAAAAAGTTTGCAATATTTTTGGGTGGGCAATTACCGCTAAAATAACTAAATATACTGAATAGGATGACCTTTGAAACACAAGGATATATCAATATAAAATGGTATGCACAGTCTTGAAATTTGGGACATGTATTCATGCTACTAAAAAATACTTACGGTCAGATTTTCAGAAAATGTACAATTCGCCTTCATCAATCATCTCAAATACCCCCACATTTAAGACAAAAATGAACTTCAGAATGCAGCCTAACATAACAGAACTGATACTTTAAATCAATGCGACACCAAATATACTCATATATACCCGGTGATCATCATTTTTCAGCCTAATTTAGCAGAATTTCCTAAATAAGTAGAGCTGCCAATTGTACATTTTCTGAAAATCTGACCCTTAACCCTCCAAGTATGAACCATTTCGAATACAACACTTTAAAAAAACCTCATTGCGACTCATTTCCCTGAAACCCGTCACACGTGTACTGTTGCGGGGGCCAGCTAGACAGTAATATGGGTCAGGTTTTCAGAAAATGTACAATTCAACTTCACCAATCTTCTCAAATAACCCATATTTCAGACGAAAATAAAGATCAAAATACAGTTCAACCTAACCAAACAGATTGCCAGAATTAATGTAATTCCGAATATTATCAAATTTACCCATTCTTGACCAAATTTCAGCTTAATTTAGCAGTATTTACTAAATGTGTACACCTGCCAATGGTACATTTTCTGAAAATCTGACCCATATGCATCTAACTGCTTTTCGTGATCTTCATTTTTTTTTCGCTGGATGTAATAAGCACATGAAGCCCTGATGGAAATTGGAATTGGCACCTTGGGATTTGTCTGTAATAGCCTTGTGTGCCGGCGTTTACTGACGCGGGTGGGACGCTGCTGATGGGCTGGTTTCATTCACCCATATGGGTCAGATTCTCAGAAAATGGACAATTCAACTTGGCTAATTTTCTCAAATAACCCAAATTTCGGATGAATATAAAGTTCGAAACACAGTTCAACCTAACCGAACAGATTGCTAGAATCAATGCAATGCCGAATATACTCGAATTTACCTTGTATTGAGCAAATTGCAGCCTAATTTAGCAGAATTTACTAAATGTGTACAGCTGCCAATTGTACATTTTCTGAAAATCAGACCCATGTACACAATAGTTGGCTGGTGTGAAAACCTTTCAAGCCCTGATCACAATAACCAAGCCGAACTAAGAATAACTAATATATATGGGGGAACTTGCCAGAAAATGTAAAATTCACCTTCGCCAATCCTCTCAAATAACCCAAATTTAAGACAAAAATATGGTTCAAAACCCAGTTCAACCTAGCCAACCAGACTGCTACAATCAACGCAATGCCAAATATAGTCGAATTTACCTTTCATTGACCAAATTACAGCTTAGTTAAGCAGAATTTACTAAATGTATACAGCTGTCAAATGTACATTTTCTGAAAATCTGACCCACATGTACGAGTGGGAAGTATTTTCTCCCAAACGGCCATTATCAGTCAAACTAGTTTTAAATATAAGACGCTCCAGTCTGTTTTCAACATTTCAGATGCATCAAGGATGGTCTCCTCCATTCGTATAGCTGCCTATAAGGTACTGCATACATAACTATACCATAGGCGCTATTCAATCTATCACTTAACTTTTTATTTTGGATTTGAAAAATATTTCATTCCGGTCGAAGACATTTTTATACATAAAGTACAAATATTCTCAGAATAGCCTGATTTTATACTATTCATTTAAAGCAAATAATCAATAATTTAAATCAAATATTTAAGAACTATGAGAGACATCCGCTAATGGTTCATTAAATGCGATCTAATAATTATACATATATATATGAGGATTTCGTTGCTAAATCAACAAACATACACACTCTCTCAATAATTGGCAGAACAAAAGTTTTATGAATTAGAAGACATCTTTCTTTGGAAAAAAGGCCTTGATAAGTCTACTAAGATAATTGCTAACCATTACTTAATTGTAACTGATCTTTTTTAAAGTTGCTTTCCCTAGTATTAATAATGGATGGTTCTTTCGAAATTACATTGAGATTAGTTCCCAAACTCACTATTATCGATCTCTTACTTAATGGAAAGTTCAATAAATATCTAAATTCAGTGATTTAAGAACTGACCAGATCGTGGTCAAGTAAAAACCAAGCTATTATTTGGTTTAGAATTGCCACTAGTTAACAACAGGTGGCAGGGTGGTGCAGCCTGTAGCCTGTAAATGGGTAAACAGGCTCCTTTATGCTCTGATCTTATTGGTCGAGGCAGGTCACATGTTATGCGGGGCTATGACTATAGAGGGCAGGACAGGGTTTTAGAAATGGTGACAACTATATTTATATCTATTGGTGGTCACCAATACTCAAATACTCAAATATCTATCTTCAACATTAAGAAAGACACCCAAACTCTTGGGACAAGGTTGGGTAGGGTATTTCAGATCTAAATAAGCGAAATTTGAGATTTGTATAGGAAATAGCTGGGAGAGCAGCTTTAACATGGATAGATTACACGTCAAGCAGAGGCCCAAGTACTTAAGAGTCAGATTTCCAGAAAATGTACAATTCACCTTCACCAATCCTCTCCAACAGCCCACATTTAAGAGAAAAATGAGCTTCAAAATGCAGTTTAACATAACAAAACTGATACTGTAAATCAATGCGATACCAAATATGCTCAGATATACCCGGTATTCTTCATTTTTCAGCCTGATTTAGCAGATGTTCCTAAATGTGTAGAGCTGCCAATTGTACATTTTCTGAAAATCTGACCCTTAAGTTCTTGTGCGTAATCAACCCTAGCTCCATTCATAAAAACAGAGTGCATATTTTTTATATAATCATCATAGGTGCTACGAAAAATCAGGATTTTCCTTTTTGTTCCATTGTCCTTCAAAAAGTTCTTATCAGCCCCAAATTTGAATTTGTCTAGATCATGTTGTGCTAAACGAGCAGAGTCCTTACCTAGCTAGTATTGGCATACTGAGCACACAATCATCAGCGTAGAGAATTATTTTTCCATGAAAATATCTTAACTTGTATAAACGATCTATGAAAACCAAATGCATAATGGGAAAGATGGGGACTTGTATCATGGGAACATGTATAACATATGGATATTGACATTAGAGAATTAATAAATAATCCAAGCTGAACATGGCATGTTTTCTGTAGAATTTAGACTGTACCACTATTCCCATAATTCCATGCAAATCAAGATTCAAACTGGCGGCTACGCAAATCCCCTATTTGATTTGGCTGGGTGAGTTATGCGCGCAATATGAGTTCAATATTCCAAGCAACTGAAACAAACAAATATAAAATATATTAGTTATTTAAAATATTGGATGTATATTTCTCGGACGTCTGACCTATATGTAATCCCATGCATGGGTAAAGTTTGGAGGACTGGTACTTTGCTAGTTAATTATATCAATTTGAGTTCTGCGCCCAAGAGGAGTTCAATATTCTAAGCGACTGAAACCAACAAGTATAAAATATATTAGTTAGGCCTATTCAACATATTTAAATATACTTCTCATACATGGTTGAAATCACCATAAAAATTTCACCAATTATTTCACATAACTCAAATTTAATACAATAATTAGCTTCAAAATACAGTTTAACATACCTGAACAGATTATTTAAATCAATGCAATACCAAAGATACTCAAATATACCTAGTAGTTAACATTTTTCAGCCTAATTTAACCTAATTTACTAAATATGTGGAGCTGGTATTTATAAATTTTCAGAAGATCTGACCCATATACATTCCTCATCCAATGATAGAATCTGACGATTGCTACCAATGTATAACATCCAGCACTTATGGGTCCATCCCCATGTGGCATGGCATACAATGGGCATCCCGGGGGTCAGAGTTTCAGAAAATGTACAATTAGCAGCTCTACACATTTAGTAAATTCTGCTAAATTAAGCTGCAATTTGGTCAATACTAGGTAAATTCGAGTATATTCGGCATTGCATTGTTTCTAGCAATCTGTTTGGTTAGGTTGAAGTGTGTTTTGAACTTTATTTTCGTCGGAAATTTGGGTTATTTGAGAAGATTGGCGGAGTTGAATTGTCCATTTTCTGAAAATCTGAGCCATGGGTACATACCCTCCATACCAATTGTTTGTTCCTCCTGGGTTAGACTAAGGCTGAGTAGAGCAAGTCTCCAGGCCACCGCCCACAAAATGTCAAAGTGTGATGTGAGATCACAACAGTGCTCACCACCTGCCACCTTGCTAGCAAACCTTTACAGATGTCAAGTATTATACTCTATGGGGCCAGTCCGCCCCACGTTTTACCGCCAACCTCTCCACTCAGATTGCTAATCTAAAAGCTGGGTTCCACTTGCTGGCTACTTCTCCCGCTTCTGCTTCTGCTTCTTGATTAAAGAAGCGGGAGCAGTAGCCAGAGAGTAACGAGGATGGGTGCTATTGGCGCCCGCTACATAGCCATGCTACTTCCCACTTTTTTTGGTGGATTTTTGAAGTGTAGAGTGCTCCCCCTTCTATCAAACATGTTTGATATTTAACGCTGCTACTTTGTAGCCAAAGTAAAGGCTGGGTTCCACTGGACGGCTACTACTCCTGCTACTCTTCCCGTTTCTTTGCTAGCAAGCAACTGAAGGTATACTGGAATGGGTGCTATTGCCCTGCCACTTCTACCGCTAAATCTAACGCAACTTCGAAATGTAAGCAAACAACATTTCATTTTCACATAGAAATGGACACGTCAAGTAGCGTGAGAAGTAGCGTAGAGTGGTGCCATTGCCCCACTTCGGCCCCAGCTATTTCCAGCTACCTCCCGCTACAAAGTAGCGGCTGCTTCAAGAAGCGGGAGCACTCTACACTTAGAAAACGCTCCAAAAGAATTGGGAAGTAACATGGCTTTGTAGCGGGACCCAATAGCATCCATCCCCATTATTCTCCTGCTTCTGCTACCGCTTCTTTCATCAAGAAGCAGGAGCAGTAGCGGGAGAAGTAGCCGGCCAGTGGAACCCAGTTTTAACTGGAGATAGCAGGAGCTGAAGCAGAGCAATGGCACCACTCCATGTTACGCCTCACATTACTTGATGTTTTCATTTCAATGTGAAAATAAAATGTTGTCTGCTCACATTTCTGAAGTAGCGGTGGAAGTAACATGCAGTAGCACCTGTTCCGGTTACTTTCAATTGCTTGCTCCCGCTTCTAAAGAAGCGGGAGCAATAGACTGTCAAAGTAGCGGGTGGAGTAGCGGGAGGAGTAGCCGGCCAGTGGAATCCAGCTCTAATTTCTGTCCTTAGTGGTCTCATGGTCTTATTAATCAGATTTATTATTTATTCTCTTTAGTAGACATGTCTAGTCGTATAATTACATGTACCAAATTTCGAGACTGTATTAACTATGTCCAGGCATTTGTAAGCTCATTCTATAGAGCATATTTAGCTAATTTAATAGTTAATGTCTACCCAGAAATATTGCATATAACTTTTTCTCAAAAGTAAATATATCAAACATAAAATATAGCAATACTTATTGGATGTCCTAATGTTTACTATCATTAGAATAGGCTTGATCTCATCTTTTCAAATATGATGATATCTCAAAATCCATTTTTTGCGACTTGTGACTCATTTTCCTGTAAGACATGACAATAACATATATGCAAGGATTAATGACCTCTAAGCCCGGGCTACTGCTGCTGCTTCGCCTAGGGATTATACACAATCAGGGCCAGAGGTGGAGGTTATTAATACATTTAGTCTATAGGGTCAAGTCACCACAAAATGTACAATTGCATGGCCTTCACCAATCCTCTCAAATAACCCAAATTCAAAACAAAAATCAGGTTCAAAACTCAGTTCAACATAACCAAACTGAGCTTTTAAATCAAGGCAATGTCAGATATACCTAATATTGACCACCACTTTAAAGTCTAATTTAGCAGAATTTGGTGGATGTGTAGAACTGTAGATTGTGCATTTTCTAAAAACCTGACCCAGACAAGGAAATAATTGAAGGGGTGGTGGGGGAATCATCTGCAGAATACATGGCAGATCCTGAGTACTGTGGATAAGCGGATCTCGTTAGCGACGATGGGAATCCGTGAGTTCAAACCCAATCAATAATCAAAGAATATTCATAGAAAATTAATGCAGTCCTTCTCGGGGTAACTTCCGAGACCTCGCCATGGCGAATTTCAATTTTTGATGGGGGGAATACAAACACAGTAATGAGCTGGTGTGTACTTGTACCTCCATGGAGGAGACACTGGAGGAGTGGGGGGAGGGTAGCAGGCTCCTCCAGTACCTTCTCTACCAGCTCCACTATTAGCCAAGCATGTGATTTATCTTGTACTGTCAATATGGGATGTGTTACATGAAAATGAGTCACCAGTCGCAAAATTGATATTTTTCAAAGTGTTTTTTTTACAGGATTTCTTATTGAAATGTTCGGATTTTCAGAGGGTTTAACAGCTATAGTCATATGAATCCATGTAACAAATTTTGAGACATTGTTTTGAATATATCCTTGCGTTTTGAAGGCCTTCACATGGAGTATATTTAGTTACTTTACTGGTAGTTACCCATCCAGAAACATTGCAACCTTTCTATTTCAAAAAATACAAATTTCAAACTTAGAATATAGAAATACTTAATATATTAGGTGTCCTAGTGTTTACTATGATTGGAATCACCTTGATCTCCTCTTTTGAAATATTGCGATATCTCAAAATCAATATTTTGCGACTTGTGACTCATTTTCCTGAAGTGGATCACATATGTGTTACATAAAAATGAGTCACAAGTAGCAAAAAATGGATTTTGAGATATCATCATATTTGAAAAGATGGGATGAAGCGGATTCTAATGATAGTAAGCATTAAGGGCATCTAATAAATATTTCTGTTTAAAGTTTGATTCCTTCATTTTTGAAAAAAAAGTTAGTACATGGTTCATTCGGCCTCAAGGACTAGATGCTCCTCCAGTAGCCTCTCCAGACTATCTCTCCAGTATTAGCCAAGCATGTGATTTGTGATGCCCATAGGGAAATGAGTCACAAGTCACGAAAAATGGATTTTGAGATATTGTCATATTTGAAAAGATGAGGTCAAGCGGATTCCAATAATAGTTAACAGTAGGACAAATCTGTCTATATTTTAAGTTTGATAATTTTTATCTTTGAAAAAAGTTTCCAATATTAGTTAAGTAGCTAAATATGCTCAATTAACTGACCTTAGAAATGCATGGATATATTTAATACACTGTCTTGAAATTTAGTACATGTATTCATACGACCTCAAGGACTATAGATACTCCCCCAGTAACTTCTCCAGTATTAGGCAAGCATATGATTTATGGGTCAGATTTTCTAGCAATCTATTTGGTTAGGTTGAAGTGTGTTTAAACTTTATTTTCGTCCGAAATTTAGGTTATTTGAGAGGATTGCTGAAGGTGAATTGTACATTTTCTGAAAATCTGACCCTTTAGTAGTATATAGTTGTCTTTATTTTTGTTTTAGCCAAGCATGTGATTTATCGTCACTGGATGAGCTTAGAAATGCATGGATATATTTAATACAGGGTCTTGAAATTTGGTACATGTATTCATACAACCTCAGGGACTAAGATACTCTTCCTCCTGTAGCTTTTCCAGACTTCTCCAGTATTAGGCAAGCATGTGATTTATCTTCCCTGTAGGTAGAGAGGGCAGGAATACAAACTGGCCGTCTGTAAAGCCATGATTCCCGCCCAATTCATCTTCCATGTGTCAATAAGGCTGAAGTGAATAATTCAACAACCATTCCATCGCATTCTTCATTGGCCCCCGCCGGAGGTCGAGCAAATATAGTTTGTCTTGCAAGCACTGCTCGTGTCCCAACATGGCTGTGTGTTATTTATCCATTCTCAGGGGGAAGGAGGGAGAGAAGAGACAATAGGGTTGATACACAATGTCAGATCATGGGGGGGGGGGGGGGGGCTGTATACGGGTCAGATTTTCAGAAAAAGTACAATTCAACTTCGCCAATCTTCTCAAATAAGCCATATTTCAGACGAAAATAAAGTTCAAAATACAGTTCAACCTAACCAAACCTATTGCTAGAATCATTGCAATGCCGAATATACTCGAATTTACCTATAGTATTAACCAATTTGCAGCCTTATCTTGCAGAACTTACTAAATGTGTACAGCTGCCAATTGTACGTTTTCTGAAAAATCTGACCCATATAATAGGGAGGTTCTGCAAGCAAACCTATCTCAATTACGTAACCATATCCATATCCTTTTTGTGAATTAGATCGCATTTTTATGTATAAAAAATAAATTGTGAGATGAAACATTTTACTTGATGTGTTACGATACGTTTTTCCCGCCATGTTTTGCTCAACCTCTTTCTTCCTTTTAACATATGGGCCAGATTTTCAGAAAATGTACAATTCACCTTCAGCAGTTCGCTCAAATAACCCAAATTTAAGATAAAAATCAGGTCCAAAATATTGTTCAACATAACCGAACAAACCGTTTGAATCATATTTTTTGAAATAGAATTTGAAATATACCACTATATACCTAGTATTGGTGATTTCTCAATCCAAATTAGCAGAATTTGCAAAATATTACATTGTACATTTTTTGAAAATCTACCCATATATGTTTGTGATACGGATACGTGTACATTCACGTATAGGTTAGACTTGCTGAACCTCCCAAATGTGGTGTACATTAAGTAGTGCTCTTAGAAGATGTAGCTCTAGACAGATATGGGTCGGATCGTGAGAAAATGTACAATTCACCTTCACCAATCATCTCAAATAACCCAAATTTGACAAAGACAGAAATGAGGTTCAAAATACTGTCCAACAAAACCAAACAGATTGTTTGAAAAAAGGCAATATCAAATATACCCAGATACTCCTAGTATTTATCATTTTACAGCTTAATTATGCGGAATTTACTAAATGTGTAGATCTGAAGATTGTACATTTTGTGAAATTTTGACCCATATAGAAATGATTTGTCTGTACGTTTCACTAATAACAGTCAGTGCTCCGTCTTTGATGACGAGTTTGACTTCAAAAGTCATGAAAGAAACTTAAATTTACATGAGACATTTTGACTTTGACTTGACTTTGATTTTGACTTTTTTTATTTTGATTTTTAAAAACTAGATCTCTTAACCTTCTCGCCGGTTACTCTATACCTGATATCATTGCAACTGTGTCGGTGATATTAGGCTGAAATCACCAGAAAATGTACAATTCGCCTCCTTCACCAATTTTCTCAGGTAAGCCAAATTCAAGACAGAAATGGGGTTCGAAACACAGTTCACCATAACCCAAAAAGATATACATAACCAACACAATACCAATATACTCAGATATGTCTAGTATTTATCCCCTTTCAGTCTAGTTTAGCAGAATTTACTAATTATGTAGAGTTGCCAGTTGTACATTTTCGGACGATCTGACCCATTATATCGTGCTGAGCTGAAAATCAGCCTTTCTGAAAAGGACCCTGGAGAAAGGATTTTGTGACGAAATTACCAAACACCTCATCTTCCCAGAAACCAAATGGGTCAGATTTTCAGAAAATGTACAATTGTCAGCTCTACATATTTATTAGTTTCTGCTAAATTCTCTAAAGAAAATGATAACTTTTGGGTTTGTCTGAGTATATTTGGTATGGTGTTGATTTAAAGTATCAGTTCTGTTATGTTAAACAGCATTTTGAAGCTAATTTATTTTTTAAATCGTGGGTTATTTGAGAGGATTGGTGAAGGCGAATTGTACTTTTTCTGAAAATCTGACCCATACGTTGAAGCGCAATGACTGTATAAAACTAATCCTACCGGAGAGGGTGAGAACTAGATCACATTGAAAAGAGAAAAAGCTCTTCTTCTCAGAATCCCAAAATAAACTGAACTGCTCTGATTGGAAAAAAGTCCGCGTCAGGTTGATCTTCCGGGATGAATCCATTCCCAGGACACGGAAACAAAGCAGAGAATCAATCACTTATTGACGAATGCCGATTTGGGTCAGATTTTCAGAAAATGTAAAATTGGCAGCTATACACATTTAGTAAATTCTACATAATTAGGCTGCAATTTCGTCAATACTAGGTAAATTCGAGTATATTTTGCATTGCATTGATTCTAGCAATCTGTTTGGTTAGGTTGAAGTATGTTTTGAACTTAATTTTCGACCGAAATTTGGGTTATTTGAGAAGATTGGTGAAGTTGAATTGTATATTTTCTGAAAGTCTGACCCATGTACCCCCATGGAACATACGTATGGATCACTGGGACCAGGTGTTGCATCAGTTAATGATCTACTTTGGTCAAGGCAGAATACCACAGACCCTTAACACCGCCAGTTGATTGATCCGATGCTTAAGAACCTTTGCCCCAGACCTCGAGTCTTGTATGCATACAAAAGACAGCCGATCCGGACGTTCATTGTAACTTCAGGACAAGGTACTGCACAGGGGAACCATACGCCTATGGGTTAGATTTTCATGAAATGTACAATTCGCAGATCAACATATTCTGTAAATTCTTCTAATTTGGACTGAAAAATCATCAACTGAAAAATCATCAATACTAGGTTTATATGGGTATGTTTGGTATTGCCTTGATTCAAACACTCCGTTTGGTTACGTTGAAAAGTATTTTGAACCTGACTTTTGTCTCAAATTTGGTTTATTTGAGAGAATTGGTGAAGGACGATTGAACATTTTTTTGCGATTTCACCCCGATATGGCTCAGATTTTCTGGAAATGTACAATTCCCCTTTACCAAACCTCTCAAATAACCTACATTTAAGACCAAAATGAGCTTCAAAATGCAGTTTAACATAACAAAACAGATACTTTAAATCAATGTGATACCAAATATACTCAGATATACCCGGTATTCTTCATTTTTCAGCCTAATTTAGCAGAATTTACTAAATGTGTAAAGCTGCCAATTGTACATTTTCTGAAAATCTGACCCATAAGCAAAGGCACAGTTTGCTGCCCACAGATCCACTGTAGATATTGATTAAACACTGAATTAAGCGAGGATTGATAGCAATCTGCTTTATTAGATATTGAGAAAGATGATCCTTTCGTTGTCTACTCTGTTACTCCAGTTTAGGCTCAAAGATAAGAGAGTCCCTTCAAACAGAGGGAAAGCATCTCGTCTTGATGACGACATGTGAAAGATACAACTATACACACTCATTACCAGGCACGGGAATTACAAGGAGAATGAGTTTAAGGGTGAAATCGTCAGAAAATATACAATTCGCCTTCACCAGTCCTTTCAAATAACCGATAATTAAGACAAAAATGAAGTACACAACTCAGTTCAATATAACCAAACAGGTATCAAACCAATATCAAATATACACAGATATATACCTTGTATTGGCCATTTTTCAGTGTAATTTAGCAGCATTTACTGAATGTGTTTGTTTGTTTATTGATAGCATTTTATCAGATACATGATAATAATTCTCAGCATATCAGAAATTTTAGGAATAATATAGTAATCAGACAATCGACAATTTAAGAATTAATAGATATCGTACAAATACTCGTAGACTCTGTGGCTCTATCAGCGTGTAGACCTGCCGATTGTACATTTTCAGATCTGACCCTTAAGAGAAATATCCAGGCTATGTCCTTGAACCATGTCTCATACACAGTCTAGGCCCAAAGTTGAGAGAGTCCCTTCAAACGAAGGGAAAGCCTCTCGCCTCAAACCGCAAAGTGCCATTATAATTCCATTAAGACCGCACAATGTCATTATAATCCCATTTAATTAATTAATTAAACTAAATATACCATTCATGGTTTGGGCCTAGACTGGTTACTCTAAGGTCAGATTTTCAGAAATTCACAATCTATACAGTTCTACACATCTATCAAATTTTGCTAAATTAAGAGTAAAAAATGATAAATTTTATACTAACTAGGTATATCTGAGTATATTTTGTATTGTATTCATTCAACAAATCTGTCTGCTTATGTTGAACCGTATTTGAACCTAATTTTCCTCCTAAATTTGGTTTATATTGAAGAATTGGTGAAGGCAAATTGTACATTTACAAGAAACCTGACCCATTAATTCTGTTCTTTACATGATTATAAAGAATCTCTATACTCCCGATCAATAACAATATTCCCACTATGTCCATTTATTATCGTACAATATTGATTAGAGCTAAAGATATCATTTTTGTATGCAATCTATCTTTACGTGCGAGCTGCTGCAGCATTTCCAATTGGGTCAGATTTTCAGAAAATGCACAATCTACACTTCTACACATCTATCAAATTCTGCTAAATACGAGTGACAAATGATAAATACTAGGTATATCTGAGTGTGTTCTGTATTGTATTCATCCAATGAATCTGTCTGGTTATGTTGAACTGTATTTTTAACCTGATTTCCGTCTTAAATTGGGCTTATTTGAGAGGATTGGTGAAGGTGAATTGTACATTTTCGAGCAACTTGACCCATTGCAGCATTTCCATTTCTTGATTACCCCATTGGCGTCCTTTACATACAATTCCATCGCATGTGTTAGAAGTAAAATGTCAATTTCGCGAGCAAGTGAGTGTTCAATCAAATAGTAGTCGGAGCTATACATACTGCCTCAGGGGGTGGATAGACGGATGAGGAAATAGAGGATGGAATTACCATAATTGTCCACTATTGCAGACTGCTAGAGTTTCTACACGATTTCCTCCTCTATGAACCACCCTTTGTCATGCCATTATAACAATCCAGTCTAGGCCCAAAGATGAGAAAGTGCCTTCAAACGGAGGGAAAGCCTCACGCCTCAAACCGCAAAAAATAATTCCATAGTCCCTATCCCATGACATCTCCTTACTGGCCTTATGAAAAATTCCATTCCAGTCTAGGCCCAAAGATGAGAGAGTGCCTTCAAACAGAGGGAAAGCCTCTCGCCTCAAACCGCAAAAAATAATTCCATTATCCCTATCCCATGACATCTCCTTACTGGCCTTATGAAAAATTCCATTCCAGTCTAGGCCCAAAGATGAGAGAGTCCCTTAAAATGGAGGGAAAGCCTCTCGCCTCAAATTGCACTGTGCCACTATAATTCCATTAAGATGGCAAAATGTTATTGTAACCCCAATAGAACGCCTAGTCCTAGTTCAGGAAACCGATGAGCGAAGTAGGCGTCCAATCACTCACATACCATTCTTATCTAAATTGAATGTTTGGGCCTGGGCTGAATCACCTCTTTCTATACTACTCAGTGACGTTTCTCGAAAGGGAACAAAATTGTTTTTTCTCACAGGCCATCTTCTGTTAAACTTTACAAACTCTACGTCAAACTCTGCATATTAACCCAGCGTAAATTTTCCAACAAGGACTCCAGCCACTAAAGACTCTTATGAACAAACCTATGTTGTACGAATGAAGGAAAATTTGTGTCTGTTCCATTAGAGCACATTTGCCAGTTCCTGCAAGAGGTAATGGGGCCCGATATCCAATCGGTAGTGTTCGGCAGTGTTCGGCAGTGTTCGGATTCTGAACAGGGGTCTTACTAGCGGTATATATACATACAAACTCTTGAGACCTGTATCAATATACATGGATCCCCGCCGGCCAATGAATGTGTAAAGAAGTGGAATTGACTTTGCACAGTGGTGTGGCAGCCTCTGATAGCCCAGCCCGTAAATATTCATTCTAAAGGCTTTCCTGACCTGACTGTGTTCTGAAGTAGGCGTTATCCATATAATGGAACCGCAGGGTGGTATATATTGTTAGCGTAATCATTGTTAACCTCATTAGCATTAACCTCAAGGCTCTGATTGGGTCTCGTTACCATTAAGCCATTACCATTCCGTTGATCTGACCCATCATGGATCTCCCGGGTAGTGGTAGCGTCCGAATTTGGAGAAGCCATGATGCCCAAATCGATCTGCTTAATTACCTCAATTCCCTTGAATACCTGAAGAGCGCAGTGAAAAACCCAGCTAGGGGTGGACAAGTACAACAGGTGCAAGTAGCTAGATTGGCAGGTAGAGGTTTATTCCAGTAGTCTTGTACATGGTAAGGTACAGAGTATCAGCAGTACAATCACAGATGCAAACGTCAAGGAACAACGGTAGAATGAAGAATGAACAGCAAAGCACACAGACAAGAGAATACAGGGCCTTTTATAGGGCCAGACATGCAGTTTCCCGCCTGGGTGGGTCATCCAAGCAGCTCCAATCGGAGCAGGTCATCAAGCTTAACTCTGATCTGGAACCCCGAGACCTGTCTACAGCACCCATGCCCCATAAATCACCCGGCCCCCTCCTCTGTCTTCCCTCTCCCCTCTCTGACCCCACCCTGCTCACCTCCAAACCAACCTGAGATGAATGCGAGGAGAAGGTCATCGAAGGAGAGAGGGATAAAAGGGTCATACCAGTCAATACAATACGTTCATGCTAATACAATCAAACAAGTAAAGTAATCAGAGAAATACACTAAACGATGAGTATCAGGGTGAATAAAAGGAGGGTTAATTGGAGAAGGGTTACTGAAACAACCCATGACCCAGCTCCTACAACAGTATATAATGATGACCACCCAAAACCAACCACCTACCCATGGGAGGCATACCCTCACACACACATATATACATATGGGCAATCCACAGCCAATTAGCAACAATATTGACATACCCATTTTTCGTTTACAGGCCGCTTTACTGCATGCATGTGAGGTACACTTTCACAATAACATTTATTGAGCATAAATTAAGTGGTACTGTCGGAATTACAATGATAATTGTTGATAAAGGTTGTCAATCAACTATTAGTGACCAGTATATGGGGACAATAAAGGCCCAAACATATTCTAATGTAGAATATAAATAAATGTCAGTTTTAACAGCTTGTTGAATTGATTCATTTATATATTTATTTCGTGGACTACATGTCTAAAGCAAATTGTAATGTTTATCACCGACATACCATCCTTATTTGATCTGAGGGTTTGGGCCTGAACTGATTCAGTCAAGCCACCTCAAGAGTAAAACAAGTTTCTTTAACAGAAAGCCAAAGTTTCGTTTCAAAATGCAGCATCTATATTAATGGCATAATAAGCCCCGATAAATCTAAAGTCTGACGGACAGTTTTTCAGGGGGAGGGGATCCAGGGATCCAGGGATCCAGGGAACATGTGGGTCAGATTTCCTGAAAATGTACAATTGGCAGCTGTACACATTTAGTAAATTCTGCTAAATTAGGCTGCAATTTGGTCAATACTAGGTTAATTCGAGTATATTCGGCATTGCAATGATTCTAGCAATCTGTTTGGTTAGGTTAAACTGTATTTTGAACTTTATTTTCGTCTGAAATTCGGGTTATTTGAGTTGATTGGCGAAGGTGAATTTTCTGAAAATCTGACCCATGTCAGGCTGCAGCAGAGGAATGAAATCACGGGACAAATAAAGTCTTGTCAAGCTCAAGTCACGTGACACCCGGGAGACGGCCATGATGGATGACTGTGGCTCCTCCTGGTGACAGGCGAGTGGAGGCGAGTGGAGGCGAGTGCTACAAGGCATAAACTATGTAAAGCCATGTGCGTCAGATTTTCAGAAAATGTACAACTCACCTTCACCAATCTTCTCAAATAACCCGAATTTCAGACGAAAATACAGTTCAAAACACAGTTCAACCTAACCAAACAGATTCCTAGAATCAATGCTATGCTGAATATACTCGAATTTACCTAGTATTGACCAAATTACAGCTTCATTTAACTTCATTTACTAAAAGTGTACAGCTGCCAGTTCTACATTTTCTGAAAATCTGACCAATGTAAAGCCATGTGCTTCCATCCCCGGCAAGAGGCTAACTTTATCAGCAATTATGTTACACTCTCATTGCCTTATGCATGCTGTTCCTCATACATATGTGATGGACACAAGACACTGCTTAACAAAAAGTCTAAAGGTGTCTTCGTATTTTTAGGCAGCCTCCTGTTCAAAGCTGTATTCTCAGCTATTACGATGAAACAAATCTCACCAACTTTACTCATAATTATCATGACTTACAGGACCCTATTATACTCGCATTGCTCTGAAAACAACGTATCTAAAGTGAGTTACGCATAGTGCGTATTTCACTAGTGAGTTATGTGGGTCATGGCAACCTAATCTGTTTTTTTTGCTAAGATTACCGCTGAAATTAAAATTTTTGACTCGATCTTTTTTCTATTTTCATGATTGAAAGCACACATACTAGTGTCTGTGAACACGTTCTCTTAACGAACATCTGTTCATGCAGCTATGGGTCAGATCTTCAGAAAATGTCCAATTGGCAGATCCACTTATTTGATAAATTCTGCTAAATTAGACTGAAAAACTGTCAATACTAGGTAAATCTGAGTATTTGGTATTACCTTGATTCAAACAATCTGTATGATCATGTTGAACTGAATTTTTAACCTTATTCCTGTCTTAAATTAGGATTATTTGTGAATATTTGTGGAGGCGAATTGTACATTTTCTGACGATTTGACCCCTACACTGAAAAACCACTCTTAAATTGTTCTTTCTTGTTTCATTCCTTGTTAGTTTT
Organism: Sthenelais limicola; assembly: GCA_942159475.1. Taxonomy (NCBI): domain Eukaryota; kingdom Metazoa; phylum Annelida; class Polychaeta; order Phyllodocida; family Sigalionidae; genus Sthenelais; species Sthenelais limicola. The sequence goes on from OW804099.1 coordinate 93,956,602, forward strand.
AAGAGTTCTTAGTAAAAAATAAGCTATTTGTGGTGTTTTACATATATTTCAGGAAAATGTGTTCTACTTGCTGTTATGTAAAGCTGGAGACTGATTGAAGCTTCTCGTGGGTCAGATTTACAGAAAATGTATTTATTCACCTTCACCAATCTTCTCAAATAACCCAAATTGAAGACGAAAATCAGGTTCAAAATACAGTTCAACATAACCAGACAGATTTAATGAATGAATACAATACAGAATGCACTCAGATATTCCTAGTATTTTTTAATTTTCACTCTAATTTAGAAGAATTTGATAGATGTGTAGAACAGTAGATTGTGCATTTTCTGAAAATCTGACCCGCTAGGCCAATACCCAGTCACATAACTTCCCTCTCCCTGTATACTAAAGGAATTCCTAGATCCGCTGCTGGCAGTTCCCTGAGGCGATGCCACATCCAGGAAAGCTGCATAAACCAGCTATTACATGGCTTTATATCAGCAGGCAAGTTCTCACACTCAGGCAAAACTAGGGTGAAATCACCAGAAAATGTACAATTCACCTTCACCAAATCTGTCAAATATCCCAAATTTAAGACCAAAATGAGGTTCAAAATTCAGTTCAACATAACCAAACGATAGTTTGAATCAAGGCAATATCAAATATACTCAGATATATATACCTAGTATTGACCATTTTTACAGCCTAATTTTGCAGAATTTACTGAATGTATAGATTTGGAGATTGTACATTTTCTGAAGATCTGACCCACTTGTGGACTTGCGGCTTCACAGTATAGGCCCAAATTAAGATGAGAGAATCCCTTCAAACGGAGGGAAAGCCTCTTGCCTCAAACCACAAAGTGCCATTATATTTCCATTAAGATCGCAAAATGTCATTATATTCCCATTAAAACGCCGAGTCCTAGGCCAGGAAACCGAATAGCGAAGTAGGCGCCTGATCACTGACATACCATTCTGATCTGATCTGAGGGTTTTGGCCTAGACTGCTTACAACAAAGTGCAATTTAATAACAACCTTATTAAGAGGGAGGTTCAGCAATTAATTCTGACGTATACGTAAACATAAACGTATCCGTATCTCTGATGATACGTATATTAAAGGAAGAATGAGGTTCAGCAAAACATTGCAGGAAAAATGTAACATAACACATCAAGCAAAGGGTTTCATCAAACAATTTATTTTTCATATATAAACATGCGACGTAATTCAGAAAAAAGATACGGATACGGTTACGTAATTTACATAGATTTGCTTATGGAACCTCTTTTATAATTCTGGAGATTGGAGTAAACCTGATGGGCGGACCAGGAAGATCTGTTCGCAGAGGCTCCTGTCCATTTTGTGTAACTGTACTGATCAACTTGAATACAAATCTTTATAAATATATTATATACACAATAAACTATAATGAAGACCAGTTTACATCTTGACATTTGCTTTTCCAAACAATCCAATAAAATGGTCGTAGAAACTGTGATTTATATTATCGCTATCTTAGTAATTGTCAGGTAGCTGTAAACAAACTGAAAAATGGAAGTGGACCCGATCTCGATATTGGCTGGGTTGTAGAAATGAAATTCAGAGCGATTAATGGTTAGGCCTGTGTTGCCTTCGTAAAAAAGGAATGCCATTTGGACTCCTCTGTAGCTCTCATTTGATCAGAGTTGACAAAATTGCTATCTTTCTCTTCAGCAAAAGGGTCAATTATCTAGAAAATGTACAATTCACCTTCACCAATCTTCTCAAATAACCCAAATTTTAGACGAGAATAAAGTTTAAAATACAGTTCAACCTAACCAAACAGATTGCTAGAATCAATGCAATGCCGAATATACTCGAATTTACCTAGTATTGACCAAATTGCAGCCTTATTTAGCAGAATTTACTAAACGTCTACAGCTGACAATTGTACATAATTTTCTTACGATCTGACCCACAAGCACTAATTACCCCATCACCCCTCAATGCGTGACGTAATCAAGGAAGAAAGCACGCCTTGATTGCCGGGACGGACCCGATTTTATCATTTCCGAAAATTTCAAAAGTCACAATGAATTTAGATGTGAAATTGTTAATTATCGACTCACAAATCCTTGATAAATCCCCGATATTTAAGTTAAGAAGTAAAGCAATTCTACAACATTATCATTGACATATATTTGGTTTGCTGAAGGTATGTTAGGTAACTAAATGATAAGAGTTTCACAATCTAAGTGAGTATTGGTGGTAATGCTGCGGGTTCATATTTTCAGAAAATGTACAATTGGCAGTTGTACACATTTAGTCAATTCTGCTAAATTGGGCTGTAATTTGGTCAATGCTAGGTAAATTCGAGTATATTCGGCATTGCATTGATTCTGGAAATCTGTTTGGTTATGTTGAACTGTATTTTGAACTCTATTTTCGTCTGAAATTCGCGTTATTGGAGACGATTGGTGAAGGTGAATTGTACATCTTCTGAAAATCTGACCCACAATAATCTGCCCATATCAAAAGTTGAGAACTTAGTACATTGGTATGTATGACATGAAATATATCTTACAGGAAAATGAGTCACAAGTCGCAAAAATTATATCTTTGAAAATGATTTATTCACAAGTTCTCTTTGTAGAAATATACTCATTTTCTAATGCCCCTAGGCGTATTTATACATGTACTAAATTTCAAGACGGTGTAATAACTATATCCATGCATTTTTAAGCCGATCCTATAGAGTATATTTAGCCTATAGAGTATGTTTATCCGCCAAGAAATATTGCAATTATTGTCTTTCAAACATAAATATATCGGACATAAAATATAGAAATATGTATCAGATGTTCTACTGTTTACTATCATTAGAATCGGCTTGATATCATCTTTTCAAATATGATGATATCTCAAAATCCATTTTTGCGATTTGTGACAAGTTTTCCTGAAACACATTACAATTTTTGTTTTTCTATTTAGTATTTTTATACAGCACATCTTCTGTAATAACGACAGTTGAGTTATCAACAAACTAACTAGTACATTGTACAGTGAAGTTCAATAATCAAATGGTATTAACATTGAGATATGGGCTCACATAGGAACTCTATGCATGAGAATCATTCGATAGAAGTCATGCTGTATATTTACCCATGGGTCAGATTTTCAGAAAATATACAATTGGCAGCTGTACATATTTAGTAATTTCTGCTAAATTCTGCTAAAAATGATGAATTTTGAAGCTCATTTCTGTCGTAAATGTGGGTTATTTGAGAGGATTGGTGAAGGCGAATTGTACATTTTCTGAAAATCTGACCCCCATGCACGCGTTGGTGGAAAGCGTGCATAATGTCTCCCTGAGACGGCACGAGGAGAATCGTCTCGAAAATCATGCAAGCAAACTCCCTGGCCCCAATATTCCTGGTATATGGTGAGAAATGAAAAGCTGGACCCTCAGTTGAGCTGGTACCCAGTCGGCTTGAAATCTCAGCCACACGTCAAAAACACTGTATAAAATGCATTGCAAGAGGTTTGCACATATGGCACGGTCTTACGTGAGTCTGCCTTGGTTGGAGATCTTTCACAGGCACTTGGGGGTCAGATTTTCAGAAAATGTACAATTGGCAGCTGTACACATTTAGTAAATTCTGTTAAATTAAGCTGCAATTTGGTCAATACTAGGTAAATTCGAGAAAATTCTGCATTGCATTGATTCTGGCAGTCCGTTTGGTTAGGTTGAAGTGTATTTTGAAGTGCATTTTCGTCAGAAATTTGGGTTATTTGAGAACATTGGCGAAGTTGGATTGTACAATTTCCGAAAATCTGACCCACAGGGTCTGACATTTTCTTTAGGGATGGTGAGGGGTACAGTCTAGGCCCAAAGATGATGGTGTCCCTTCAAACGGAGGGGAAAGGCTCTTGCCCCAAACCACAAAGTGCCATTATAATTCCATTAAGACTGCAAAATGTCATTAGAATCCCATAAAAACGCCTAGTCCTTAGCTAGGAAACCGATTAGTGACGGTTCAATCACTGACATACGATTCTTATATGAAACATATATTCAGAATGATAAGCCAATATAATATTATATTTGTAATAAGATTAAATTAATATCACGTTCATTTGGGATACATTCAAAAGCGTTTTTAGAAAGTATTTTCCCATACAATTAACAATAATTTTGATATATTAAAACATATTTGAGTTGCAGCCCCGAAGACTCCCCTAAGGCTGGTTCCCTTATTAAAATGTTTCCGGGGGGCATAGAGCAGAAACGCCGTCCTTATGGGTCAGATCTTCAGAAAATGTACAATTAGCAGCTGTAAATATTTAGTAAAATCTACTAAATTAGACTGCAATTTGACCAATACTAGATATATTCGAGTATATTTGGCATTGCATTGATTCTAGCAATCGGTTTAGTTAGGTTGAACTGTGTTTTGAACGTTATTTTCATCTGAAATTTGGGTTATTTGAGAGGATTTGTGAAGTATACATTTTCTGGGGATTTCACCCATATGGGTCAGATTTTCAGAAATGTACAATTCACCTTCATCAATCTTCTCAAATAACCCAAATGTAAGACGAAAATAAAGTTCAAAACACACTTCAACCTAACCAACCAGATTGCTAGAATCAATGCAATGCCTAATATACTCGAATTTACCTAGTATTGACCAAATTGCAACTTAATTTAGCAGAATGTACTCAATATGTATAGCTGCCAATTGTACATTTTTTGAAAATTTGACCCATATACCCCCTGCTTTTGCCACCAACACTCTTGTAACACACTCAACCTGGAATTCATTCTCCCACGGTATTCATCGCGCGTGACAGAATTGGCTTAAAATCGATAAAGGATGCACGAGTTTCCAAACTGTGAGCGATGGATATTTATTCATCAATTTGCTTTAAATTTCTTGTTCCATTTTACACCCTTCGTTCATCTCATCATTCTGGACCTTTTTCCCCTCCTCACTGACGGTATGGGACGGTATGGGTCAGATCGTGAGAAATGTACAGAAATGGCCTTCACCAATCCTCTACATTAACCCAAATTTAAGACGAAAATCAGGTTAATTCAAAATACAGATCAACATAACCAGACAGATTTATTGAATGAATACAATACAGAATTATACTCAGATATACCTAGTATTTATCCATTTTTACTCGAATTTAGCAGAATTTGGTAGATGTGTAGAACTGTAGATTGTTCATTTAGTGAAAATCTGACCCGTATACGAAACCACTTAGATGTGATTGGGCGAGGCAAGTACTGCAGGCCCAAATTTATACAAAGATCTGAAAAAGCATTACAAAAGCGACAATATTTCGTGGAATGAAAAGCAACCAGTTTCTCCTAATAATGGTTTATGTGTGAGAGCACGGCGCTGGTGGATGCGTATTTTTAGACATATCTTAACTGTGTGCGCATCTTTCATATATGCCAACAGAATTGATGTGATATAGTTTTTAGCATTATATTTAATTATTCGATTTCATTTGACTGTTACTTACATGAGAATTTACGTAAAATATATATATGATGAAATCTCCCACTGTGATACTACCTACACTGACTTAGGACCACTAATTTAAGGTTAGGTTTAGGGTTATAATAAGTATTATTATCAATCCATGTACTTCATTCCACGTCCAATACGATATAAGAAACCAGTGCATAATGGTGATATAGCAGTGGGGTTTTTTTGGTTTTTTGTGTGTGCAGTGTTTAGTAGCCTGACGCCTAGTATCTAGACGCTTCCGAAACGTTGCCGGTTTGTTCGCTTGTGTCTCACCAGGGCTCTCACGAGGTTCCCAGGCTAAACGACCTTGAGCACATTTATCATTCGAAAGTTTCAAGGTCGGAAGGATTGATATTTAATTCAGCATTGCCACTGTAAATAATACAGTGAAGTTTCACATATGGCACATGGCCCTTGCAGCCGCTGAGACCATGGAGTGAAATCAGCTGCTCCTTGCTAACACAGTCCAGGCCCAAAGATGAGAGAGTCCCTTCAAACGAAGGGAAAGCCTCTCGCCTCAAACAGCAAAGTGTCATTATCTGACCCTAAAAGGTGCATTGTAGCGTGGACCAGATGCCAATTGAAGAAATATTTCTTCTATACACACTAGCAATAAAAAGTCGATATTTGAATTAATTCGATGCGATCATGGAATCATTAGACATTAGACTATGTTTATGTTCAATGCGCCATGTTAGACCCAAATACCAGTCAATTGGTTATTCACTCCAGGCCCAAAGATGAGAGAGTCCCTTCAAATGGAGGGAAAGTCTCCTGCTTCAAACTGCAAGGTGCCATTATAATTCCATTAAGACCGCAAAATGTCATTGAAATCCCATTTGAATGCTTAGACCTAGGCCGGGAAAACCGATTAGCGAAGTAGGCGTCCAATTACTGGCATACCATTCTTATCTAGTCTGAGGGTTTGGGCTTTAACTGAACACAGAATCCAGTGAAATCAGCTTTGCCTGCACAGAATCCATTAAAATCAGCAGGAAGCAATAAATGATACAATTATATTTGTCTGCTTGACCTTTTTCTAATCCTTAATATTTGCGGATCCGTGAAATGTTGGTTTTCCGATTACATGATTACATCAATTTGGGCAATTTATTTCCATTCAGGGCTTATTGGGGAATTTGTTCCAAGCTTATAACATTTGAAAAGAATAATTCAGTTTCCCTGTAATTGATGTGGGATTCATTTAATTCTTTATTGCAAAAGCCTCTAGATAGCTGTTTACTAATAGATTGCAATATCATTAGGGTCAGATTGTCAGAAAATGTACAAATGGCAGCTGTACACATTTAGTAAATTCTGCTAAATTAGGCTGCAATTTGGTCAATACGAGGTAAATTCGAGTATATTTGGTATTGCATTGATTCTAGCGATCTGTTAGGTTAGGTTTAACTGTGTTTTGAACTTTATTTTCGTCTGATACTTGGCGTATTTCAGAGAATTGCTGAAGGTAAATTGTACATTTTCTGTCGACTTAACCCAGATAGCTGTTTACCAATAGATTGCAATATGATTACACAGTGGCCGCCAGAATAGCAAGGCACCCATCTCCAGACTCGTATTCTTCTTGTGATTCCTGCCACTGAGCTGAAAACTAAAGCACGCGGATGTGAAAAGCAATTCATCTAGATTTGTCGAGATTGCCTCACAATATTTTTGCGTCGCGACTCAGAAATAAATCTCGAAATCTTGGCTGACGTTGCTTGTGGATGGAAGTGTATAAATGGGAAATATTTTCTGAAAATGTACAATTGGCAGCTGTATACATTCAGTAAATTCTGCTAAATTAGACTGAAAACTAGGTACATCTGAGTATATTTGATATTATATTGATTCAAACTATCTTTTTGTTTATATTTAACTGAATTTTGAACCTCATTCTTGTCCTAATTTGGATTGTTTGAGAGGCTTGGTGAAGGTGAATTGTACATTTTCTGACGATTTCACCCATACATAGAATCCATGGGAGTGCCATTAGGGTCAGGTCACCAGAAAATGTACAATTAGTAGATCTACACATTTAGTAAATTCTGCTAAATTCGACCGAAAAATAATAAATACTAGCTTTATCTGACTATATTCGGTATTGAGGCGATTGAGGCGATTGAGGCGATTGAGGCGATTGAGGCGATTGAGGCGTTGGCGTTGACACAACATATTGTAGAGTTGTATACGTTGTGTCCGTATACAACTCCACACTGCACTCCAGTGTGGAGTTGTATACAGGAAAAAGTGCGGCACCCAGCTACGGATAACAAGTGCGAGCCTAACGCCGGGACTACTTTCAGGAGAGGCTGAGAATTATCGTCTGCAACATGGCGGGGATTGACGACGATCAGGCATTAAAGAAATTTATTGATGGTAAACGAAATATAAACACCGTCAAAGCAACAGAAACCTCTCACATTAGACTAAAAGAATGGCTTGAAAGCAAAGGTATGTATAAAAAGTTCTTTTATTTTAATCTAAACTATATGAGATTCATGTCATGATTACAAAGTCGGTACACAGAATTTACTAGCATTTCCACCTGTGCAAAATTACAGTAGGCTAATTAAAGTACATGTATATCAATGTTCTAAATACCGCACATATTTATTTTTGCAGGAATCCATGAAGAGATCGAAAAACTAGAGCCAAGTCGTCTTGATAAATATATTGGTCACTACGTTCTTGAAATGAAGAAGCCCGATGGCTCAAATTACCAGCCAGACTCCATTACTGCATGGCATAGAGGGGTTGAACGTTTCCTGAAAGAAAAAGATTATGATTGCAGTTTAATAACAAGTCCCGACTTTGAGATGTCAAGGAAAGTGATTGAGTCTCAAAGAAAAACTCTAAAGGAATCAGGTCTAGGTAATCGACCTAATAAAAGTGAGTGTTTAACTGAGGAGGAGGAAGAGCTTTTATGGTCAACGGGACAGTTGGGAGATCATAGTCCTGAAAGTTTACTGAATACCGTATGGTTTTTCAACACAAAGCTGCTTGGGTTTAGAGGTAACCATGAAAATAAACAACTGAAGTGGGGAGACCTTGCACTCAAATCAGATGAATATGGCCGTTTTCTTGAGTTTAATGAACGTTTAAGTAAAACAAGGGATGGCAGTAATGTTCATGGGCATATCAGAACCTTTGCCCCGAAGATGTATGAGAACGTTGAGGCACCACCACACAGATGCCCTGTCAGAATTTGGGAAAATTATATGAGGCGTAGACCAGTGGAAATGTTGGATCCAAACAGTGATTTTTACATAGCCATCAACCATGCACGAAAATCTGATGACTTTATTTGGTATAAAAGATCAGCCCTTGGAATCAATACAATCATGGGTATGATGAAGAAAATGGCTGCGAAGGCAGGGATCCAGGGAAGAAAAACCAACCACAGCCTAAGAAAAACGATGTGCACCAGGCTTGTAGAGGCAGGGGTGCACCCTAATACAGTAGCACAACTAAGTGGACACAAAAATGTTGCGAGTATAAACAACTACTGCATTGCGTCCAAGAAACAGCAGGTCGCAATGTCAAAAATACTCTCATTACCGGAGGGAGAGAGGCCAAGTTCCCTACCTTCGGCAGCAACAGGTCATCGTCCCGTCCCAGCATTGCCACATCCACGGCCAGCAAATGATCCAAGTGCAGGAGCACTTGCAGTGCCTGAAACACAAATGCAGATGAATTCAAAGCAAACCATGCTCAGAGGAATGTTTGCAGGAGCCACCTTAAATAATTGTCAATTATGCTTCAACTTTGACCCATCACCAACCAAAGCCCCACGTGTGTCTGTTGACATTGACAGCGCCACTGGTGAGGTGTCAGGTGCACTCCCAGAGGCTGAGACAAACTAGTTCAGAGAGTCGTCATAACTTAATTAATTATCAATGTTACATTTACCATTGGCACTAGTGACATTTGTTACTGCTGAAGTATTACCTCAACGTATTCCTATATGTTTTGAATTGAATCGTTTCCATTGAAATGGATTGTCAATGGAAAATTTGTAAAATTTGTAAAATGTCTACCAAATGAAGAAATAAACAAAAGTTTGTTCATATTTACTTAAGTTCAACCTTTGTTAAAGCAGTATTGCGGGTTTAAAAAGATTTAAAGTTGTGGAAATTACTTAAATTGATTTGACAATGTGTACTATTTTTCTCTCGAAATTCGTCACTTTCCTGCCATAACCCAATTCGAACAAATTAATGCGCGCCTTGCGTAGTGATACTAAGAAGTGTGTGAGTAAGTGGGAAATGCAAGGGTCACATTAGATCGCAATTTAATAATATTTCTGCAAAATATGCATAGTTCAACTTCATACAAAGCATATATAATAAATCAGATAAATCACATGTGGGTCTGAAGGAGCTGGGAATATCGCACTCGTTGCAACCGCGCAACACACTCAGCTTCGCTTCGTGTGTTGCGCGGTTGCAACTCGTGCGATATTCCCGCTCCTTCAGACCCACTAGTGACTTATCCTGTATATATTCGGTATTGAGGCGATTGAAGGGATGTGTTTGGTTATGTTGAATTGTGTTTTGAGTCTCATGTTTGTATTGAATTCGGGTTATTAGGGAGGTTTTCTGAATTTGAATTGTGCATTTTCTGGAAATTTCGCCCATTAATTCATTCTGAGTCGCCGTGGATGAAGTAGAGGATGGTGGACAGAGTTGGTGGCAGTTGAGGAGCTTATTACTTGTATACTTCCCACAATATACGACAGTCTGACATGTGGGCAGCCCTTCCAACGCACCTCCACATCCGCCATTTGCTGGACAAACTATGGTTTCTCCCTCTTCCGGTGGAGATGGGTCAGATCTTGAGAAAATGCACAATCTACAGTTCTACACATCCATCAAATTCTGCTAAATTAGAGTGAAAATTGATCAAATACTAGGTATATCTGAGTGTATTCTGTATTGTATTCATTGAATAAATCTGTCTGGTTATGTTGAACTGTATATATTGAACCAGATTTTCGTCTTAAATTTGGGTTATTTATGAGGATTGGTGAAGGTCAATTGTACAGTTTCTGGAGACTTGACCCAGGATGGGAGAATTGCTGCCACGGGATAAACAGCCCCTCGGATCCATCATATTTCACTTACCGAAAGAAACACAGAAATAACTCTGACGGTCTGAAATGTTGCAGTAAGCGACAGTAAAACACTAATCATTTCCGCGGCAGTAAGTGGGTTACGACGAACCATTAAGTGGCTTACGTCAAATCATTAATTGTTATTGAAACAAGTAAACAGCCAGCCAAAATTGTGAACAAAACTTAGGGAATCCTTTTGCCATGAACATTAGGGTGAAGCCGCCAGAAAATGTACAATTCACCTTATCCAATCCTCTCAAATAACCCAAATTTCAGACGAAAATAAAGTCCAAAATACAGTTCAACCTAACCAAACAGATTGCTAGAATCAATGCAGTGCCGAATATACTCGAATTGCAGCTTACTTTAGCAGAATGTACTACATGTGTACAGCTGCCAATTGTACATATTCTGAAAATCTGACCCATTAGGACTGGAATTACCTTGCGGATGTTATTTAACCACGGACGGATTTTAATATGCATACATAAGAATTGTTTCATTATTTTTTTTTTTAAATTCATGTTTTGTCAAACAATCTGTATAAAAAGACGAGAACTCTCAAATGGGCGCTGTGAGATTGCTGTGAGATTTTTGTGAGATATCTCTCCATATCAGAAACAAAAGCCAGACAAAGCCTTTATTTAGGGAAATAATAAGAACAAGATAATTAGAGAGGTTCAGCACGTCTAACCTATACGTAAACCTAAACGTATCCGTATCTCTGATGATACGAACGTACGTTAAAAGAAGAACGATGGTGGGAAAAACGTAACGGAACGTATCAAGCAAAATGTTTCATCTCACAATTTAATTTTTATATATAAAAATGCGGCGTAATTCTCCCAAAAAAGATACGGTTACGGTTATGTAATTGAGATACGTTTGCTTGCAGAACCTCCCTAGCATCATATTATAGGCCGTGTAGAATATCTTGGCGCAGAGGAATTCTTCTTTCAAGCAGCGATCGTCAAGTTGGAACATAATTGATTTGGAAATCCCAAACGCTAGTGTCATTTCGCCGTATCCCCATGCCAGTGCACTTAGAAGCTGAGAACTGCATGTGTATTGTCTAGCAACATTAACGCAGAACAAATATGTATTCTTCGAGAGATGGGTCAGATTTTCAGAAAATGGTACAATCGACAGCTGTACACATTTAGTAAATTCTGCTAAATTAGGCCGAAATTTGGTCAATACTGGGTAAATTCGGGTATATTCGGCATTGCATTGATTCTAACAATCTGTTTGGTTAGGTTGAACTGCTTTTCGAACTTCATTTCCGTCTGAAAACTAGGTTATTTGAGACGATTGCCGAGGTTGAATTGTACATTTTTTGAAAATCTGACCCGTTAAAGCTGCATTCCCTAGTAATAATATTGAATGGTTCTGTTGAAATTACATTCAAATTAGTTTCCAAACTCACTATTATCGATCTGTTACTTAATGAAAAGTTCAATAAATGTCTGTATTCCATGATTTTACCATCACGGACATACAAGAATAAGTGCGGCCGAGTTAGCAATAGTAATATAGGTGCGTTCAGTAGACACCAGGGGTAGACACTATCTAGAGGTGAGGTCAGGATCTCAGCCTGGGACACACTAAGTGCGCCTGCGTGAGATCACTTACCCATGCGCAGAACGTTTAGACTGCCATCTACCAGGTCTCTTGGGAATCAGTATCTCCATTGGTGGACACCACAGCCCTCCGAATACAGATTCGTCACATTTAAACTCAAATATCTAACTTCAACATTAAGACAGAGACCCAAATTCTTGGGACAAGGTGGGGCAGGGTATTGATCTTCTAAACAAGTGAGATCTGCGATTTGTTTAGAAATTAGCAGGGAGGGCAGCTTTAACGCAGAGCAAACATGTACGTATTCTTCGAGAGATGTCAAGCCCAGAATTAGGCTCTCAGTGCAATGACATGACCCACGCTGTGAGGTGCAGGAGGCATATGTTGGCCTCATGTTTCACAACTAATAATACTCCATGCCTTCTCTGTCGACCCATTCACTTAACCCCTGTAGTTCGATCTCCCGCCGTTAGGGGAAATTGAGCGCTATTGGTGACAACTGTAACGTCCATATTTACATTCGTGTCGGTCGCCAGTGTGGGATTTGAAATAACACTTTAGGGAAGCGTTCCATATCATCGGTGCAAGATGATATAAGGGACACGTCTCTGGAAAATGTACAATTCACCTTCACCAATCCTCTCAAATAACCCATATTTAAGACGAAAATCAGGTTCAAAATACAGTTCAACATAACCAGACAGGTTTATTGAATGAATACAATACAGAATACACTCAGATATACCTAGTATTTATCATTTTTCACTCTAGTTTAGCAGAATTTGATAGATGTGTAGAAATGTAGATTGTGCATTTTCTGGAAATCTGACCCTGATATAAGCGGGGTATTGTGACGTGATGTGTCGCGTTTTATTTGTAAGGAAGGCTCGGAGGAGACACGCAACAGATAATATTTGTTTGGGCATCTTTTATACACACTGCTTAAATGGTGGATCATGTTCGTTATTGTAGAGAAACATTTAGATGTGCATGCATACCACAATTAATTATGTGTAAGACCATAAAGTGCCTTTCTGTCTGTTTTTTCGTTCTGTCTCTCTCCCTTCTTCTCTATCTCTATTTCTCGGGTATGAACATAAAGTGCCTTTCTGTCTCTTTTCTCTGTCTCTCTCTCCCTTCTTCTCTATCTCTATTTCCTTGGTATGATCATAAACTGCCTCCCTCTCAGCTCTCCCGCCCTTGATATAACCATATTAAATGTGTTGATAAGGGCGTAAAGCAACCAATCTCACTCACTCACTCCCTCTCCACAATTAATGACTGGAATGTCAGTACTTTGACAGAGATGCTATACGGAGCCTGCAAATATAGAATTCAAATTACATTATATGTGATGTGTTTCAGTAAAAGGAGTCACAAGTCGATTTATTTGCCAGTTCTCTTTGTGGGAATGTACTCATTTTCAGGGTATCTAATGCCAAATTCCAAGACAGTTTATTAAATACTAGCAAAGTACCCGTCCTCTGGACGGTCACCCTCTCTCCCCACACTTCCCCCTCTCCCTCTTTTCCCTCCCCCTCTTCTCTGACTTTCATACTTGTTTTTCTCTCCCAACCCCATCTCAGATTCCCCCCTCTCCCTCCCCCTTCCTCATGCTCCCCCTCCTCGCTTTCTCTCCCTCTCTCCCTTCCCCTACATCCTCTCCCTCCCCTCTTTCCCCTCCCCCTCTTCTTTCTCTCCCCCTCCCCCTCTCCTATTTCCTACCTCCACCCTGTCCCTATGCTTCTTTCATTCTCTCCCACCCTTTTCCCTCCCTCCCTCCCTCTCCCTTCCTCTTTCTCCCTCCCTCTTACACTTATAATGTACGTATGGTCGAATCGTTTCTTTTGTCCTAGATGTGACCTTTGTTTCCTATACGCCTGCTTCTAGTGCCGGAGAGCAAACGACCAGCAGTACGAGTACATTATGCCAACACCTTACATGGTGGGGCAGATATTCAGAAAATACACAATCTACAGTTCAACACATCTATCAAATTCGTGAATTGTACATTTTCTGGAGACTTGACCCATGTGTTCAGTTTGAGCCCAGCTCATAACCACTTCGTATCTATTTGAACCCAGGCCTGTGTTCTTTGAACGACACTTTAGTCGTCATTGCATATACTAGCGAAAGCACACAGATTTTCAGAAAATGTACAATTTGCAGCTGTACACTTTTAGTAAATTCTGCTAAATGAAGCTGCAATTTAGTCAATACTAGGTAAATTCGATTTAACTGTATTTCGAAATTTATTTTCGTCTGAAATTTGGGTTATTTGAGAAAATTGGCGAAGGTGAATTGTACGTTTTCTGAAAATCTGACCAACATACCATAGCGGAGTGAAAGAACCCTTACACGTCCCTTCATCTGCCCACACACTCCAGGGTCAGATTTTCAGAAAATGTACAATTCACCTTCACCAATCCTCTCAAATAACCCACATTTAGGACAAAAATGAGCTTCAAAATACAGTTTAACATAACACAACTGATACCTTAAATCAATGCGATACCAAATATACTCAGATATACACGCCACTCATAATTTTTCGGCCTAATTTAGCAGAATTTCCTAAATGTGTACCGCTGCCAATTGTACATTTTCTAAAAAATCTGACCCATCTATTCCTCAAACACTATCTCTATTCCTACTGGAAGAATCGATAAAATATACATCAAAAAGGACGAAACCATTATGAGCAGGGTATAAAGACTATTGCTCGGGTTTGCCTAGAGCCGCCGGGGGGGGGGGGGCAATGAAGTCTCTAATTTACTCCCCCGTCTATATATAGTGCTGAACAGAGACAACTGTTTGGCCAATTTGACCCACGGGGATGATATTGACAGCCGCTATGTATTTTATACGGAGGTGGTGATTTCCAATTGGATTCTGAAAGCCTTGTATAAGGAAGTCTAAGACATCGCCGCCTTTAATAGGGGAGTTGCACAGCCGCCATTTTTAATCATGATTCGCATGGAATTATGGGACTAATGGTACAGTCTAAACTCTATAGAAAACATGCCATGTTCAGCATGGAATAGTTATCAGTGCTCTAACGTCAATATTCATGAGTTATACATGTTTCCATGACACAAGTCCCCGTCTTTCCCATCATGCATTTAGTCTTTACTGATCATTTATACAAGCTGTGATATTAGTGAAATCATTCTTGCAATTTCCGATAAAAATGTTGCCAAATATATATGTGTATGTCAAATTTCAACAGAATCCTTCCCAGCATGCACAGCAGTAGACATGCGCAGTGGGATTTGCAACTCCGCTATAGGGGACTTGCATGTGCCACTGCGCATGTCTGTTACAGTGCATCTTGGGATGGATTCAGCTCAAATCTGACATACAAATGTTTGGCAAATTTTTTTATCGAAAATTGCAAGAATGTTTTCACTAATATCACAGCTTTTAAAAATGATATATAAAAACCAAATGCATGATGGGAAAGATAAGGTCTTGCGTTATGAGAACATGTATAACACATGGATATTGACATTAGAGCATTAATAAATAGTCCATTAGAGCACTGGTAAATATTCCTTGCAGAATATGGTATGTTTTGTGGAAATTTTACCCTGTACCTTTATCCCCACAATTCTTTGCGAATCAAGATTCAAAATGGCGTCTGTGCAACTGCCCTATTGGCCCTGCAGCCCCCGAGCTAGCTATTCCATCTTGCTCATAGTCAGATCAAGCGTACTCCCTCAACACTTATCCCTTTTGTGGAAGTGACAAAAATATCAAGCCTAGCAAGATGTACTTTGTCCAATTGAGCGTAAAATACACCTCTATCAAGACTCATCAGTCAACGTAATTAAATCATGCTCGACGCAATCAAAATAAGTATAACGCTTCATCATTCCCTTAAGGCAAGTTGACTCCCACTGGGACAAGACATCACTAGTGATGTGTTCCAGGGAAATGAGTCCTGAGTCGCAAAATATGGATTTTGAGATATTATCATATTTGGAAAGAGGAGATCAAACGGATTCTAATGATAGTAAACACTAGGGTACCTAACATGTATTCCTATATTTCAAGTTTGAAATTTTTTATTTTTGAAAAATAAAGTTTGCAATGTTTATGGCTGGGTAAACCAGTAAAGTAACTAAATATACGAACGCCTTCAAAACGCAAGGATATATTTAATACTAATGTCCTGAAATTTGTTACACGGTTTCTTATGACTATGACTGCTAAACCCTCTGAAAATCAGAACATTTCAATCAAGAAATCTTGTGCAAAAAACATTTTGAAAAATATCCATTTTTGCTACTTATGACTCATTTTCCTGAAACATATAACAAAATTATTATTCTGGTTTTCACCAACGGGTTATGTCATTTTTTTCCTTCAGGCCGTCTATTCAATAGGCAGTTCATCCAAGCAATTCCAAAGTGTGGACCCAACTCCATCCTTTCCAAAGCACCCCAATTTTCGCCCAGATTACCCAAGGCTATCATCAACATCGACTACAGGGTCAGATTGTCAAAAAATGCACAATCTACAGTTCTACACATCTATCAAATTCTGCTAAATTCGAGCGAAAAATGATGAATATTAGGTATGTCTGAGTGTATTCTGTATTGTATTCATTCAATGAATCTGTCTGGTACCGTTTATTTGTATTTTGAACCTGATTTTCTTCTGAAATTCTGTTATTTGAGACGATTGGTGAAGGTGAATTGTACATTTTCTGGCGACATGACCCTACTACAGAGCTGCGCAGAGAAGGAAGGAAATGGGTCAGATTCTCAGAAAATGTACAATTCACCTTAACCAATCCTCTCAAATAACCCAAATTTCAGACGAAAATACAGTTCAAAACAAACTTCAACCTAAACAAAAAGATTGCTAGAAT
Organism: Sthenelais limicola; assembly: GCA_942159475.1. NCBI lineage: Eukaryota > Metazoa > Annelida > Polychaeta > Phyllodocida > Sigalionidae > Sthenelais > Sthenelais limicola. Next base: position 93,973,685 of record OW804099.1, read on the forward strand.
CAATGCAATGCCAAATAAACTCGAATTTACCGAGTATTGACCAAATTGACCAAATTGCAGCTTAATTTAGCAGAATTGACTAAATGTGTACAGCGGCCAATTGTAGATTTTCTGAAAATCTGACCCAAAGGAATCTTTTCGTCCAGAAAGCTCGGACATTCGCCTACAACATTCATCAAATGCGTCCAGTTAAACAGGTAGCACACGGGGGCCATGCGTCTCCATAGGGACCGCTAGTCTCGTGACCTCATTCTAACTAGGTTGGGAAACCCCCACTGACAGTACCCCACTTGGGGACCAACGCGTTGGTGACCCCTATATCATAACATTACGTCGGAAATGACAGCAGTTTTCTCCCTAATATAAAGATCAGATAATATATGTAAATGCCTAGTATTCATAAGCAACGTGTTAGTTATCAATAATCAAAAAACGGTGAAGATTGTGACCATCCTGAATGATGTATTAGATTATGTTCTTTATCTCCCATAGTGACTCTATATACCCGGCATTTTGACAGGTCCCGACACACCCCTTTCTCGGCCAATCTCGGCCGCTCTCGTGACACACTTGCGGGCCCTATTACGTGCAAGCTTTTGCACCTGGATCGCCTGCTTAACGCCGCCCCATCCGTCAAATTTCACAGCCTCGTGACGCGACCCCAAAGAGTGATGACGTAGTACACAAGGCCGGGTTGGATCATATCGCGAGTATGCTGAGTCATCCATCAATAGTTTGTTTTAGAATTCCACGATGGAAGCCGTTCTCTCGCCACTAGTGGACTGCCGATTGGTATCATGGGGGGTGAAACATACCAAAATATGGGTCAGATTCTCAGAAAATGTACAATTCACCTTCACCGATCTTCTCCAATAACCCGAATTTCAGACGAAAATAAAGTTCAAAATACAGTTCAACATAACCAAACAGATTGCTAGAACCAATGCAATGCCGAATATATTCGAATTTACCTAGTATTGACTCAATTTCAGCCTAATTTAGCAGAATATACTAAATGTGTACAGCTGCCAATTGTACATTTTCTTAAAATCTGACCCATATGTGTTTAGGAACAGATGGACACAGGTGGTGAAGCGAAGTATTGGACCTTTGCTCTTCCTTCTCCATGAATCATTATTGCTTATTTGGGTCAGATTTTCACAAAATGTACAATTGGCAGCTCTACACATTTAATTTCCATCCCTTAAATCATCCATTCCTTAAATCGCCTATGATGAATATGATATACAAATACCATATATAAACAAAGCTTAAACTGAAAATGAACTCAATAAAATTAATCTAAAAGAAACCCTAACTCTATATCTAAATTTGTTTATAATATTATGTCTCTATCAACATATGTTGGTATATCAGAAATACGGATACGTTTGCGTTTACGATAAGATTGCTGAACCTCCCTATTAATAGGAAAGTTCCAACTTATCAGTTGAGCAATGCATGGAATCAGCTAGACCCAAATATTAGGAATCAAGACATGAGGGGAGTCGAACCTATAACCTATGTACATTGAAAAACCAGATTATGGGTAGGCAGCTACACGTTAAAATAACATTCATAAAAATGAAGAATATTTTGTTGATAGACTGAATAAAAACTTTTTAAAAAAAATAAATAAAAAAAATGAAGAATTAGAATAAGTCCGAGTAGAGTATGAAGTTTCTTGTATTCTTGAAATAGCACATTATGGGTCATATTTTCAGAAAATGTACAATTCGCCTTCACCAATCCTCTCAAATAACCGACATCTAAGATTATAATGAGCTCCAAACCGTAGTTTAACAGTCTAAATTATTCAGTTTTCAGTCTAAATTAGCAAAATTTCCTAAATGTGTAGAGGTACCGATTATACATTTTCTTAAAATCTGACCCATATACAGAGTAATATGGCATGCACTACCATCCCCTCCAAACCAACCAACCGTCGACATATGAGAACACTAATGTCACAGTAATAAACTAATATTTATACTAATATTGTCTTACCATTAACTCATGTTACTTTGAGGCAGGTGTTAGGAAGACAGTCTTGATTTGATTTGAAAAATATTAAGTCTTCTGACGATACCATGATTGATGTAACTGCCATAAAGAAAATCATTAAAAATGTATGTATAACAATACGTCCTGGGGGTCCTTTTCTTACTGCTATTGTCTTTAATGTTGTAGTACTAAACCTTTATACTATATGGCATCTGAATCACAATCCCCTAATTTAAACATTTGTGTTGTGTTACAGGAAAAAGAGTCACAAGTCGCGAAAATTGGATTTTGAGATACCATTAAAGATGGCATCAAGTCAATTCCAATGATAGTAAGCATTAGGGCAGCTAATAAGTATTTCTATATTTTAAGTTTAATGTTTATAGTTTTGAAATGACTGTTTGCAATATTTCTGGGTGGACATTTCCTAGAAAAGTAGCTAAATATACCCTATAAGAGGACCTTCGAAATGCATGAATATATTTGATACACTATCCTGAAATTTGATAAATGTATTGATGCTACGGAAGGCGTTAAGCACTCCAAATATGAAAACATTCCCACAAATACATCTTGCGGATAAAATACTTTGAAAAATGACAATTTTGCGACTTGTGACTGATTTCTCTGTAACACACCACATACTAATATCGTATACGGATATTCTCAAGAAACCCCGAATCTTGATTCAATTCAATCCATTAAATCGTGTTTCGCAGGGAGTGATCTCATGTCAAAATATCCATTTTAAAGAAACTGAATGGTTCCAAAGTTTGACCATGCTGTCCTGCAGAGTCCATAAGGGTCAGCTTTTCAGAAAATGCACAATCTACATTTCTACACATCTATCAAATTCTGCCAATTTCGAGCGAAAAAGGATAAATACAAGGTATATCTGAGTCTATGCTGTATTGTATTCATTCAATAAATCTGTCTGGTTATGTTGAACTGTATTTTTAACCTGATTTTCGTCTTAAATTTGGGTTATTTCAGGGAACCGGTGAAGGACAATTGTACATTTTTAGACGACTTGACCCATAATAAAAAGTTCCCCTATTCGTAGAGTTGGTCCATACATCTTTTACATTATTATACCGCCCTTCCACTGCTGCCCCCCCCCCCCCCGCCTGTGCAGAGGCTGTGGTGGCAGGGCACTGCGAGGCCGTCTCCTGCATGACCTCTGTGACCTTTAAAAGGATGAACTACTCATCGGTTATTTTCCAGCTCGTAGCGATGTAATCCTCTGACAACGTTTGTCCGTTGTCTCCAAAGTGTTCATTAGCAGTTTTCTACTGAAAAACATGCACAAGCTGCACAACCAACATATTTTTATATTCATATACAAAAATGTCACTATATTGTATATGTATTGTGACTGGTCTCTAATAAGGATGTGTGTTCCAATAAGGATATATATATAAGTGTCGCAAAATATAATTAGAAAAGAAGAGATAAAGCCGATTCCAATGATAGTAAACATAAAGTACATCTAAGAAGTGTTTATACATTTTATATTTGATGAATTCATGTCTGGAGAAATGCAAATTTTCTTGGTGGACAATTACCAATAAAGTAACTAAGTACCGGTATACACCATTATGATGACCTTCAATACGCAAGGATATGTTTAGTTCACTGTCTTGAAATTTGGTACATGTATTTATATGACTTAAAGCACTCAAACTCTCGGAGATTTAACATTTAAACAAAGAGATCTAGTGAATCAATCACTTCATGAAATATCTATTTTAGGATTTTTATTTCTCAGTGGACAGTTACAATCATTAACGAGAAAAAGGGTGTGACCTGTCAACGCATTGCTGCTCTTTCAGGCGAAACAATATTTTTGAGAATGCGAATTATTCTTACAAGTTGGAACATTTTATTGATTGCTAATTGCTGCGTTGGTGTAGGAATGACCTGTGCATAAAACACTCATGGCTATATTTAGAACTGGGCACAGTGTTGTTTTAGTGCAACTAAGGACAACGGTATGTTAGTAAATTCTGCAATAGTAGTTGCAAATTTAATGTGTTCTGTATTGTTAATACGGTAATTGAAAAGAGTAGGCTATATAGCACCCGTTAGCATGCTTCCTCTCAGTAATAGTTGGTAGTATACTACCCCGTGCAGGAGTTGGTGGAAGACCAGCTATAAAAGATGAACCAAACCGCCTGGTAAACAAAATAAGGGTGAAATCGTCAGAAAATGTACAATTCACCTTTAGCAATCTTCTCAAATAACCCAAAATTAAGACAAAAATTAGGTTCAAAATAGAGTGCATAAGTGTCATGGCGGCGGAGCGCGAATTGATGAAAATTAGTCGCGTAGTTTTACCGATGTGTGGACCGGAGGTAAATAATCCCCATAGAGTTAGCATTGGCGCGATAAATAATCACTCTATACATCGCTCCAGTAACGATTTGACGGTTATGAAGGCTATAGTTGAAATACTTTGCCTCTAAAGATGGATATATGTGAGTTAGAAGTCCTAAAACTTACGCGCCCTATACAGTTCAACATAACCAGACAGATTTATTGAATGAATACAATACATATTATACTCAGATATACCCAGTGTTGACATTGTTCAGCGTAATGTAGCAGATTTTACTAAATGTATAGATTTGCTGATTGTACATTTTCTGAAGATGTCACCCAAATATACCGGAACATCAACACAAGGTAAATATTTTATGGCTTTAACTCTAGTTATATCATTGCGAACATGGGTCAGATTTTCAGAAAATCTACAATTCACCTTCAGCAATTCCCTCAAATAACCCAAATTTAAGACAAAAATCAGGTTCAAAGTACTGTTCAACATAACCAAACAGACTGTTTGGATCAAGGCAATACCAAATATACCCTTCTATACCTAGTGTTGATGATTTCTCAGTCCAATTAAGCGGAATTTGCAAAATATGTTGATCTGCCAATTGTACATTTTCTGAAAATCTGACCCATATACTCTGTTTGAGTCCTGGGGAAGGCATAAGCGGCCGAAATGCGTTGGGACTTTTCACTTTTAATCAATAAATACAGACTAACTAACGAGTCGGTTGAAGGAGCGTGAATATTGCACGAGTTGCATAGCAACGAGTGCAATATTCTAAGCGACTGAAACCAACGAGTTAGTTAACAGATTTATTATACATGCTTTTAATCATGAAAATAGAAAAAAAATCGAGTCGAAAAATCGAGTAATCTTAGTAATAAAACCAGATTGGTTGCCCTGACAACCCAAAGTAAATCACTAGTGAAATACGCACTATGCGTAAATCAATCTAGATACGTTGTTTTCAGAGCAATGCATGTATAATAAAGCATCAAGAATACCATCAGAGTATTTTACTGTTTGAAAACATTATATTAGTTAAGCTTTACTATATAAATGCTGCAATCCAAGTGTCCGAACCGAGTTCACTACAAACCAATATATTTGTCATACCTCAACCAATATATAGTTGGTCTTATTCTAACCAAAGTAGATTGGTTGTGGCCCCTCGACCTATATATCTATCAATCGATCGGTTAAAACAACCCAGAGATGTTGGTTATAGATTAACCAATATACATTGGTTAAACCTATATATATATATACATTGGTTAAAATGACCAAGAGATATTAGTTATTAATTAACAAATATACATTGGTTAAATGAGTAGGCCTACCCAAACTAGATTGGTTATTTTAACCAACACATTGGTTGGACACATATCTACCTTCCACATTGGTTGAATTCAACCAATATCTTGTTCAATTTAACCAATCTGTTTTCAGGGTGCATTGATGATGGATTCCCCCAATATTATCAGATGTATTGATGAGGTCACACGCAGAATCCCGCTTCAGGAGTGAATAGAATGATTGGCATTGGTTGGTGCTGGTCCAATCTATCGATAAGATTAACAGCCTGACAACATCATTTGGAATTCACTACGGTCCATTATCTCCTGGGCCAGCCAGCCCCTAACTATGGCAATATATATCTTCCTATATAGCCCACTGTCCCTTCAACGCCTGCAGCATGGGCTGCTCCATCCCACGAGCTTGGCAGTATATGGGTCAGATTTTCAGAAAATGTACAATTGGCAGCTGTACACATTTAGTAAATTCTGCTAAATTAGGCTGCAATTCGGTCAATACTAGGTAAATTCGAGTATATTCTGCATTGCATTGATTCTAGCAATCTGTTTGGTTAGGTTGAACTGTATTTTGAACTTTATTTTCGTCTGGAATTTGGATTATTTGAGAGAATTGGTGAAGGTCAATTGTACATTTTCTGGCGACTTCACCCGCATATCTATATATATATAAGAAACTTTATTTCCATTTTGTTATACAGACAGTGATAACAGTGTTCTACATGGAAATGTACAATTTGCTTTCACCAGTTCTTCCTAATAACCCAAAATTAAGGCAAAAATGAGGGTCAAAACTTAGCAGTCCTGGGTCTGAAGTCGATTTTGCGGCCGATTTCGGCCGATTGCAGTAGTCTATGACCGAGTGGACCGACGGGCCTCACCACAACTGGTGTGATGTGTGGCATCAGTGAGGCCTCCGACAATGTATAGTCTAGGCAATCTAAGCCCTCACACACACACACACCAAAATAACAAAAAACCCATGTACAGTTTAGCTTCTACAGCCCTATTCTCTGAGACCTTAGCAATTTGTGGTGAAGTGAAAATCTGAAAATTAATTTATATACAGGGAGAATGGTGATCGGTATCACTGCTGTGGGGCTGAAGCCAGGACTGTTAGTTCAACATAAGCCACCAGATTGTAGGAATCCAGTCAATACCAAATATACTCAGATATACCTAGTATTGACCATTTTTCAGTGTAATTTAGCAGAATTTACTAAATGTGTCAATTCGCTGATTGTACATTATCTGAAGATTTGACCCATATATTGCCCACTGTCCCCTTCCACGCCTGCGGCATGGGCTGCTAGTTCCCACACCCCTGCAGTATGGGTCATATCATCAGAAAATGTAACATTGTCATGTGTTTCAGGAAAATCAGTCATAATCATCGCAAAATTGATATTTTTGAATGCATTTACCACATTTCAAGACAGTATATGGGTCAGATTTTCAGAAAATGTACAATTCGCCTTCACCAATCCTCTCTAAAAATCCACATTTAAGACAAAAATTAGTTTCAAAATGCAGTTTAACATAACAGAACTGATACTTTAAATCGATGCCATGCCAAATATACTCAGATATACCTGGTATTCTTCATTTTTCATCCTAATTTAGCAAAATTTTCTAAATGTGTAGAGTTGCCAATTGTACATTTTCTGAAAATCTGACCCATATCAAATATATCCTTGCACTTATAAGGTCGGGCATCCTATAGACTAAACTTAGCTACTTTACCAGTACATATTTTACAGTATATTGCCACCTTTTTTTTCAAAATTAAAATATCAAACTTAAAAATATAGAAATACTGATTAAATGTTCTACTGTTTACTATCATTGGAATCGCCTTGATCTCATCATATCAAATATGATTATATCTTTAAATCCATTTTTTGTGACTTGTGGCACATTTTGCTGTAACACACCAACTTTCACTTCACCAATCCTCTCAAATAACCGAAATTTAAGAGAAAAATGGCATTCAAAATACAGTTTAACACAATGAAAGATATCTTTTATCAACACAATGCCAAAGAAACTCTGATATACCCATTATTCTTACTGTTTCGGTCTAAATTAGCAGAAGTTACCAACTTTGCAGAGCTGCCGATTTTATATTTTCTGAAAGTCTGACCCGTTAGCTCCCACAACTGGTACTGCATTAATCGGTCAGGTTTCTTGTGAATGTACGATTTGCGTTCACCAATTCTTCCAAATAACTCAAATTTGATACAAAAAATAGTTTCAACATATAGTTTAACATAACAGAAAAGATTGTTTAATCAATCCAATCCAATTCAAAAGATACTCAAATATATCTAGTATGAACATATTTCAGCTTAATTTAGCACAATTTACTAAATATTTAGAGCTGCCAATTGTACATTTTCTCAGGATCTAACCCTTGCTCGGCAGTATACGGGTCAGATAGTCAGAAAGTGTAAAATTCACCTTCCCCAATCCTTTCTTAAATGAAAAGTGACGTTCAAAATACAGTTTAACACAACTTTTCATCAACACAATGCCAAAGACAATCTGATATACCCATTATTCATATCTTTCCAGTCTAAACTAGCAAAAGTTTCCAATTTTGCAGAGCTGCCAAATTTTCTGAAGATCTGACCCATTATACAGGTTGTGCCCATGTTTCCATATAGCGAGTGATCTATACCAAGCAGATAGCAGATAGATTCGGATATACCTGGTATTCTTCATTTTTCAGCCAAAGTTAGCAGAATTACTAAATGTGTAGAGCTGCCAATTGTACATTTTCTGAAAATCTGACCCGTATAGCCCCATTCCTAGATGGAGTTGACCTTGCAGGAGGAGGAGGGCCCTTGTCCTTCCCTCCCCGGGGTCTGGGCCCTGTTGTATAAGCTAAGGAATAATTTTTTTTGTGGGAATTCCTACGTTTTTTTCCTTTACTTCGTTGGGAAATTCCTACGCTAAAAAGCATTGAAAGTATAGGCTATTCCTTCCCTGCACCATTCCTTCCCAGCTGCTAAGCAAGGAAAACTGAGGGAATTCCTTCAGTCCTATACAATTTCAATATGTTTCTCTGGGAATTTTCCTACAACTTTTCCTTCCCACCAAGCAGATGTAATCATGTAGGAATTTACTACAATATTTCCCTCCTTGAACCACTCAATATCCCCTGCCCACTTCAAACAACAGTCTTCAAGGTACATGGTAGATGGGGGGGACATGCCTTGTTCTCACTAGTAATCAACACTCTTGAGGCACAAACAATTGAGACAAACTAGGTCAAGGACAAATTTTGATTGGTAAATAATGAAACTCTCAGGTTGGTGGTTCAATCCCCACCCAGTGCTGCTTGTTTTTTTTCCCAGAAAGGCTCCCCTCTCAGGTCCATGGTTCGAATCCCAGCTTGGGAGGCTTCTTTTTTCTATTCAAATTATGTTAATAATCAACAGAAAAATCATCTAACAGCAGAAACTTTGTACTATAATGATAGCAGATATATATGACTAGTAAAATCATATTTTTGCAGTCAATAAATCCTAAGGAATTCTTGAGGGAACACCTAAAAGGTGTTCCTTAGTTTTCCAGTCTTTTCATGTTTAATTCAGAGGAAAGAATGGGGGAAATTACTTCGGTAGGAAAACTTCTGGGGGAAATTCCTATATAGGGAACAACTACAAGTATCAATGTAGGAAATTCCCACAGCTAAATGGGTCAGTTTCTAGGTCATGCCTGTGGATCTAGATTCTAATCCATTCGAGATAATCTGCATCAGATTTGAAGGTATAAGAATCAATGCATCTAATATTTTACCCACTTTACCGCTTCAAATTGAAGGAAATGTGTTATTTTAATCTTTAAACCCAAGAAATGAGTGAATCCTATGCATCCTATTTACCTTCTACTTTGCTGACCCACACCTCTACAGCAAGGAATATTCCTACGAGCTGGGAATTTTCTGTAGGAATGAATGTAGTGAGGGAAAAATTCCTACAGAAAAAATTCCTTGCTTAGCTTATACAACAGAGCCCTGGACATGACCCAACGGTGCGGGGTGGTAGGGATCACCTGGGTCAGATTTTCAGAAAATGTACAATTGGCAGCTCTACACATTTAGGAACTTTTGCTAAATTAGGCAGAAAAATGATGAATACCGGGTATATCTGAATTTATTTGGTATCGAGTCGATTTAAAGTATCAGTTCTGTTATGTTAAACTGTATTTTGAAGCTCATTTATGTCTTAAATGAGGGTTATTTGAGAGGATTGGTGAAGGCGAATTGTACATTTTCTGAAAATCTGGCCCACCTGGGGCCATGTATCAAACTCTGTTACAACGAGAATGTGAGTGTAGGGGGATTACTGTGAGGAATTCCTCCACTGTTTTATCGCTAGGACTATAGGGGTCAGATTTTCAGAAAATGTACAATTCACCTTCAGCAATTCTCTCAAATAACCCAAATTTAAGACAAAAATCCCGTTCAAAATACTGTTCAACATAACCAAACAGACCGTTTGAATCAAGGCAATACCAATTATACCCATATATACCTATTGTTGATGATCTCTCAGTCCAATTTAGCAGAATTTGCAAAATGTGTTGATCTGCCAAGTGTACATTTTCTGAAAATCTTACCCATAGATGTAGCTGTGATAGTGTAGGTATACAAGTCGTGTACATACAAGGGTGAAGTCACCAGAAAATGTACAATTCACCTTCACCAATCGTCTCAAATAACCCAAATTTCAGACGAAAATAAAGTTCAAAATACAGTTCAACCTAACCAAACTGATTGCTAGAATCAATGCAATGCCGAATATACTCGAATTTACCTAGTATTGACAGTTAGCAGAATTTACTAAATGTGTACAGCTGCCAATTGTACATTTTCTGACAATCTGACCCATATACAAGACGTTCGGTCATAAGAGCCAAACTGTATTCGTCAGGGGAGTCAAAATACTGCCTTCACTTAATAATATTATAGCTATGTTCAGATAGATAGAGATCAAGTCTCCAGAAACTGTACAATTGATCTGCACCAATCCTCTCAAATAACCGAAATTTAAGAAAAATATTAGTTTCAAAATACAGTTCAACATTACCAGACAGATTTATTGAATGAATACAATACAGTATACACTCAGATATACCTAGTATTTATCATTTGTCACTCGAATTTAGCAGAATTTGATAAATTTGTATAAAAGTAAATTGTGCATTTTCTGAAAATCTGACGCATAATGTGATCTTTCCCGAATTGCTGATTTCATAAGTAATATTTTGAGTATCACAATGCAGGAGAGGGAGGAAGGTTTCTCAATACCAATTTTAAATATTGAGTCTATAATGGACACATAATTATTATTATATATTATATGTATTTTTGCATGTTTTTGTCGACTCTTTACCTCTACTGCTTTGATTAAAATGTGGGGAAAATGAGTCACAAGTCGCAAAATTGATATTTTTCAAAGTGGTTTATTCACAGGTTCTCTTAGTTGGAATGTTATCATATTCGGGGTATAGCTAGCTCTGTATGTCTTACGAATACATGTATCAAATATCAAGACAGTGTCATTAATATCACACTATTATTAATAATTTTATCTATGTCTAAGGAAGAATAACAACTGGATGTAAATCATGTCGAGAATTGAATGTAATATTGTTTTGAGAAGAAAACTCAAAGAAAAAAGCCTCTGAAAACAATGTTGTTTTTATCAGATCGTGCATTATATGGATTTATCAATCTTGTACAGAAGTGAGGCGCACATTACTGTAAAAAAAAATGTTGTATATAAATGATTCAGGATCAAATGTTCCAAATGTATGTAAGCCTGACAACATAATATAAAATGTGTCGGCATAATGAAATAATTTAATATTTAAAAACTTATAAGTAATAACCTCTGTAAGAAGATCCAATGTACAATATCGAATTTGAATTTTTTTCCCTTGACTCTGTGAGATTATCTATGTAAAAACATTGAAATCAGCTCAATAAAATTTTTAAAAAAAATCAAATCTCAAGTGAACAAAAGAAATACATCTTATGACATAGTGTCGTTAAGAATCCGTGTAGCCATAGCATCCCTCTGATCTATTTATCATCTCCTTTATCTATTCGTTTTTATTTTTATTTCTTCATTCTATTTCATCATATTTCTCTGCACAGACTCACTTGTTCTAAAGTATCTGCTCAGGCCAGACTCATGCATTCTAAATTAAAGGTAACTGTCGGAAGAAATGGAATACTATTTTTCATATAGATACGTGGGTCAGATGTTCAGAAAATGTACAATTCACTTTCACCAATTCTCTCAAATAACCCAAATTTCAGACGAAAATAAAGTTCAAAATACAGTTCCACCTAACCAAACAGATTGCCAGAATCAATGCATAAACTCGAATTTACCTAGTATTGACAAAATTGCAGCCTAATTTAGCAGAATTTACTCAATGTGTAGAGCTGCCAAATTGTACATTTTCTGAAAATATGACCCACGTAAACCTATTTGTCCTTTTTCAACATGATGTAAGCACGAGCAGTTTGAGAAATAAAAGATTTTCTTATCTTATCTCATCTTATATCTCTGCATTTGTAAGGTCATCCTGTAGTGTATATTTAGTAACGTTACTGGGTCAGATTTTTAGAAAATGTACAATTGGCTGCTCTACACATTTAGTAAATTCTGCTAAATTAGGCTGAAAAATGAAGAATACCGGGTATATCTGAGTATATTTGGTATCACATTGATTTAAGGTATCTGTTTTGTTATGTTAAACTGCATTTTGAAGCTCATTTCTGTCTTAAATGTGGGTTATTTGAGAGGATTGGTGAAGGTGAATTGTACATTTTGTGAAAATCTGACCCTACTAGTAACTGTAGCACAGCACATAATATGGCCTTTTCCACTAGGCAATACCAATATAGGCTTTTTGCTTGTGCTTAAGGTGACCCTGCAACTGAAGACCTCAGGCCCTTACTATACAATCTGGGCAGCAGGCTAATAGATGGGCATTAAAACGCCTATACATGTAGGTATACCAGTCCAGGCAGAGCCTATAGGACTAACTAAAAAGGTAAATACATTAGAGTAGAGATTTGGATCATTCAGTCTTGGTACTATATGGGTCAAATTTTCAGAAAATGTACAATTCACCTCCGCCAATCCTCTCAAATAACCGAAATTTAAGAAGAAAATTAAGTTGAAAAATACAGTTTAACATAACCAGACAGATTTATTGAATGAATACAATACAGAATACACTCAGATATACCTAGTAATTATCATTTTTCTCTCTAATTTAGCAGAATTTGATAGATGTGTAGAACTGTAGATTGAGCATTTTCTGAAAATCTGGCCCATAGAGCCTTGACTTTAGACCCGAAAAAGAAGCAACATTCTTCCACCCGGTTAGTATGGACAGGGCCGCTGGAGGCCAGGGAGAAATCGTTGATTAATTCCTCAGGAGGATGTTCTCGATTCGCCTCTGGGCTCAGCATTGCTCCAAACGGCTTTTATTCGCTCGCCTGGAACAAGGATGTCTGTAGTAGTACTAGTAGCTGGGTCAGATCGTCAGAAAATGTACAATTCACCTTCACCAATCCTCTCAAATAACCCAAATTTAAGGCAAAAATAAAGTTAAAATATCAGTTCGACATAACCAAACAGATTGCTAGAATCAATGCAATACCAAATATACTCGAATTTAACTTGTATTGACCAAATTGCAGCTTAATTTAGCAGAATTTACTAAATGAGTAGAGCTGCCAATTGTACATTTTCTAAAGGTCAGACCCAGTGGTATAAAGCCCCTGACAAACCACCACCACCACCACCACTATGCACCACCACCACCACTATCCTAGAACCAGGAAGCAAGCGCACGTGACAGAGACGACGACGAGGTCTACGACACCACCACCACCATTGTGTCTGAGGCCGGAAGTAACTGCAGGCATGCCAGGAAGTGAGGGGTTGTAGAAGGGGGCGTGGCTAGAGTAACAGTGGGTGTGGCTAGGCGGGAGCGCGTGTTGTTGGTGCCTGGTCCCAGCTACAGCTGTGGAGAGGAGGAGGAGGAGGAGGAGAAACTGCCTCAACCAAAACACTCACTCAGTCACTCGGGACTCTCAGTCAAAGCATGGGGGAAACCGTAGCAGGAGGAGTAGGAGAGGATATCTTGCTACTACTACTAGTACTAGGAGCACAGAGAGAAGGGAAAGAGAGAGAGTGTGTGAAAGGGTAGAGTAGTACGAGAGGGAGAAGAAGGGGGAAACCCAGAGATAGTACCACCCAAGGCGGTCGTCTACTGCTACTCTATATACCTTTACTACTACGAGCACTACTTCTGCTATATAACAACAACACCATCAACAACAGGACCAGTGCCACTTCTAGTCAGCCACAATCTGAGCAGCTCTAAGTGACCACTTATCACCAATAACACAAGGTGTGGAACAGCTAACGTGGGTCAGGGAGCAACTCTTGAAGCACTCTGCAATAACTTAGCACCAAAGAGTCACTCCTCTCAAGGTAAGATCTACTCGTCTTGAACTTATTAAAGAGGCACTCTCTCCTCTGTAGTGTACATATACACCTATAGCTATGCTATAGTCTGTTCGAGAAGAAGTTGACACAGGGGATAACGGGGTTCTTTAAGAAGTGGGTGATTTTTTACTTCTATTTATGTTATTGTCATGTCAACTCTTTGCCCAGCGAGCTGCTCTTTGCAATCAACCATGGCGAAACAGGGCCAGTTCACCAGCTCTTCCTCCCATGGAAGGGAAAAGACAGCTGCTGCACATGGAACAGAGACAGTGCTATACAACATAGCTGTATATTTGACCATAGTCGATCACAAACGACGATTCAGGGGGCAAAGGTTTGAAGTCAAAAGTCCCCACTTTTCTCTCTTCTTAAAGGGACCAAGGAATCCCGTGTCAACTACTTTTCAGACAGACTATAGTTCCTGTAGCCCCTACACCCTGGAGAGGGGTTGTATAAAAGAGAGAAGAGCTACTGCAGGGGTAATATGTTGGGGTAGAGTTAGAAGATTTGGGGGCGGACAGGGCAGTAGTGTTTGCCTTGTAGTCAGATCAATGCCCTGCTGAAGGCTGTAGTAACGGTTGGTGCGGCGACCAGGGCTGGTCCCAATGAGAAAGCATTGGTGGTGCAAGGGACACGAGGAGGAGTAGGAGCTGAGGCAGGGGTGGTGGTGTATGGTAGCACACAGAGAGGGGATGAGAGGAACTATAGGCATCTTCTTCCATGTGCCATGTCCAGTATGGATTTTTGCTATGTATACTTTAATGTGACTATATTCAATACAAAGTCCAGGCCCGAACCCTCAGATCAAATGGTATGTCAGTGATTGGACGCCTACTGCGCTAATGGCACAGAGAGAGGGGATGAGAGGAACTATAGGCATCTTCTACCATGTGCCATGTCCAGTATGGATTTTTGCTATGTATACTTTAATGTGACTATATTCAATACACAGTCCAGGCCCGAACCCTCAGATCAAATGGTATGTCAGTGATTGGACGCCTACTGCGCTAATGGCACAGAGAGAGGGGATGAGAGGAACTATAGGCATCTTCTTCCATGTGCCATGTCCAGTATGGATTTTTGCTATGTATACTTTAATGTGACTATATTCAATACACAGTCTAGGCCCGAACCCTCAGATCAAATGGTATGTCAGTGATTGGACGCCTACTGCGCTAATGGCACAAAGAGAGGGGATGAGGCGAACTATTGGCATCTTCTTCCATGTGCCATGTCCCGTATGGATTTTTGCTATGTATGCTGCATAGTCTAGACCCAAACCCTCAGATCAGATAATGAATGGTATGTCAGTGATTGGACGCCTACTGCGCTAATGGGTTTCTTGACCCAGAACTATAGGCGTCCTAATGGGATCATAATGGTAGTTTAGGTCCTTATGGGATTATAATCGCATTTAACAGTAGGCTTTCCTCAGTTTGAAGGGACTCTCTCAACTTTGGGCCTAGACTGTATGGATTTTTGCGATGTTCACTGCATATACTAGGGTAAATTGGAGACGAAGTAAACAATCCAGACATCATTAGATTATTATACTTGCACTGACAGCCCCTCACAATACAATACACCATACATCCCAGGACAGAGATGAAATTAGTCACCCTCTTAGGGGAAATTAAGTTGTTCTGGGACTTGCTGCTATATATGGGTGGTGTCACCAGAAAATGTACAATTCACCTTCACCAATCTTCTCAATTAACCCACATTTCAGAGGAAAATGAGGTACAAAATACAGTTCAACAAAACCAGACAGATTTATTGAATGAATACAATACAGAATATACCCAGATATACCAAGTATTTATCATTTTTCACTGTAATTTAGCAGAATTTGATAGATGTGTAGAAGTGTAGATTGTGCAGTTTCTGAAAATCTGACCGATATGTGTGTGTGGGATATTTAACATAGGCTGTAGATTAATTGATATGGGAAAACATGCTGCAATATCATGGTAACCACATCCTTGATGAATATCCCAACCTGGCATGTATAATTATTCCCCATAGATCCATTATTTTCAAGGCCATCCTTCTGAATTTAGTCTAGGCTCAAAGATGGGAGAGTCCCTTCAAATGGAGGGAAAGCCTCTCGCTCCAAACCGCAAAGTATCATCATAATTCCATTAGGACCGCAAAATGCTATTATAATCCCATTAGGACGCCTAGTTCTGGGCCAGAAAAGCCATTAGCGCAGTAGGCGTCTAATCACTGACATAGCACTCTGATCTGATCAATCTGATCTGATGGTTTGGGTCTAGATTCCAGTATGATTATTCCCTATACATTTATTATTTTCAAGGCTGAATTATGGGTTTTTCCAGGAGTAAACTCATACAGATTGTTTATATTTACTACAGTATACACTCTCCCGACCATGAATAAGCAATGGCCTCTCGCTCTTAAATCTCCAATGTGTAAAAAGGTCTTAAAGGGTTCTTTTTCTTAATGTGGCTGGATCGCTTTTTATGCTTCCCTTCCCTGCGACAGAGACCGGGAGATTAATAGGGGAGTTTCATGTGCCACTGCGCATGTCTGTTACAATGCATGCTGGGATGGATTCAGTCCAAACCTGACATACAAGTATTTAGCAATATTTTTTATTGAAGAATGAAATACCTATATCATAGCTTGTATAAATGATCTATAAAAAACAAATGCATGATGGGACCAATGAATTCTTGTTTATAGAAACATGTATAACACATGGGTATTGACATTTGAGCATTGATAAATATTACATGCTGAACATAACATGTTTTCTATAGATTTTCCACTGTACCATTAGTCAATACATCTATTTTCGGGCCACTTTTTTTGTGCAGATTCTGAAGCGGAGCACCTTTTTTTGCGCAGACTCTGAAAGTGGGGGGATCAGGATTCAAAATGGCGGCTATGCAAATCCCCTATTCTTTACAACATCGAGTGTCCCAATATAAATTATCAATACAGATTGTCAATCAGAACCCTGGTACTAAGACTTTCGCTTGGATTGACATCACTTTTCTCCTCCTTTATTTTAGACCAAGCAATGCAATCTGTAGTAGCAGTTTTTACTTCATATAGATTCCAGGGGGAATTACTTATTCATGCATGTAGGCAAGGGACTGCTCAGTTTTTACCACTGGGGGAGAGGAGACTTGTCAGTGGGGGGCTCCTTTTTTGTGCAAACTCTGAAAGGGGGCATTATTTTTGCAGGCTAAGAACAACAATTATGTAGGGGTCATGAAATGCTGCATAAACTGGGGGGGGGGGCGACGTGAAATTTTTAAGTGGGGGTAGAGGGGTCATACAATTTTGCACAAGAATTTTTTGCAAATATTCCCCCACCTCAGTTTTTACCACTGGGGCAGGGGAGAGGAGACTTGTCAGTGTGGGAGGGGGGAGCTCCTTTTTAGTGCAGATTTTGAAGTGTGTGGAGGGGGGGGCACCTTTTTTTTGCAGGCTCAGAACAACACTTATGTTGGGAGGTCATGAAATGCTGCACAAACTTGGGGATGGGTAGGGGCAGGAGGGACATGGAGGGGGGGGGGGATCATACAATTTTGCACTAGATTTTTTTGCAAATACTCCCCCCCCCAGTGGTTAATTATGAACAGTTCTTAGGCAAGGAAAGGATGAGGGACACAAAAACTTTCATTATGAGAAAAGTGTAGTATCCGTTGCTTATCTGTAGGCTGGGCTTAACGTGTAAACCCTCACATCAGATAAGAATTGTATGTCGGTGATTAGACGCCTACTTCGCTCGCTACTTGGTTTCCTGGCCTATAACTAGCCGTTTTAATGGGATTATAATGACATTTTGCAGTCTTAATGGAATTATAATGGCACTTTGCAGTTGGAGGCGAGAGGCTTTCCCTTCGTTTGAAGGGACTCTCTCATCTTTGGGCCGAGACTGTATCAATACAGCTATAATGATTGTCAATCAGAACCCTGGTACTAAGATGTTCGCTTGGATTGACATCACTTTTCTTTTAGTCCAAGCAATACAATCTGTAGAAGCACTTTTTACTTCATATAGATTCCATAAGGAATCAGTTTTTCATGCATGCAGGCAGGGAAAGGATGAGGGTCAGATTTTCAAAAAATGTACAATTGGCAGCTGTACACCTTCGCAATTTGGTCAATACTAGGTAAATTCAAGTATATTTGACATTGCATTGATTCTAGCAATCTGTTTGGTTAGGTTGAACTGTATTTCAAACTTTATTTTCGTCTGAAATTCGGGTTATTTGAGAAGATTGATGAAGGCGAATTGTACATTTTCTGAAAATCTGACCCACAAAGAGCACAAAAAACTTTCATTTTGAGATAAGTGCGGTAACCGTCGCCTATCCAGAGGCTAGGCTTTAAGTGTAATGTTTGTTAATCAGCGCGCGCGATATGCATACTTACCCGCGGCGATCTCTCCTAGAAGCGACGCGAATGTCAATGGAGGGGAAACTTGTGTAATTACTTCATTGAGCTTGCCTGATAGATTACTCCGCAGCCTGAAATAGTGCCACCCTCTCGCCAAGATTAATAGTTCGTTAGTGTCGATGGAATAGCGTGCCATATCACTTTATGTAAGTTCGATAACCGATAAAGCCGAACTCAGCCTCTATATATATGGATCAGATCTTCAGAAAATGTACAATTGGCCTTCACTAATTCTCTCAAATAACCCATATTTAAGACAAAAATGAGCTTCAAATGCAGTTTAACATAACGGATCTGATACTTTAAATCAATGTGATACCAAATATACCTAGATATACTTGGTATTCATCATTTTTCAGCTTAATTTAGCGGAATTTGCTAAATGTATAGATTTGCCAATTGTACATTTTCTGAAAATCTGACCCATATATGGTGGTGTGGTATGATCTGGGGATATAGTTAGGCGTACGTATGTATGGGTAAGGTTTCCTGAAAATGTACAATTCCCCTTTATCCTCTCAAATAACTTAGATTTAATACAGAAATTTGCGTCAAAACGCAGTCCAATATAACCGTACAGATATTCCGAATCAAGATAATACCAAATATACTCAGCTGTATATAGTATTTATGATTTTCCAGCTGCATTTAATCGAATTTACTAAAAGTGTAGAGCTGCCGATTGTACATTTTCTGACGGTTTGATCCACGTATATGGATACGGTCAGAAATGGCTTTCATGTGGCTGCGGAGAGCAACCATCGGCGGTCAATAATCGTTTTTCGATCCACCTTTTCACCCACTGAGGCGTGTCGATTACCATTTTGCACCCGGTGTGTAGCCGATAGTATAGGAATATAGGTGAAATCGCCAGAAAATGTACAATTCACCTTCACCAATGTTCTCAAATAACTAAAAATTAAGACAAAACTGAGGTTCAAAACCCAGTTCAACATAACCAAACAGATTGTTTGAATCAAGTCAATTTCAAATATACTCAGATATACCTAGGGTTGAACATTTTTCAGTCTAATTTGGCAGAATTTACTAAATGTATAGATTTGTTGGTTGACATATTTATACGTATTACTATATGTGACGTGCATGTGTTCCAAGAAAATGAGTTAAAAGTCGCAAAAAATGGATTTTGAGATAGCATCATATTTGAAAAGATGCTATCAAGCCGATTCCAATGAAGGTAAACATTAGAGTATCTAATATGTACCTCTATATGTCTGTATGCATAAGAAAAAAAGTTAGCTCTATTATTCATGGACAATCACTAATAAAGTAGGAAAACATACTCCTTAGAATAACGCCAGATATGCACGACTACATTCTGAATACAGCCTTAAAATTGAGTACATATATTCATGCTATTAGCAGCACTAAACACTCCAGAAATAACAATATTCTGAACAAGGGTTGTTGAAAAATATCATTCATCACAATTGGAGGCGAGTCGATTAATATTTTGCCCCTGGTGTACACCCGATAGTATAGGGATATATAGTATATGCGCATTTCATTTGAGAGGTGCAATAAGTCGGGTGCAATAAAAATATTTTTATATTATGTGTAAATAAATTGTTGGTTGACATATTTATACGTATTACTATATGTGACGTGCATGTGTTCCAAGAAAATGAGTTAAAAGTCGCAAAAAATGGATTTTGAGAAAGCATCATATTTGAAAAGATGCTATCAAGCCGATTCCAATGAAGGTAAACATTAGAGTATCTAATATGTACCTCTATATGTCTGTATGCATAAGATAAAAAGTTAGCTCTATTATTCATTGACAATCACTAATAAAGTAGGAAAACATACCCCTTAGTACAACGCCAGATATGCACGACTACATTCTGAATACAGCCTTAAAATTAAGTACATATTATATTCATGCAGCACTAAAGACCCCAGAAATAACAATATTCTGAACAAGGGTTGTTGAAAAATATCATTCATCACAAATGGAGGTGAGTCGATTAATATTTTGCCCCCGGTGTACACCCAATAGTATAGGGATATATAGTATATGCGCATTTCATTTGAGAGGTGCAATAAGTCGGGTGCAATAAAAATATTTTTATATTATGTGTAAAATAAAAAATCGAATTGAGTTTTCCTTAATCTTTTAGATACTTTATGACGGTTCAAAACCCAAAATAAAGGTTTATATATCAATATTTGTCTAGGGGCGAGAGTGAATGGAACTCGGTACTAGTAATTGAATATGTATTGGACTCAATTTTGCTACGCAATCTCTCCGAAGAAATATTCAATTACTAGAGTTTTGTACTCTCTATATATACTCTCTATATATATGACATATTTCTGTACTTATTACTATGTATGAATGTATGTGTAATCTCTATGTCCTCGGCCACACAAAGGATGTAAGGTTTAGAACCCCGTCTACACGTCCTTGGTGTCAATATAACTATACCCACGGGGCTTTTCTTTCACACAATCTGTGCACTCCTAGCTAGGAGAGTTCCCTTTGGTTCTGTGATCAATCCTGTTTGTTTCCTTTCAGCTCATAAAATACAGTCTAGGCCCAAAGTTGAGAGAGTCCCGTCAAACTGAGGGAAAGCCTCTCGCTCAAAACCGCAAAATGCCATTATAATTCCATTAGGACCACAAAATGCCATTATAATCTGATTAGGACGCGTACTCCTGTGCCAGAAAAGCCTTTAGAGCGCAGTAGGCGTCCAATCACTGACATTATCTGATCTGGGACTGGAATAATTAAAGAGGAATATTGAGTTTTACCTCTATTTAATTGTCGGAAGTCTTTGAATCGGTAACAAGTTGCGGCAAGATGATCAAAGCTTGGACATAGTATGGATATAAGAAGCAATTGTGATCTGTCACAATGACTCTTCAGTCCAGGCCCAAAGTTGAGAGAGTCCCTTCAAACGAAGGGAAAGCCTCTCGCCTCAAACCGCAAAGTGCCACTATAATTCCATTAAGACAGCAAAATGTCATTATATTCCCATTAAAACGCCCAGTCTTAAGCCAGGAAACCGATTAGCAAAGTAGGCGTCTAATCACTGACATACCATTCGTATCTGATCTGCGGGTTCGGACCTGAAGTGTCGTTGCGGTTTGAGGTGAGAGGCTTTCCCTTCGTTTGAAGGGACTCTCTCAAGTTTGGGCCTAGACTGAGTAATAAAGGAGTCTGTGAAAGCACATGGAGTTGTTCTATAAGGGTCAGATTTTCAGAAAATGTACAATTGGCAGGTGTACACATTCTGTAAATTCTGCTAAATTTGGCTGAAAAATGAAGAATACCGGGTATGTCTGAGTATATTTGGTATCACATTGATTTAAAGTATCTGTTTTGTTATGTTAAACTGCATTTTGAAGCTCATTTATGTCTTAAATAAGGGTTATTTGAGAGGATTGGCGAACGTGAATTGTACATTTCCAGAAAATCTGACCCATAAGTGTGTGAGAGAGTGGACGAGTGCATGAGAGAGGAATGCAATAAGACCTGGTCACAGCGCCACTTAACAATAGAGAAGAATGCAAGAATGCTGCACGGGGAGGTAAACAACATACTTATCCACCAGAGACTGTTTATTATTTAGGTAAAGTGATCGCACTCTTTGTTTGAGGCAATAGGTGATATCTAGTCTTCTTGCAGCATAGAGTGGTATATGGGTCAGATTTTCAGAAAATGTGCAATTGGCAGATCTATACATTTGGTAAATTCCGCTAAATTAGGCTGAAAAATGATGAATACCAAGTATATCTAGGTATATTTGGTACCACATTGATTTAAAGTATCAGATCTATTATGTTAAACTGCATTTTGAAGCTCATTTTTGTCTTAAATGTGGGTTATTTAAGAGGATTGGTGAAGGCGAATTGTACATTTTCTGAAAATCTGACCCATATATCGGTCAATTCTTCAGAAGATGTACAATTGGCCTTCACCAATCCCCTCAAATAACCCAAATTTAAGACCAAAATGGGGTTCAAAATACAGTTCAACATAACCAGACAGGTTTATTGAATGAATACAATACAGAATACACTCAGATATACTCAGTATTTATCATTGTTGACTCTAATTTAGCAGAATTTGGGAGATGTGTAGAACTGTAGATTGTGCATTTGTGACCCGCCGAGGGGAAAGGAGGCTCCGCGCGGGAGTTATAGTTCCTGGTATTCCCGCTAGGAGTCACATTATATTCATGAGTCACTGTCAGAAATGTTTATATTAGTAATTCTTAGAGGGAGGTAACTTTGAAAGTCTGTAACTTCACTAATTCTTGGAGTATCAACAAAATTCTTTCATTTTTATGATACTCATTTCCCCTTCTGTACATCCCTGTCATTTTAAACAAAATATTTTTAATATTTATTTTTTTGTACATGTGATGTGTCACAGGAAAATGAGTCACTCCCCCAACCTATTTGAGGTCATCTACTGAAAACTGACATAACTTTACAAAAAACCCATATCTTGGCAAATTCTGGGAATTTTCGTCAAATTCGAAAATTTGGCCCTGGAGTCCCCTTTCTGCTTGGCTGGTCACATTTTCTGAAAATCTGATATAGAAGGTGTGCATGTCCAGACATGTACTACGAGGAGAGTTAAATGACACTCGCAGTCTAGGGCCAAAGTTGAGAGAGTCCCCTCAAACTGAGGGAAAGCCTTTTCCTCGAAACTGCAATATGCCATTACACTCCCATTAGAACGCCTATTACAGGGCCAGGAAAGCCATTAGAGCAGTAGGCGTCCAATCACTGACAAACCATTCTTATCTGCTCTGAGAGGCTTTCATTATTGACTGCTTGAGGATGTCTTATACTAAAAAAACACCATCGAGGATATGTATACAGTGAAACCTCGCATAAGGACCACCTCTCTATAGAGACCACCCCTCTATTAAGTTTCTCTCAGTCCCGAATTGCTTTTATGTTATTACGTTAGCCCTTCTATTAAGACCACCTCGCTATGAGACCACAAATTGTCAGTCCCAAGGGTGGTCTCAATAGAGAGGTTCCACTGTAATATATACGTGTATGCATTCATGCCCGTAAATCCTATAATTATATATTATTCATACGCATACATAACCTATAAATCATAAATAGGGTTATACCATGCATGCTTTCGTGGGATAAACCATCTTACCCTTAGAATTGGCTGTTGTGCCAAATGCCTATAAAATGCCTATAAAATGAAAACTACGAGTGTTATCTTTAGAAACTGTCATGTCTGAGCTGCGAACAATAATCAAAAAATGTTTTAGGTATCGCGTGAAGTTTCAAAACTTTATTTTCACGAAACAAGGCTTGAGCCTTTTATTAAAAGGATGTTTTTTCACACGCTGTCAAACAGGTTTTACAACGTGCTGGCAGTGGCTGCCACCCGTTCATTATTTCATTTAGCCATTGAGGCAGCAGCACCGTGTTCCATTGTTATGCATCTATTAATGATGGATATACGGCAATTCTCGCAGGTCATTGATCAAAGAACAACCAACATGTGATGTGTTATAGAGAAATGAGTCGCATGTCGTGCAAATTGGAAAATGCACAATCTACAGTTCTACACATCTATCAAATTCTGCTAAATTAGAGTGAAAATTGATAAATACTAGGTATATATGAGTGATTTTTGTATTGTATTCATTCAATACATCTGTCTGGTTATGTTGAACTGTTTTTGAACCTGATTTTCGTCTTAATCTGGGTTATTTGAGAGGATTGGAGAAGGCCAATTGTACATTTTCTGGCAATATCTGACCCATATTCTGACCCATATTTAAAAACATGAGATCAAGCGGAATCCAATGATGGTTAACATTGGGATATTTAATAACTACTTCTATATTTAAAGTTTGATATATTTATTTTGCCTACAACGCTACCTTGTGAATAAAACACATTGAAAAACATTAATTTTCCACTTGTGACTCATTTGCCTGTAACATACCACAAATGATCCATTCGTCACCCCGCCATGCTGACTACAGTGCCCATCCAAGCCTAGCACACTAATGCTAAGGCAAATCCGCGCATTGTGACCGTTGGAATACATTACAGCCAGCCTTCCCTGATGGATGTGAGTCCTGTCCCTCTGCCACTCATTCTATGGGTCAGATTTTCAGAAAATATACAATTGGCAGCTGTATACATACATTTAATCAATTCTGCTAAATTAGGCTGCATTGTGGTCAATCCTAGGTTGAACTGAATTTTGAACTTTATTTTCGTCTGAAATTTGGATTATTTGAGAAGATTGGCAAAGTTGAATTGGTGAAGGCCAATTGTACATTTTCTGAAAATTTGACCCCTATGTGTTCTGTCTGCCAAATAAGGGGTAGATTTTCTTCTAACCAAAAATAAAGTTCAAAATACAGTTCAATCTAACCCAACAGATTGCTAGAATCATTGTAATGCCGAATATTCTCAAATTTACCTAGTATTGACCAAATTGGAGCCTACTTTAGCAGAATTTACTAAATGTGTACAGCTGCCAATTGTACATTTTCTGAAAATATGACCCATATATTGTTGCAAATTTACCACAGTATATCTGCAGCATTGATTGAAATGCACGAGTTAATTTCGTCGCGATATTTTTTTGTGAATTTTTATCGTTGTTACGCTCGACCGGGTTGGCGAATATTTTAAGAGAAGCATTCAATATTCTAATGCATAATGCATAATATTACCATCATGCATAATAATTAATGATTATTAGGAGATGATTAATGCATCGGAATACATCAAAATACCAATGTACATGAGGGTCAGATCGTCAGAAAATGTACAATTCGCCTTCACCAATCTTCTCAAATAACCCAAATTTCAGACGAAAATAAAGTTTAAAATACAGTTCAACCTAACCACACAGATTGCTAGAATCAATGCAATGCCGAATATACTCGGATTTACCTAGTATTGACTAAATTGCAGCTTAATTTAGCAGAATTTACTAAAGGTGTACAGCTGCCAATTGTACATCTTCTGAAAATCTGACCCATAAGTGTAGATTTGCTATATAACATGTACATTTTGTGATGATCTGACCCACTCCTGTTTACATTACCAGATACATATCCAGACAGAGATACACACGACTCCGCGTACATAAAACATTTTTTTAAATCTTCTATTCAGCTGATGATTATAGAGCATGTCAAATAATGATAATCAAGTATGAATTACATGTATCCGTAGAGTGGACATAATAATAGGTCTTCCACCTACTGCTGTGACTAGCTATTCGCTAATGCTACTTGCTAGGCCTATGCTAATAATATAGGAGTATACATTTATGTGATACATACTTTGTATGAGGAAAACATACATGTATATATACGGGTCAGCTTTTCAGAAAATGTACAATTGGCAGCTGTACACATTGAGTAAATTCTGTTAACTTTGGCTGACAAATGAAGAATATCAGGTATATCTGAATATATTTGGTATCACATTGAGTTAAAGTAACAGTTTTGTTGTGTTAAACTGCATTTTAACGCTCATTTATGTCTTAAATGAGGGTTATTTGAGAGGATTGGTGAAGGCGAATTGTACATTTTCTGAAGATCTGACCCATACGCATACACATACTGCATATATTATAGGTATATTCATGTCCCATCCATCATAAAACCTACTACTTTTGCTAGTAACTTCATCTGAAGAACGTACACGCCAATCCTTAATGTGTCAGATCCTCGGAAATGTACAATTGGCAGCTCTACACAATTTTAGTAAATTCTGCTAAATAAGAGGCTAGAAAATGGTCAATACATATCTGTGTAAATTTGATATTGCCTTGATTTAAACAATCTGTTTGGTTATGTTGAACTGAACTTTATACTTTATTTGTGTCTTAATTTTGGGTTATTTAAGAAGACTGGTGAAGGCGAATTGTAACATTTTCTGACAATTTCCACCCATATATAACATGATATCTTGTTTTCATTTTAAAACTACCCATTACTTGACTAATACCCTTATCATGTATCAGTCAGCATACAGGACATATAACTTTTATATTACAACATTTTAATAGGGTTAGGGCGTCAGAAAATGTATACTTGGCATCTCTAAACCTTTAAGTAAATTTTGGTAAATAAAAATATCCTAGATAATTATATATAGTAACATTAAAAATAGGTAACCATTGTTGACATATATAAGTTTATATATACATGTACCTATAGCTGAATAACATTATATGGGTCAGATTTTCAGAAAATGTATATTTGGTATCGCATTAATTTAAAGTATCTGTTTTGTTATGTTAAACTGCATTTTGAAGCTCATTTATGTCTTAAATGAGGGTTTATTTGAGAGGATTGGCGAAGGTGTATTGTACATTTTCAGAAAATCTGACCTATATATAGATAGAACCTGATGAGAATGTGGAACAAGCGACACTATTGCACTGTCCGAGAACAAAGAAACATCCAGGACAGTGTAATAGCGTCCCGAGTACCATATTTGAATTAAGGTTCTATATTTACTCCCACGTTGCTATGCTTACCTTATATGGCTATGTTTACTGGGGACAGGAAGTCATACCACACGCGTGAAACTGGTGCAAATTACCACACTACTCCCACCCATACAAATAGCATGTGGTACATGGGTCAGATTTTCAGAAAATGTACAATTGGCAGCTCTAAATATTTAGTAAATTCTGCTCAATTACGCTGCAGTTTGGTCAATACTAGGTAAATTCGAGTATATTCGGCATTGTATTGTTTCTAGCAATCAATACGTTTAGGTTGAACTGTGTTTTGAACTTTATTTACGTCTGAAATGTGGGTTATTTGAGAGGATTGGTG
Source organism: Sthenelais limicola (assembly GCA_942159475.1). Classification (NCBI taxonomy): domain Eukaryota; kingdom Metazoa; phylum Annelida; class Polychaeta; order Phyllodocida; family Sigalionidae; genus Sthenelais; species Sthenelais limicola. The sequence continues at coordinate 94,001,142 of OW804099.1, forward strand.
AAGATAAATTGTACGTTTTCTGAAAATCTGACCCACATACATCAACAGGGAGTAAGATATGATACCATAATAGTGGGAGAAAATTGCTCCTTTATCAATCTTTGGGTGCTTGTCTAAACAGCATGTTTTCGTTGTTCGACATTTTACATGCGGTGAGATGGACATTTTAAGGTCTTCCCTACAATCAAAGGTTCTTGTTCACGAGGAGGTTACCAGCGTTTCAATCACTCCATTACGGCGTACATTCCCCGTGACACCAACACTAGTTAATCTCCGCGCGTTCTCCGCGCGTTTCCCCAACCCCTGAACTGGCCATTCACTGGGATCCATTAGTAAGGTCTGGATTCACACACGGCTGTTCCCGGACCATCCTGGTTAGGGTGTTAAGTCCGGCTAAGTGCACGATTCATCAGGGAAGGAATGCCATCCACTATTTAAGGGTGAAAGTTCCAGAAAATGTACAATTGGCCTTTGCGAATCCTCTCAAATAACCCAAATTTTAGACGAAAATAAAGTTCAAAATACAGTTCAACCTAACCAAACAGATTGCTAGAATCAATGCAATGCCAAATATACTCGAATTTACCTAGTATTGGCCAAACTGCAGCCTAATTTAGCAGAATTTACAAAATGTGTACAGCTGCCAATTGTACACTTTCTAGAAATCTGACCCATAAGTGGTCCGGCCACTGTCGACAAAATTGTTGGCGATGCATTGGCGATGAGGTAGTCGATAAGATTTTTGTGAAATTTATTGCACCGTCTTTGCATCAACTTGCCATCGCTATGCCTTTGGCAATAGCCAGCGATGACAAGCGATGAGTGGGCGATGTAAAAATTGCATCGGTAAGGGTAGTGGCGATGAGAAGTCGATGAGATTCCACATATAAAAGCATGAAAATTAGTTCTACAGTTGCCGAGCTTTTTTTCTTTGTCGATGCCAAGACGATGCCACCACCGATAACCCTCCTCATCGACGTGCATCGCCGGCAATTCCATCGTCTTTGCATCGACACCATTTTGTCGACAGTAGACCACTATATGGGTCAGATTTTCAGAAAATGTACAATTCACCTTCACCTATCCTCACATTTCAGACGAAAATAAAGTTCAAAATACAGTTCAACCTAACCAAACAGATCGCTAGAATCAACGGAAGGCCAAATATACTCGAATTTACCGAGTATTGACAAAATTGCAGCTTAATTTAGCATAATTTACTAAATGTGTAGAGCTGACAATTGTACATTTTCTGAAAATCTGACCCAGATATGGTTGGTTCTTTGATTAAACCTGAAATTATTCCATAATACACTTTCTGAATAATCATCACGTAGGCCCAGGGTAAAAACGGGTGTAGTAATTGGCACTGCACTTGATAAAAGAACACTAAAACTGTCCAATTAGCCAGCAAACGACAGTTACATAACATTCCCACACATAAAGATGGACCTAATGGGAGTATATATATATGAGTCAGATTTTCAGAAAATGTACAATTCAACTTCGCCAGTTTTCGCAAATAACCCAAATTTCAGACGAAAATAAAGTTAAAAAAATAATTCAACCCAACCAAACAGATTACTAGAATCAATGCAATGCCAAATTTACTCGAATTGACCTAGTATTGACCAAATTTCAGCAGAATTTAGCAGAATTTACTAAATGTATACAGCTGCCAATTGTACATTTTCTGAAAATCTGACCCATATATAAGAGTTTGTGCATGTCAGATGAGCAGACTCCTCCCGAGTCTGGAAAAATTCCAGAACAAGGTATGTGAAGCAGGGCGAACTGAAGGTTAGGCCACAAATAAAATAGGTTGTTTTACCTCCCTGCCCAGAAAAACCTCCCCCACCTAAAAATGTTTTTGATCATGCCTCATTTTGGGAGGATTTTTGTGGGAGTTTTTTTTGTTTTTTTGTATTTACAAAAAAAAACTAATTAAAGCAGGAAAACATGTTTTTCTAAGCAGGAACTGGGGAACAATGGAGTTTTCAGCAGGATGAATCGTAAACACACCTATTATCTTGCTTGGCCTTAACTCGCCAGTAGCGGGGAGGAGTAAACTGAGTGTCAGTCATAACGTTTCAGTGTAGTTTAACATCACTGACATAGGCAGGCGTAGCATTAAATTACTGATACGCAGTTTAGTTCGATCATATGCATGAGGCGAGAAAAAATATACAATGGCAGTGTTAGCGTCCAAACAATTCCCCCTGACCCTTGGTCGGCCATTCCTATAGGATTACCCACACAAGTCAGGGATGAACCCAGATTCAGTGGTAATTAATCATGTCTCACTCCAATTGGTCAATACAGTCTCTCGGCTCAAAGTTGGGAGAGTCCCTTCAAACTGAGGGAAAGCCTCTCGCTCCAAACCGCAAACTGTCATTGTAATCCCATTAGGAACGCAAAATACCATTATAATCCCTTAGGAACGCAAACTGTCATTATAATCCCATTAGGAACGCAAAACACCATTATAATCCCATTATATAAGAACGCATAATACCATTATAATCCCATTAGGAACGCAAAATACCATTATAATCCCATTAGGAACGCAAAACACCATTATAATCCCATTAGGAACGCAAAACACCATTATAATCCCATTAGAAACGCAAACTATCATCATAATCCCATTAGGAACGCAAAATACCATTATAATCCCATTAGGAACGCAAAATACCATTACAATCCCATTAGGAACGCCATTATAATCCCATTAGGAACGCAAATTACCATTATAATCCCATTAGGAACGCAATATAACATTATAATCCCATTAGGAAAGCAAAATACCATTATAATCCCATTAGGAACGCAAAATACCAAAATACCATTATAATCCCATTAGGACGCCTCCTGAGGCATACCATTCTTATCTGATCTGAGAGGCTGTGAGCCTAGACTGAATATGTTTTAACAGCTTTCAAGCATCCAGATTCCATTCAAAAGGAAATATTCTAACTGAAATTCATTCCATGCCTTTTGGCATTTTGGATTTCCTATTAAATCGTTTCAAAAATGATAATTGGGCGACTTTCTTTTATTCTAAAATGTCTAAAGGCGATGGTGTAATTCAAAAGAAAATAAGAGCAATTAGGAATGAATGTAAATACTACACAACAACAGCTAGAGTGGTTCCATGTATCGGCGTTCCTCCTGCTACACTCTATACTCGCCCTGTTGGCAGGAGCCTGCCACAGCCTTAACGTTAGATTTACTGCTAACAGGTCGCGTATAGAGTGTGTCAGGACCAGCAGCCTCTCGCCAATACCAAGGTCATTTCACGCGTTGATACCCAACTGCTTTATATGCATGAATGACTGACAATTATTGGGGCTAGGTAAATGTACACCCGGCCAATGATGGCTCAACAAACCTGGGTAGTACACACATTTATACCTCTGGGTTCCGCGCCTATAGGAGATGTGCATTGTAACTACAGGCAGCGATCGTAGTAACTCCATTCGGTCGTAGCCTCCCTATAAGTGATGTGTTAAAGGAAAATGAGTCGCAAAATTGGTATTTTTCAAAGTCATTTATTTACAAGATCTGTTTGTTGGAATGCTCTCATCTTTTGGGTACGTATCTAATCGCTGGGGTCGCATCAATAAATGTACTAACTCTCGAGACAGTGTATACATGTTGTTGTTGTAACGTTTTTATTGCTCTGCCATCGATTTTTCGTTTGTATCCTTGATGATTCTTAACTGATAATACTTTTCATTTTACATTAGGGAATGTTTGTTTATAAATTACTATTTATACAAGATATAAGATATAAGAGTATTATACATCATGGTACTAGAAAATATGTAGTATATATTATGCAAGGTGATAATCTTTATGCAAACTTCATTAGATTCTTTATACATTTCTTGAAATTCAGTTTGAACATATTTACAGATTTGTTGGTGTTAGTACATACCATTCCTTCAACCTCAACCTCAACCCCCCCCCCCTCCCAACCCCCCCCCCCCCCCCCCACACACAACACACACCCATGTCTTCCACTATTCATTATGAGTTGGTTCCACAGTTTCAAACAAAACCGCAGATGTCTGTGATTATTCCATTGTTTTATTATCAAATACAGTTTCCATATAGTAATACATTCCCAAGGCCAGCCTATAGGGTATATGAAATATACCATTATAATTGCCCACCCACAAATATTGCAAACCCAAAATTAGAAATATCAAACTCAAAAATTTTAATATAGAAATACTTCTTAGATGTACTACTGTTTACGACGGTAGCTCCATTTCTTTAAGAAGAGGGAAAAGTGGGAGATTTTTTACTTCTATTTATGCCAAGGTCCTTTCAACACTTTACCCTGCGAGACGCCCTATGCAATCAACCAATCTCTGTAGAATAAGGCCTCTATTCAATTTCTATATGTATGTATTTAACATCAAATTGATAAACTTGTGAATTATAATAGTGTTTCCTTTAACATCTGTCCATTGGATCTCTTGCGAATATGGTCTATCAATAAATAGAGTCCAAATAAAATTATTTTAAAAAAAATATGGTGAAACCGGGCCAGTATAACCAGCTGTTCCTTCTGTCCGAGCAAAACAACAGCTGCTGCACATGGAACAGAGGCAGCACAATACAACACAGCGGTATATTTGGCCATGGTCGGTCGCAAACGGCAATTCAGGGGGCAAGGGTTTGCAGTCAAAAGTCCCCCACTTTTCTCTCTTCTTAAAGAAGCCCGTTGTGCCCGTATCAACTGCTTTTCAGGCAGACTATATAGCCCCCCCCCCCCCCCCCACTATAGCAGGGTGAGTTTTTTTGAAAATGAACAATTGGCAGCTGTATACCTGAAGTAAATTAGGCTAAATGCGAGTATATATGGCATTGCATTGATCCTAGCAATCTGTTTGGTTAGATTGAGCTGTATTTTGAACTTTATTTTCGTGGGAAATTTAGCTTATTTGAGAGGATTGGTGAAGGTGAATTGTACATTTTCTGGCAACTTCACCCATATAAAAGACAGAGACCTGAGTTGGAGATGGTAGCCTCCTCCTAGTCTGTCTAGAAAGTAGTTGACACGTGATTCCTTAGTCCCTTTAAGGGGAGGGAAAAGTGGGAGATTTCTGATTTCTATTTATGACAAGGACCTGTCCACTCTTTGCCCAGCGAGTCGCTCATTGCAATCAACCATGGGGAAACAGGGCCAGTATAATCAGCTCTTCCTTCCACCTAAGCAAAACAACAGCTGCTCCACATAGAACAGAGACAGGGCAATACAATGCAGCTGGATATTTGGCCATGGTCGGTCGCAAACGGTCATGGTCAGTCGCAAACGGCGATTAAGGAGCAAAGGTTTGAAGTCAAAACTCCCCCACTTTTCCCTCCCCTTAAAGGAACTAAGGAATCACGTGTCAACTACTTTCTAGACAGACTATAAATGGCTGAAATGTTTGTGCCCGGGATCTGCTAATCTAATCACATGTACCAACAGCAACCTGGGATGAATGTTAATAAATTAATCATATGCATGAGTTGTTTTCCTCCCGCACTGAAAGCCCCATTAGCCGCCTGAGTCACGTTCTCTCCTTCCTCCAATGACCCTATCCAGAAAATGTACAATTGGCCTTCACCATTCCTCTCAAATAAGCCAAATTTAAGACGTGAATCAGGTTCAAAATACAGTTCAACATAACCAGACAGATATATTGAATGAATATAATACAGAATATACTCAGATGTACCTAGTTTTTATCATTTTTCACTGTAATTTAGCAGGATTTGAGAGATGTGTAGAACTGTAGATTGTGCATTTTCTGAAAGTCTGACCCCAATGCAAATGACCCGCTTCCCTCAATGCTATAATGGGATGAAGTCTTAAAAGCAAATTGTGCCATTATTCATTTTCAACTCCAACTGAGTTTGCAATCTCCATATAATTTAAAGTGAGCGCTGCAGAGGAAATTAGAAATGATTATAGAATAGAAAAACAGGATTTGGAATTGGAAGTGGTGGAGACTTTGTGGTGTGTTTTACATGGCATTAACCCACACCTGGTCCATATATGGGTCAGATTTTCAGAAAATGTACAATTCGCCTTCCCCAATCCTCTCAAATAACCCAAATTTAAGACATAAATTAGCTTCAAAATGCTGTTTAGCATAACAGAACTAATACTTTAAATCAACACCATACCAAATATACTCAGACAAACCCAAAATTTATAATTTTTTTAGCAGAACTTAGCAGACACTATTAAATATGTAGAGCTGACAATTGTACATTTTCTGAAAATCTGACCCATATGTCATGTGTTATAGGAAAATTACAAGTTACAAGTCGCGAAGATGGATTTTGAGATGTTATCGTATTTGAAAAGATGAGATAAAGCCGATTCTAATGATAGTAAACAGTAGGATATTATCTTTTTTAAAATGATTTGATAGGAAATCCATCCTATATCCATATTTCTATATTTTTAAGTTTGATATTTTTATTTTTGAAAGAAAAATTTTCTGGATGGACACTAACAAGTTAAGTAGCTAAATATACTCTATAAGATGACCTTGAAAATGCATAGAAATATTTATTACACTGTCCTGAAATTTGATAGATGGATTCAGGATACTAACAGCGTTAAGCACCACAAAAATACAATTATTCCCACAAAGACATCTTGTGAATAAAACACTTTGAAAAATATACATTTTGCGCATTGTAACTCGTTTTACACACCTGGTGCCCATATGCTCCCTGGAGGAATTCCCTCACCTGAAGACGTACATAAACGCACATACATCCTCATTTGATCCCAAGGTCGACCATTAAAGATTAAACTTTAAGCTCAGACCAGGTGCAGGAGATCTGGCCAGAGGAGGAGGCGGGGGAGGAGGGTGCCAAGATGTGAGGTTACGATGCAATAGAGAGGGTCAGACCGTACAATTCACCTTCACCAATCCTCTCAAAAACCCAAATTTCAGACGAGAATAATGTTCAAAATACAGTTCAACCTAACCAAACAGATTGCTAGAATCAATGCAATGCCGAATATACTCGAATTTAGCTAGTATTGACCAAATAACAGCCTTATTTGGCAGAATTTACTTGATGTGTACAAGTGCCAATTGTACATTTTCTGACAATCTGATCAGTAGTTAGGTTAGGGTGCAATAGGTGGAGCACAGGTACATCTCTATGATGATTGACTGATCCCTCATTCCTGGCCCAGTGCCAGCTATACCAGACAGCAGGTTCCCCTTCACCACCTCATGTTTGACCACAGCACCACCTCATATATGGGTCGGATTGTCAGAAAATGTACAATTGGCAGCTGTTCACATTTAGTAAATTCTGCTAAAGTAAGCTGCAATTTGGCCAATACTAGGTAAATTCGAGTATATTTGGCATTGCATTGATTCTAGCAATCTGTTTGGTTAGGTTGAACTGTATTTTTAACTTTATTTTCGTCTGGAAATTGGGTTATTTGAGAAAATTGGTGAAGGTGAATTGTACATTTTCTGACGATCTGACTCATCAGCACATCAGATAGAAAATCACCGCGGAAGAGGATTGAATGTAATGAATAAGTGTGCTCGGGTGGCAATGCTATCACTTACATGCACGCACGTTACGTGATTAACTGACATTCATGAAAGTTTTGAGGTGTTAGGAATGTTTAGAGATGTTTTAGATATTTAGATGTTTATAGAGATATTTAGAGATGTTTAGAGATGTTTAGAGATGTTTTAGATATTTAGATGTTTATAGAGATGTTTATAGATGTTTAGAGATGTTTTAATTTCGATATTGGCAGAAACTTTCGCCCCAGTTCCACGGGTTAGTTTCTCTGCTTACTATCTGGAGTTCAATAATCTGAGGCTTGATACAAATATAGACAGATTATATCAATACATTACCAAATATTCCTCTATAAAGTAAATATCTAAACTAGGATAAATCCACTCAGATCAGATAAAAATGGCATGTCAGTGATTGGACGCCTACTGCGTTAATGACTTTTCTGTCCCAGGACTAATAGAATTATAGTGACATTTTGCGGTTCTAATGGGATTATAATGAGATTTTGTGGTTCGGACCGAGAGTCTTTCCCTCAGTTTGAAGGGACTCTCTCAGCTTTGAGCCTAGAGTTTACTAAGAATATTGAATGTGTACTCTTTTAGAATCAAAGCTTAGATGGTCCTATAAACTGGAACATATATTCAGTAAGCAGGAGTGATTATTATATCTTGTCCGATAATTCTAAACTCTTGGAGGAGTGCCCTTGTTCATGGGTCAGATTTTCAGAAAACGTACAATCGGCAGCTGTACACATTTAGTAAATTCTGCTAAATTAGGCTACCATTTGGTTAATACTAGGTAAATCCGAGTATATTCGGCATTGCATTGATTCTAGCAATCTGTTTAGTTAGGTTTGAGTGTATTTTTAACTTTATTCTCGTCTGAAAGTTGGGTTACTTGAGAAGATTGGTGAATTGTACATTTTCTGGCTACTTCACCCACATACATTGAGATCCTGGCTGGGATATATTATTTTTCATAAGTTCATATTTCTTGCTCCAGCGAGTGCGTAGGCAGTAGATCTGTGCAGGAGCACTGCAGAGCTAATTCTGGCTCCAACAGCTGTTGAACATATCTCTATGATATTATTTATAACCGTGTGTCGATGCTAATAGAAAACGGGATCAACAAGATCTTGGCGATTGGAGATAATATAGATGTGGAGAGACAGATGGATCGAGAAATGTCTTTTTTTTAAAGAAATTATGTTAAAGGTGCACTCTCAGCTAACGTAGGTCCAAAACTGAATATTTTCAACTTCTTGTTCCATTCTTTTCCAACTCATCTAAAAGTTATTTGACCAAAATTTTGGAGGATTTTGTCGGGGTGTTTTTGCTAAATGGCTTCTAAAACGTGATCGCCTTTCATGCGATGACTTCGCTTATCATCGCCCACCGGCGTCATTTTCCCCTCAGTGATTGGGCCTCAATTCTTGTATAAGGGTCAGATTTTCAGAAAATGTACAATTGGCAGCTGTACATATTTGGTAATTTCTGCTTAATTCTGCTAAAAAAAATGATAACTCTTGGCTATATCTGAGTATATTTGGTATCGCATTGGTTTAAAGTATCAGTTCTGTTATGTTAAACTGTATTTTGAAGCTCATTTATGTCTTAAATGTGGGTTATTTGAGAAGATTGGTGAAGGCCAATTGTACATTTTCTGAAGATCTGGCCCATATATCAGCTGCTGAATCTTGATACATTCAGTCCTATAAGTCTTAATGGAGTGAAATTAGTAAGCTTTGTTTTCGCATAATAGATAAGAATGCAGCTTTAATTACCGGGACAGGGGGTGGGCGGGGGGGAGAGGGCTGATTATCGACCTGTTAGACAATAAATAACGCTACAATATTGATGTTATTGTAATGCTTTTTTATTGTATCTAATCACGACGTTTATTTTTTTTAAACGATTCTGTTTGTACTTCAGGCGTACTTGGTACATACATACAGGATCCCCAATATTATGGGGTTGCTATCTGACCCACAATTGTCATATAACCTTGTTACCTCTTGATATGATGCAATAAGAAGATTAAAAATTGCTGGATCGTTCACTTGCCCCCTCAGGCCATTACAGCCGAGTGTTGTCCAGAGTGGTATAGAAGGGGGGGGTGGGGGGGGGGGGGTGAAGGACTCAATCTTGAGGTAATAGATGAGAAAAGATAAAAACCTATAATCATATAATCTTCATGCAATATTTACAAATAAAGTGTTAAGGGCCCAGTCCACTAAACCGATTCTCATGCGATTCTCACATAATTTAGTGCGATTCTCACATAATTAGGTGTAAGATAAGTCCTCTGCGGTGCAAAAGCGCATCATTTTTTTGTTTTCGATATACTCATTTGATTACGAATCTTACCTTTTCATGGATTTGGATTTGTGTTCCCTTAGCGCCCAAATTCCCGCCTCCCCCTCCCCCACCCCCACCCCCCAGCCACTCCACCTCTCCCCGCATCCGATCTTGTGGGGAAGAGAGGGTGGAATGTCGAGGTAATATTATGTCTACAAATACTGTCATTGCCAGACTAATTTGTGCATCTGTAGAGTGTAATGTCACCAATCCCAGGGCTAGAACCTTTCAAAGGTCACCAGAAGCAATATCTCATTACATTATGCCTTCATCTGGTGGTGAATCAATTCTGTTTGTGTATATGGGTCAGATCACAAGAAAATGTACAAATCCTGTTAAATTACACTGGAAAATGATAATTACAAGGTATTCTTTAATATATTTGGTATTGTGTTATTTTAAAATGTCTGTTCTGTTATGTTAAATTTTGAAGCTCATATTTGCCTTAAATGTTGGGTTTTTGAGAGGATTGGTGATGGCGAATTGTACATTTTCTAACAATTTGAACTATATACGCCTAGAATGTGCCCTGTTTCTTTTCTTCTCTTTTAAAAGCGAGAGAGCGAGAAAGAAAGAGAGAGGAAGAGAAAGAGAGAGAGAGAGAGAGAGAGAAAGAGAGAGAAAGAGAGAGAAAGAGAGAAAAAGAGAGAGAAAGAAAGAGAGAAAGAGAAAGAGAGAGAGGAAGAGAGAGAAAGGGAGAGAGAAAGACAGAGAAAGAGAGAGAAAGACAGAGAGTGTGAGAGAGAGAAAGAGGGAGAGAAAGACAGAGAAAGAGAGAGAGAAAGAGAGAGTGAAAGCGAGAGAGAAAGAGAGAGAGAAAGAGAGAGAAAGAGAGAGAGAGAAAGAGAGAGAGAGAAAGAGAGAGAGAAAGAGAGAGAAAGAGAGAGAGAAAGAGAGAGAGAAAGAGAGATAGAAAGAGAGAGAGAGAAACACACAGAGAGAGGAAGAAAGATAGAGAGAGTTGTAAAGATATGGAAACTCAGTAAACATATAAATCTACGATCTTCTGTGAGTGCGAATGCTTTATTTTTCCTATCTCTTGACATGTAGGAATATATCTTCCACCCAAGCTCTATAGATATCTTATCCCAAATCGCCCTCTAACTCCTGGGATCTAAGTATCATTGACACGAGCATAAACACCTTTGAAAATACAACATGGACTAAATAAACAAGCCAAAGGGTCCTAAGAAAAACAGGCTTGGGGTCCCGCGCGCGGCAGGGTATACTGAAGGGGTGCATCTCCTAAGTTCCACCATGCTGGAATTTTGGAGTTATTATAGGGAGGTTCAGCAAGTTTAACTTATACGAAGACGTAAGCGTATCCATGAGGAAAACATGGCGGAAAAAACGTAACGTAACATATGAAGCAAAAAGTTTCATATAACTATTTATTTTGTATACGTATACACATGCGATGTAATTCACAAAAGAAAATATAGACGGTTGCGTATTTGAGAAACGTTGGTTAACTGAAGGGGTGCATAACTACAAAGGGGTGGTGGAACTTGGGACTTATCATTAATAGGGAGGTTCAGCAAGTCCAACCAATACGTAGACGTAAGCGTATCCGACAGCAAAACATTGCGGGGAAAACGTAACGTAACATATCAAACAAAATGTTTCAGCTAACAATTTGTTTTAAACATAAAAATGCGTAACGTAGTTCACAAAAAAGATACGGATACGGTTACGTAATTAAGTTAGGTTTGTTAGCTGAACCTCCCTATTACTACTTCATCCGGAACTTAGAGGTGGGAAGACGAGAGGAACACATGGCAAACGAAGAGCAATTCGCCAAAACAAGATCCGAGTAAAGTGGTTCTTCCAAACCATTATCCAGAGGTCCACTCGTCAGGCATATCGGGGTCAGATTTTCAGAAAATGTACAATTGGCAGCTGTACACACCTAATAAATTAGGCTAAATTAGGCTTAAATTTAGTCAATACTAGGTAAATTTGAGTATATTTGGCATTGCATTGATTCTAGCAATCTGTTTGGTTAGGTTGAACTGCATTTTGAACTTTATTTTCGTCTGAAATTGGTGTTATTTTAGAGGATTGGTGAAGGTGAATTGTACATTTTCTCGCTTCATCATTTTCTGACTTGACCCATCTCTCTAGGGACTGTTGTGATATTCATACCAGGAATCCCTGCCTATGATGCGGTGATGATGCAAGTTTTGATATAAACCTATTACTGGGAGGTATTCGGGGAATGTGAATAGTACACCCGACCGCCCACCCTGGTCCTGTATACGATTATCATGGCCGTATAAATATGATAGATGATGGATACATCCCTGATGGCTATATGTATGATGTTGGTAAGATTTTCAGAAAATGCACCACCTACATTTTTACACATCTATCAAATTCTGCTAAATTAGAGTGAAAAATGATAAATACTAGGTATATCTGAGTGTATTATATATATATATTGTATTTTTTATTCTGGTCTTTTCAATAGTTACATCATCCAGAACTAGGTTAGCAATCTCTGCTGTTGCAGATCTACCTGACGCAACCTACTTTAGTTCTATTACAAGTACTTAGTTACCCTTAGAAGAACAAGAGGTGACGTGAACTGATTTGTCCAGACCATTATCAAAAATACATGTTAACAGTAAATGATCCCCAGCCCCCCGTCCCGGCTCAAGTGTTAAAATTATGTTAAATTAAATCAATACTAGTCATATATATGCTCGTCATTGATTGTCCATTGTCTTTCATTGTTCATTCTGTCTCTTTCGCACTAGTACTAGCGCTTCTCATTTCCATTTAGTGTCCATTACGAATGCATATTGTAAAACTTTCTTCTCATAAAGAGCCAAACCCTTGCCCAAAGCTTATTTCTAACAAATACCTGTAACAATAAAATACATGCAAAACGAAGATACTCTTGTTATATCTTATGATTCAATGTTATGATTACCGATGTATCGGTCTTTAAAGTAAGGACTTATTGGCCTTATTTGCAGACTGGCTAATGCCAAATCTCGTGATTAGAGTTTTCATTAAACCATTAGTGAAGTACTCGTATATCACACACTATACCTCTTGCTACACGAAATGTGCGCAATACTTTAAACATCCAATGATGACATTCACAATCAGCATAATCAGCATAATCAATATAAAACAGTCAAGCATTAAATTCTCATTTAACCCTTTAACCCTCAGCCAGATATACATCAAAATCCGCCAAGTATGTTGTCCTAAGATAACTTCTAAACTGTAACCTCGTCTTTGTTGTTTGTACCTCAGATGGCAGCTTATTCCACAATTCAGTTAATCTATAAATATAAGATTTCTTAAAGACCTCATTACGTGGCCGCGGCAATTCAATAAATCTGTCTGGTTATGTTGAATATTATTTTGAATCTAAGTTTCTTCTTAAATTAGGGTCATTTGAGAAGATTGGTGAAGATGAATTGTACATTTTCTCACGATCTGACCCATGTACATTCAGTATTGTTGTATGGGCGGAGGGGAGGGAGGGAGGGAGGGAGGGAGGGAGAAAGCATAGGAGGAGGTGCTGGAGTGACGGGGGTGGGGGTGGGGGGATTGATCCCAACACTCTTTCAAAGATGAGAGAGTCTCGTCAGGAATATTCCAATCTTCTTTTTCAAAAGTAGAAATATCAAACCTAAAATATAGAAATACGCATTAGATGTCCTATATCTCCATTGGACTCCACTTGATCTCATCATTTCTAATATGATGATGTGGGTCAGATTTTCAGAAAATGCACAATCTACAGTTCTAAACATCTATCAAATTCTGCTAAATCAGAGAGAAAAATGATAAATACTAGGTATATATGAGCGTATTCTGTATTGTATTCATTCAATAAATATGTCTGGTTATGTTGAATAGTATTTTTTAATCTAATTTTCTTCTTAAATTAGGGTCATTTGAGAGGATTGGTGAAGATGAATTGTACATTTTCTCACGATCTGACCCATGTACATTCAGTATTGTTACAAGTATGGGCTGAGGTGGGTGGGATGGAAGGAAGGAGGGACGGGGGAGGTGCTGGAGGGAGGAATTCACCCCAAACTCAACTGGAGTAAACAATCCAGACCCAAACCCTCAGATCATCATACGATAAGAAATATTGCAAACTGTCTTTTTCAAAAGTAAAAATATCAAACTTAAAAATATCGAAATAGATATAAAATGTCCTACAGTTTACTATATATATCATTAGAATCGGCTTGATCTCATCTTTTCAAATAATGATGATTTCTCAAAATCTATTCATTGTGACTTGTGACTCATTTTCCTGCAACACATCACATATGGGTCAGATTTTCAGAAAATGTACAATTGGCACCTCTACACATTTAGTAAAGTCTCCTGAATTAGGCTGAAAAATGATGAATACCGGGTATATCTGAGTATATTTTGAAATGCATTGATTTAAAGTATCAGTTCTGTTATGTTAAACTACATTTTGAAGCTCATTTTTGTCTTAAATGAGGGTTATTTGAGACGGTTAGTGAAGGCGAATTGTACATTTTCTGAAAAGCTGACCCATATATATATGGATGCATGATCTCAGGGTGAAACACTCCCACATACATGCGTTATGCCGACCTCCCATTGAATGTATATATTTACACGAGCCAGCTCGCTGTCATAACACTTCCTTGACTCTGGAATATTGTAGTGTATTTGTTGCCCTCTCACCAAGTGCAGCGTAAACAAAGCACTCCGTGAGCACCTCGCCCGGGCTTAATGAGTCGCTCCTCCACCCGCCAGGTCTTTGCCTCCTGTAGGGTAGAGACCCTGGAGGAGAATCTTCAGAAAATGTACAATACACTCTAAGAAAAAAGGGTTCATTAAGGTGATGAGTGAGTGAGATTGGTTGCATTACGCCCTTATCAACACTTACCCTTATCAGTGCCTTTCTGTCTCTTTTTTCTCTTGTCTCTCTCTCCCTTCTTCTCTATCTCTATTTCCTGGGTATGATCATAAACTGTCTCCCTCTCAGCTCTCCCGCCCTTGATATAACCATATTAAATGTGTTGATAAGGGCGTAAAGCAACCAATCTCACTCACACACTCCCTCTCAGCTCTCCCGCCCTTGATATAACCATATTAAATGTGTTGATAAGGGCGTAAAGCAACCAATCTCACTCACTCACTCCCTCTCAGCTCTCCCGCCCTTGATATAACCATATTAAATGTGTTGATCAGGGCGTAAAGCAACCAATCTCACTCACTCACTCACTCTCCATCACACCTTAACAACAATCTGTCTGGTTAGGTTGAACTGAGATTTGAACTTCATTTATGTCTCAAATTTGGGTTATTTGAGAGGATTGGTGAAGGTGAATTGTGATGTGTTATAAGTCCCCCAAAATGGATTTTGAGATAGCATCATATTTGCAAAGATGAGATCAAGCTGATTCTAATGGTAGTAAACACTAGGACACCAAAGTAGTGTTTCTATATTTTAAGTTTGATATCTTTATTTTCGAAAAAAAAAGTTGGTAATATTTTTGTTTGGATAAGTACTAATAAAGTACACTCCATAAGATGACCTTAGAAATGCATAGATATACTTAATACATTGCCTTGAAATTGTGTACAAGTATTAATGTTACTAGCAGCATTAAATACACTAAAAATTAGAATATTCCAACAAAGCTATCCAATAATGAAATAACTTTGAAAAATATCCATTTTGCGACTTATGACTTATTTTCCAGAAACACATCACAATTGTACATTTTCTGGTGGTTTCACCCATAATAAGTTGCTCCTCCTCCTCCCACGAGGTCTGTTCCTCCTGTATAGAGTACAGGCCGTGGAGGAGGATCACACGTGGGAGAGTAGCGAGCGTTTGATCCTTTGCCCCTGACCCTTTCTGAGTCAAATCCCCAGAAGATGTACAATTCATCTTCACCAATCCACTCAGAAAATCTGATTTTAAGGCAAAAATTTGGTTCAAAATACAGTTCAGCCTTACCAAACAGATTGCTAGAATCAATGCAATGCCGAATATACTGGAATTTACCTATAGCATTGAGCAAATTGCAGCTTAATTTAGCAGAATTTACTAAATATGTGTAGAGTTGCTGATTGTACATTTTATGAAAATCTGACCTTTCTGCAGCTGTCTCTATAGGAGTAGCTCACTCCCCATTCAGTATGTAACATGAAGAAGCTCTGTGTTAATGGAAATATGTCAGTACAGCTCAAGCCATTGAGGACATGGGAGTAACTCTTAAACATGCTCTTTGAGAGGAGTTTACTCGAGGTGTTGAGGTTGAGATGAATCCCTCCCTCCCTCCAGCGCCTCCTCCTACATGGGTCAGATTTTGAGAAAATGTACAATTGGCAGCTGTGCACATTTGGTAAATTCTGCTAAATTAAGCTGCAGTTTGGTCAATACTAGGTAAATTCGAATATATTTGGCATTGCATTGATTCTAGCAATCTGTCTGGTTATGTTGAATTGTATTCTGAACTTTATTTTCGTCTGAAATTCGGGTTATTGGAGAAGATTGGTGAAGGTGAATTGTACATTTTCTGAAAATCTGACCCATATAGGTATGTGTATTGGTTCCAGAATAGTATCAAGCAATGACCGATGAGGGCCGGTTTCCTGGCTCTTTTATGCAGTCAGATCCAGAAGGCCACATTCCTCGATTCCACATCCAGCGATAAGCTTAACCACAAGGCTAAAAGTGTTAATGACCCCTAAACTTAGGGGTCCAAAACTGCCTTCTGAACCTGACTGTATATAGTCAGGGGAACCATATCCCATCATGCAGTATAACTATACCAGAATGCAATGTACTGCTTAAGACAGTCTATCCGGGTACTTTCCCTATGGGACCAAACCCACGGGTCGGCCCCACATGATTAATTAATAGAGACAAAGGAAACCCGGCGGGAAACACAATAGGGGAACCAGACCTCCAGGAAACGGTTACATACTGAAACAACAACTGCACCGTCCTTTGTCTGTACGCCCGGGTCAGTAAACGGGTAAACTGAAACCCCATACCCTCAGAAACATGTATAACTAGAATATGATCGAAATAGACCCTTATAAAATAACCCAAAATCTTACAATATTGAGCGGAATATAAACCTTATTTTAACAATTATCTATATTTTAACATTATTTTCTGATCTCAGGGTTTGGATATGAGGCCAATCATATCATATTATATCAATTAATACCATTGATTTATTAGCATGCATGAATGCATTGAAATGTGGTTTTTTCACTTTCTTTTTCATTTTTCATTTTCCATTAGCTTTATTATCCCATTAATTTTACTGACTTCATGCGCAAACTGTTTTTTTACCATACATATTATTGTCTACAGGTGACAGCATTAAAATACTCCTTATATCTATCCTCAAATTAACCACCTATATGTACAATCGTGCTAATCAGTACTGATCGACTAACTACTTTTTAGTTATTTACTTACTTATATTTTATTATATCTCTAAGTCATCTAGTCTAGTTTACTCTTATATTCCAAATTCATGGTAACAGCCGGAAGAGATGTAGGCTACTCTAGTTAGTTCATAAAGGTATGTCGACCCTTTTGTCTGTACTCGTTTGGTACTCATTTGTACTCACCGAAAAGACAAATTAAAAAAACATCTTATCTTATCTTATCTTAATCAGGTAAGGGCAAACATATCACGTAGAGGGAACAATTACTTATTCATACACACAATGTCTGTGAACACAAGGACATATGGGTCAGATTTTCAGAAAATGTACAATTCACCTTCACCAATCCTCTCAAATAACCCAAATTTCAGACGAAAATAAAGTTTAAAACACAGTTCAACCTAACCAAACAGATTGCTAGAATCAATGCAATGCCGAATATACTCGAATTTACCTAGTATTGGCTATTTTTCAGTCTAGGTTAGCAGAATTTACTAAATGTGTACAGCTACCAATTATACATTTTCTGAAAATCTGACCCATATATTTGTCATCTGATCGTACGAAGGACGCCCTCATACATAGTTAAAGAATAAAGAAGGTCAGATAAAGGTTAAAGCTTGCTCAGCTCTTGGCCATTTTGTATATCACGTATCACTACATTATGAATTCCCTTTGCTTTTAACCAAACGTGTGAAGACTATCCAATTAATATTGTTGATACGCAATAGCAGCGGAGTTAAAAAAGAAAGTACTAGGGAGGTTTCGCAAGCAAACGTATCTCAATTACGTAAACGTAAACGTATCCGTATCTTTTTTTGTGAATTACGTTTGCGTTTTTATGTATACAAAATAAATTGTAGATGATTTTTTTTTCTTGTTACGCTTTTCCCGCCATGTTGTGCTGAACCTTTTAACGTACAAGTGTATATATCAGAGATACGGATGCGTTTACGTTTAGGTTAGACTTGCTGAATCTCCCTAATATGTTGGCGACATCACATACAGCGATAGAATATTTATTCAGCTTGTTGTAAAAAAAGGTATTTAGTGTTTGTGTAAGGCGGGGGGTCCAGTCCAGGCCCAAACCATCAGATCAGATAAGAATGGTATGTTAATGATTGGACGCCTACTGCGCTAATCAGTTTCCTGGCCTAGGACTAGCTGTTCTACTGGGATTATAATGACATTTTGTGGTCCTAATGGAATTATAATGGCACTTTGCGGTTTGGGGCAATTAAGATGCTTTCCCTTAGTTTGAAGGGGCTCTCTCACCTTCGAGCCTAGAGGGGGTTCCGGAAATGTGTTCATCCATCATTCCCGATTTTCCGACACGACTACCTACCTCGTAACATGAACTGGACCCCCTAGTAACATTACTAAGCTGCACTGATGGCTTTTATCTTTATTTTATTTCATTTTATCTTTATTTTAATCTTTTTCTCAGAGAATGTTCGCTATTCTATTGACACGGGATTTTCATTACAAAAATGAATTATGCCCGCAGAGGGAGACTGCCGCAGAGGAGACATGTTCTCATGACTAAAACTTCGCAAATACGCCCTGCCAATTAAAACCCAGTGTTTTGATAGAGAAAGGCAAAAACTGAACATCGAGCAAGCCGAAACCAAACTGCTGAAAAATCGTGTTTCGTTTCCCCGGCGTCATCCGAGCTGGGAAATGAAGCCAATGTTATTGTATGAGCGGAAAAGAAGGCGTATTTATCAAGCGGAACAAACATAAACGGGTCAGATTTTCTGAAAATGTACAATTCGCCTTCACCAATCTTCTCAAATAACCCACATTTAAGACATAAATGAGCTTCAAAATTCAGTTTAACATAACAGAACTGATGCTTTAAATAAATGCGATGCAAAATATACCCAGATATACGCGGTATTCTTCATTTTTCAGCCAAATGTAGCAGAATTTACTGAATGTGTAGAGCTGGCGATTGTACATTTTCTGAAAATCTGACCCGTTTAATAGTTCGGTGTTTGGCTAATTTTGATCAGACGGCAGGCCGACAGATTCCCGGCCAGAAAAATGATTTAAAAAAAAAAGGCAATTCATGTCGGACCGTACACGTGTTACCAAAGATAATTCTCTCCCCAGAAGACGACATAACTGTGAAGATGTATTTTTAAAGGGCGGCCATTTTCATGGATGTATTGATTCATTAATTGATCATCTGTCATGCCTTACAAGAAAATGAGTCACAAGTCGCAAAATTGATATTTTCCAAGTGGTTTATTCACAAGATCACTTTATTGGAATGTTTTGTTTTTTGGTCGGTTTAACACTTTCAGTCATATGAATATATATACGTAATTTCAGAACATTGTGTTAAATATATTCTTGCGTTTTGAAGGTCATCCTATGGAGTATATATTTAGTTACTTTACTAGTAATTGCCCACCCATGAAATATTGCAAACATGTTCTCAAACATAAATATCTCAAGCATAAAATAGAGAAACATTTCTTAGATGTCATTAATGTTTACTATCATTAGAATCGGCTTGATCTCATCTTTTCAAATATGATGATATCTCAAAATCCATTTTCCGCGACTTGTGACTCATTTTCCTTTAACGCATCACAATTATTCTGGCGTTGAGCTTTAGTCCAAGCGCTGTGCTTCACGCAGTTAGAAAAAGATAATTGGGAGCTGACAAAAATGTTTTTCCTCCTCTCGTCACCGTCGGGCAAGAGCATGTTGGGGCATCTGACAGCCTGACAGGCTGACAGGCTCTTTATCATTAGTTCTCTCTCTGTAAATACACATCTTCCTCCTGTACATGCACCCTCTTGTCTATCACCCCCTCCCCCTCCTCCTCCCCCTCCCTCTCCCCCCAAACCTTAAACCCCTTTCCCCCCTCCATCTCCCCCCGTCTCCGTCTCCCCCGTATGCCCATACCCCCTCGCACTCCCTCCCCCAACCTCCCCCGCCCACAAACCCACATACTTACCCCCTCCTCCTCCCCCTCCCTCTACCCTCCCCTCTCCCACACACCTTTAAACCCAATCCCCAGTATGCCCATACCTCACAACCCCCAACTACACCCCCTCACCCAAACCTCCCACCCTCCAAACCCACCCACCACACACCCACATACTTGCTCCCCACCCTCCCAACAAATCACACACACCCCACACTACAAGTTCTACTACACTGGTCAGAGAGCCTCATATGTGGAATTGTCAGGGGAGGGGTATATAGTACCTGTCAACCTGTTTATTTGTACTACGTCCAATGCCTCTCACGGCGCCATTCAAAGCAATCCCCAAGCAATCTCTCTATACGCTCTATACGTACTCCAGCCCATGGACAAGGCACTTCAACCCTTCCACCTCCACCACCACCACCACAACACTGCACAGACTTGCACAAGCTGACTGATTCTCACCGTTACACACACGCTCGGGAATTTTACCACTACTGCCAGAGAAGTTGTGCCAAAACTTTACTCGTAATATAACCTCCTCTTAGAAACACTGGAGACTCTGGCAGAGAGAACGAGAGACTCTGACAGAACAAGAGAGATAGAGATCGAGATGGGGGGAAATACATTGGCGTTATTAGCTGCAATATGAGTTTGGTTCAAGCTTGGAGCACAGGATTTAAGTTGGGTTTTTGCTGCTCTGTTGGATCCAAACTTGAAGCAGTGTAAAGAGGACTAGAGCGAGGAGCACGACTAGCTCACTCACGGCTGTGCCTCCCCCACACCCCCGCCGGTAAGTGGATCTTTCATTGGCCGGGACACCAGTGGAGCGTGACGTAGCGGCGTTCATTGGGCCGTGAGTTCAGGTATTCTACCAACCTGAACGCTGTGTCAAGCGTTCCTCTATCATGACTGGGTGATTATGTGTATCGGATTAGGTTTTTTAAATGGACTTCTGTCCACGTGTTTGTGTGAGGAGTAGTATAGCTTGTACACTCTGTTTGAGACCTACTTAGAGTAAACATCAAAGCGACCCAATGGTAACCCTACGGCGAGACGCTCCAAGTAGATCTCGAATAGAGTGTAGTATAGAACAGATTGTATATATGTGATGTGTTACAGGAGAATGAGTCACAAGTCGCAAAAATAGATTTTGAGATATCATTATATTTGAAAAGATGAGATGAAGGCGATTCTAATGATAGTAAACATATTAGGCATCTTATAAGTATTTCTATATTTTAAATTTGATATTTTTTAGTTTTGAACAAAAATGATTTCAATACTAGTAAAGTAGCTATACGATGATCTTAGAAATGCATAGAAAAAACATTCACACAAATATATCTTGTGAATAAAACACTTTGAAAAATAACAGTTTGAAACTCATCACATATACCCAGCCTCTCCTGAAGTGAGCACATTTCGCTATTTTCCCATTACTTCACAGACGATCAAACATTGGGTAATGAACGCGCCAGGAACGCGCCCAATCTATGACCGCCAGATTGCAATCGCTTTGTTTACGTCTGCTCCTATCGTCGTAAACGAAACGCACGTGGTCGCCGATTTGTAAATATAAATCGGACTGCGGATCAAGAGCGAGGGGGTGCGAGGGGTTTCTGGTTTACTCCGTTCACAAGCGCGATCAAATGAAGCTATTCAATCGTAATGATCTTAGTGAGGTGAAGGATACACATGTCATGCATTCTCCACGTAGATATTTGATGAATACACATTATTTAATATATGGGTCAGATCTTCAGAAAATGGCAGTTCTACACGATCAAACGGAGGGAAAGCCTCTCGCTCCCAACCTCAGAATGCAATTACAATCCCATTATTACCGCTAAATACCTTTATAATCCCATTAGGACGCCTACTCCTGGCCGGGAAAATCCATTAGCGCAGTAGGCGTCCAATCACTGACTTACCATTCTTGTCTGATCTGAGAAGCTCTGAGCCTAGACTGCCCCCCCCCTCCCACACCCCCGCCCTATCCTCAGGCGCAATCTTTCTTGCAAAGCATGGAGTGGGGCAGGACCATTGCCAAATCTTGCAGTATTTATAAGTCCGGGAGTATATGGGTCAGATTTTCAGAAAATGTACAATTGGCAGATCTACATATTTAGTAAATTCTGCTAAATTGATACTGAAAAATGGTCCAAACTAGGTATATCTGAGTATATTTGGTATTGCCTTGATTTAAAGCATATGCTTGGTTGTATTAAACTGAATTTTGAACATCATAATTGTCTTAAATTTGTGTTATTTGAAAGGATTGCTGAAGACAAATTGTACATTTTCTGAAAATCTGACCCATATATATATAACACTCTTAGATAGCCTAATGCCACACTATAGACCCAATCCGCCATTAGGCTTTGTTTTAGACGTTCATTGCCGCTATGCAGGGTTGCATGCGTGTACCAATGCATGCCACGGGAGGGAGATAAAAGCCTCGGGGTGTGTGTATTGTCACCTCACCAAAAAGAGCGCTTGTGTATCTGCACGAAACACGGAAAAGCACTTTGGTGCTATAAACTATTGGACAATAAATGTTCTGTCGATGCACAATAAAGAGTCTTAGACTACTCAAGGTCAAGTTAAGACTCAATTATTGCGGCGTTTTATAAGGCATGCATTTACCAAGCTGCAGTTGGATTGAGTTTCTAAATATTGCCTCTACTCTAGGGAGCCTGCATGGTTGTGTTGGTTATGGGTCAGATTTTCTGAAAATGTACAATTCGCCTTTACCAATCCTCTCAAATAACCCACATTTAAGACAAAAATGAACTTCAAAATGCAGTTTAACATAACCGAACTGATACTTTAAATCAATGAGATACCAAATATATTCAGATATACCTGGTATTCATCATTTTTCAGCCTAATTTAGCAGTAGTTCCTAAATGTGTAGAGCTGCCAATTTTACATTTTCTGAAAATCTGACCCTTGTAGGAATGAGTGTACACTCGTATCGATAAAACAATCAAACCTTTGCCTTCAGCTGTTTGAACATGTAATACTACTTCCTGCCTGATAACTGACTGGTAATCAATTGTGATGTGTTATAGGAAAATGAGTCACAAGTCCCAAAATTGATATTTTTCAAAGTGTTTTATTTACATGATTTCTTTGTAGCAATGTTCTCAATATATGTATGACATTTCAAGACGAGAGTGTATTAACTATTTCCATCCATTTTTAAGGCCATCCTATATACTGATTTTTCAAAAATATAGTTCAGTAAATACATATTAGCTGTCCTACAGTTTACCATCATTGGAATCCGCTTGATCTCATTTTTTTCCAATATGATAATATCTCAATTTTTTTTTCTCGAATTATGACTCATTTTCCTGAAACACATCACACTTGATTTTAAAATGGAACAACCACTCAGCATGATCAGATGTCAGGTTGATCGTATACAGTTCAGATATATTATGTCATGTGAGAGTGCATTCATCATAATGGTTTATATAATTCCAGTCTTTACTATTGCAATGTAATTTTTTATTCATCAAATCGATATTGACAAAAACAAGACGTACCTCTGAACAATGGTCAGGTCTTCCAGTGCACGCCTGAAGATATATGGGTTAGATTTTCAGAAAATGTACAATTCAAGTTCGCCAATCTTCTCGATTAACCCAAATTTCAGGCGAAAATAAAGTTCAAAATACATTTCAACCCAGCCGAACAGATTGCTAGAATCAATGCAATGCTGAATGTACTCGAATTTACCTAGTATTGACCAAATTGCAGCTTAATTTAGCAGAATTTAATAAATGTGTATACACTCTATAGAGCTGCTAATTGTACATTTTCTGAAACTCTGACCCATATACATACTTTATGTCATCGATAAAAACTTATTTTGAAGATCGTAAACACTAAACTTGCTCATCGTAACACGTTTAGTGCTACGTTACGTTACGTTTGGGCGCACAGCGTTCAATCAAAGTCAATGATCACCCAAACGTATATATCCTCGCTAAATTGGCTATTCATCACAAGATAATTGCCATTTCAGATCTTCCTTTTTGCTCCACAGTCTAGGCCCAAAGTTGAGAGAATCCCTTCAAACTGAGGAAAAGTCCCTCCCCCCAAACCGCAAAGTGCATGCCATTATACATGGGTCAGATTTTCAGAAAATGTACAATTAGCAGCTCTACACATTTAGTAAATTCTGCTAACTTTGGCTGAAAAATGGAGAATATCGAGTATATTTTGTATCGCATAAGAGGATTGGTGAAGGCGAATTGTTCATTTTCAGAAAATTCGACCCACATTCCTATTTGGACCGCAAAAGACATTATAATCTCTTTAGAACGCCTAGTCTTGAGCCAGGAAACTCATTAGCGCAGTAGGCGTCCAATCACTGACATCCCATCTTTATCTGAGCGGTTTGGGCCTAGACTGTTCACATTTTAGTGATAATTTATTGAGCCATCTGAGACTTGATTTATGCTTGTAATGTGTACGTTATGGAAATGTAAGGTTCATCACAAATAATGACTGAAACATGAATGAAAGCGAACCACTTCCTAACGTCTACCTTAAACAAGCCTCTGTGGGAGAGACCTGTAGGTCACTGTATAATGTATTGGTTTAAAGGGCAACTAATGCCTCCCGTGTATTTGGATACATGTGCGACATAACTGGGTCAGATTTTCAGAAAATGTACAATAACCAACTGTACACATTTAGTAAATTCTGCTAAATAAGGTTGCAATTTGTTCAATTATAGGTAACTTCGAGTATATTCGGCATTGCATTGATTCTAGCAATCTGTTTGGTTAGTTTGAACTGTATTTTGAACTTTATTTTCGTCAGAAATTTGGGTTATTTAAGAAAATTGGTGAAGGTGAATTGTACATTTTCTGAAAATCTGACCCAACTACTGTGTACACCAGGCGAAAGGAATAGGACGAGGCGTCCTAATGAGATTATAATAGTATTTTGCGGTACTAGTGGGATTATAATGGCATTTTGCGGTTTGCAGCGAGAGGCTTTCACTCCGTTTGAAGGGATTCTCTCATCTTTGGGCCTAGACTGGCAAATAGAAGTTTGCCTGCTTGATTACGCCAGTCTAAGCCCAAACCCTCAGACCAGATAAGATTGAAATGCCAGTGATTGGACGCCTACATCGCTAATGTTTTTTCTTGGCCAGGAATAGGCATACTAATGAGATTACAATGGCTTTTTTCGGTAGGTACTAATAGGATTGTGATGGCACTTTGTGGTTTGGAACGAGAGGCTTTCCCTCACAGTCTAGGTCCAAAGTTGAGAGGGTCCCTTCAAACGAAGGGAAAGCCTCTCGCCTCAAACCGCAGAGTGCCATTATAATTCCATTAAGACTGCAAAATGTCATTATGTTCCCATTAAAACGCTGAGCATTAGGCCAGGAAACCGATTAGCGAAGTAGGCTAACATACCATTCTTATCTGATCTGAGGGTTTGGACCTAGAGTGCTCAGTTTGAAGGGACTCTCTCAACTTTGAGCCTAGACTGTACGCCATATATTGGTCAGATTTTCAGAAAATGTACAATTGGCAGCTATACACATTCAGTAAATTATGCTAAATTATGCTGTAAAATAATGATGAAAACCGGGTATATCTGAGTATATTTGGTATCGCATTGATTTAAAGTATCAGTTTTGCTATGTTAAACTGCATTTTGAAGCTCATTTTTGTCTTAAATGTGGGTTATTTGAGAAGATTGGTGAAGGTAAATTGTACATTTTCTGAAAATCCGACCCTTATACTTCATTCCCTGGCTGTAGATAGAGTTTTTGATGTCATTTCTCATATCTACACATGACTGCCCTATCTGCAGGCCACATGCACAGACGCTAAGCCTATATTTTCATTGACTCTTTGATCGTGAAACCCTCAGTGTTTCTCATTATGTTAGGCCACTACCCGCTCAGCGGGGATTCATCTTTAAATCCGTTACCCAATACTAGCTCCTGCAATACCAATCCATAAAACAGATGGGCAAAGAAAAATATGGTCGAGCCATCGGGTTAAGTGGAAAACAAGGGACTTGTGAGTGGAAATGGATCTCGTTTCTAACCGTTTCCGATTCTTTCAGTGACTGTATTTTCAGTATTTTAACCAGGATTTGCATGGGAAATGTTACACCCAATACATGGGTCAGATTTTCAGAAGATTTACAATCAGCAGATCTATACATTTAGTAAATTCTGCTAAATTGTACTGAAAATTTAGTCAATAATAGGTATATCTGAGTGTATTTGGTATTGCCTTGATTCGAACAATCTGTTTGGTTGTGTTTAACGGAATTTTTACCTGAATTTTGTCTTAATTTTGGGTTATTTGAGAGGCGAATTGTACGTTTTCTGGCGATTTTACCCACTTGCAAGGGAAATGTTAGACTCACTGAAGCCGGCGGCGGGTCGTGGGTAGGGTTACATTGGAAGTGTCACTCCATGACTAAAACGCGGGGAAATCTGACTATAAAATGCGAATATTCAATCCAGCCGTCACTGAGGCCAAGTTCCGGATTTGACGAGTGTGTGTGGCCATGGTTATAGCCCGGGGATAAAGTATACCCCGCGTTTGTATAATGTCATTCTACTTTCCCTTGGGAAAGTCTTGATAGTATAATGCACCTTATTTTAAGCCCTCCGTCCACTGAGCCGATTTTCCCATGGGGAAAAGGTGGTCGCCGGGGACAGTGGACTGACGCATGAAAAAACGGCAAGACAGACACTTAATTGTAATAATAATATTTTCTATTTTCTGAACCTCAGAGAAGAATTTATATAATCTCTCAACACTATTTTTTAGAAAAAGAATAATGATAATAAGTCAATTACACGAGTTATAATCCTTTATTTTAACCGGATATCAAACTGGAACAATGACAGCTGTATATTTGGCCGTGGTCGGTCGCAAACGGCCATGGTCAGTCGCAAACGGAGACTCAAATTAAGGGACAAAGGTTTGAAGTCAAAGTCCCCCCTTTTCTCTCCTCTTAAAGGATCTATGGAATCACGTTTCAACTTCTTTTCGGACTGACTATAAAGGATGGACCAGCTATAGTGTGGGGTTGACGAGGGGTTCCGTTTGAAGGGACTCTCTCATCTTTTGGCCTAGACTGTCTAGTCTACGAAGGTGACTGAAAGACCGCAGCCAATTATGGACGAATATTTTCAGTTTTGTCCAATTTATATAATTGCTCGGAGAATAATTGCCCACTGAATCCTGAAGCAGTCGACTAATAGCCGGACCTTGAGGTAAATTATGATATCCAGGTATAGTCTGAAAACAAACATTAAAGTAAAATTGTAGCGAATTGGCTGTTTTAGGATTAATTGCTGATAGATTGCGTGGTCAGTGGTGATCTGTGTTCTGTCCGAACACATACTAAACATTTTATAAACATATTAAATGTTTTTAAATCTTTCCAATAATAAAAATGGAATTATTACATTTCCATTTCAGTATGAATAAAAGACACCCTGAAATACCCTGATTTATATTGTCAGACAGGGCTATACTAGTCTAAATAACTAAAATGATTATCGTATATTGAGGGTGAATATGAGTTAAAGTTGGATCTTATGTAATGTCTGCATGGTAAAATAATTACCC
Source organism: Sthenelais limicola (assembly GCA_942159475.1). Classification (NCBI taxonomy): domain Eukaryota; kingdom Metazoa; phylum Annelida; class Polychaeta; order Phyllodocida; family Sigalionidae; genus Sthenelais; species Sthenelais limicola. The sequence continues at coordinate 94,029,074 of OW804099.1, forward strand.
TTGATTTGATTTGAAAACATTTTTTATTCAGGAACAAGGAATTACATCGATGATGCTATTCTCAGTATTGCCTATATAATTATGGTAAATTGTTTGTAACATATGTTACAAACAATTTTCAAGTTTTTAACGCATACTTCGCTGAATGACATTACATTACAGAAATAGCCAGCTAAATAGTATTATTATAGTCAAATAAAACAATACGGGAAAATATTAATTAATGACGACATTTAACATCGGACATTCAAATAACTGTCGGTTGGTCTGAGACGATTTTTTTTTGGAGACGATTATGTAACAAAGACAAATTATTAAGTACTGCAGGTGAGGCCTAGGCAGTGAAAATAATGGCCAATGATGGCCCACAACGTCACCACAATGGCTGCCCTGTTCGATTCAAACATTCTCTATCGCTCATCTTGGTACATTGTACAAGGTAGGGAATAATACCTTTTCGGGAACCGGGATTGGGGTGTACTTTAGGTCGGGATTCGGGAAAGGGATTCAGAGCGGAATTTAATTTTTCCAGGTAGGGATTAAAAATAGAAAAACGGGATGATTGCAAATTGAAAACCTGTGGGATTGGGGTAATGGGGCTTATAAAAAAACGGGAAACGGGATTCAGGGGGAGTCTTCCTCATTTTGCTAGAATGTTTCTTGGGGACCTGGAGGATCTCCCAGACCCCCTCATGCCCTTTCATTGTGCGAGGCCCTTTGTCAGTGAGCTTCAGTGCAGATGAAAATCCCCTGTAAAAGGACTGGGTAATTCCCTTTTAAAAATCCTGGATTCGCCCCTGCTGTATGTACAGTGTTTTCCTGTACATATGTTATACCAAAGGGCCACAATGGCCACGAACCCTGGGAGTGGTACGTACATGGGAAATGTCCAGTGTTGGGTTATCCAGGAAGAGTGGCTATTGCTAGTGTGGCCGTGGAGGCCTGTTTTTTTCCTTTAGTTGTACCGATAGCCCTAAGATCGATGGGTTTATCTGAAAACATTATATGTACATGTTGTTTCTCCTGCCTTTCCCATTCACCAACAACCACGCCAACCCACCTCCCGTCGCATAGAATGACATAGCATCTATGCGACCTAGAAATAAAAACAATGCCCGACCCGGGCGAGGCTAGAACCCCCAACCTTTGGGCATGAGTCGAGTGCCCTACCACTGAGCTATGTCCCCATGTGGTGAATGTATAGCATAAAGAGCGATTACAAACACAGCCTAGCTTGCATGGCAGAGGAAGGGAAAACGTCCATATCTCCTTTATTCATGCTATGATGACTATATTACTTTAAAACAACGATCTAGCGATGTTCAGGGGGCGTTCTGTGGCAACGGAAATGACCAAATATATGAGGTGACTGTAAAAAGGTGATCGTGTGCCGTTTTGAGCATATAACGTTGCTCAGAGGTAGAGAGACTGAGGGTGACACCTACGGGAATTAATGTGTACCTTGTCGGCACCGTACGGTGGCCACAAACTGAGTCACCGTGGCGTCCAGCAGATCTGTAGTAAATCTGTAGAGTAAACCCTCGGACCAGCAATTCAAGGAATCAACTCCATCTGTATCTGACACATCCAGTCGCAATCTGACCCTTGCAAGACTCGCCCGCCGGCGGGCAAAAACACAGCTTTGCATCAGGGTCTGTGTTCTAGATCATTTGTGGTCTGTTTTAGGAAAATGAGTCATAAGTCGTAAAATATGGATTTTGAGATATCACCATATTTGCAAAGAGGAGATTAAGCTGATTCCAATCATAGTAAACACTAGAACATCTAATAAGTATTTCTATATTTTAAGTTTGATATTTTTATTTTTGAAAAAAAAAAAGAGTTTATATATATTACAATGTTTCTGGATGGGTTACCAGTAAAGTAACTGAATATAATCCATAAGAAGGCCTTCAAAACGCAAAGATATATTCAATACAATGTCCCAAAATTTCTTACATGGATTCATATGACTATTTGAAAGTGCTCAATCCTCCAAGAACCAGAACATTTCAATAAAGAGATCTTGTGAAAAAATAAAATAAAGCTTACTGGGTGGACCATTACTAGTAAAGTAGGCAAATATACTCTAAAAGATGACCTTAGAAATGCATGGATGTATTTACTACACTGTTTGGTACATGTATTCATGCTACAGAAAGCGTTAAGCACTACAAGAATTAAAACATTACCACAAATCTATCATGTGAATAAATCCTTTTGAAAAATATCATTTTTGCAACTTGTGACTCACTTTCCTGTAACCGACCACCTTTGACAGTATTGACCGAGGAAAAATCTCTGGGGAAAAGTACAAAAACCTCTGCTTGATTCCGAGCTCGCCGACTGACACTTGACGAGTCCCCATACTACGGTTTTATTTCGGGAATACCTCGGGGAGTCTTGTTCCTGTTGGAAAAAACAAGTACTTTTATTGTCCATTGTCCAAGCGAGGGTCAACATAAATTTGCCGAGAAGGACTTGAGAATTGGATTAGAGAACTGATCCCAGCAGTGTTAGTTCGTTTGGTTGGAGTCAACAAGGTTATTAATCTCTAGGCCCAAAGATGAGAGAGTCCCTTCGAACGGAGGGAAAGCCTCTCGCCTCAAACCGCAAAGTGCCATTATAATCCCATTAAGACCACACCATCAGAGAAGTAGGCGTCCAATCACTGACATACCATTCTTATCTGATCTGAGGGTTTGGGCCTAGATTGTATAGTGGTATTTGTCAGTACAATGAGAGAGTCCCTTCGAACGGAGGGAAAGCCTCTCGCTTCAAGCTGCAAAGTGCCATTATATTTCCATTAAGACCGCAAAATGACACTATAATCCCATTAGAAAGCCTGGTCTGGGGGCTTTGAGCCTAGACTGAGTTTGTGTGAGATACTTGGGAGCGCAACCCTTACCTCAAAGATGACAGAGTCCCTTCAAACGGAGGGAAAGTGTCTCGCCTCAAATCGCAAAGTGCCATTATGCTTCTATTAACACCGCAAAAAGACATTATAATACCATAAGGACCGCAACATGCCATTATAATCCCATTAGAACGCCTAGTCCTAGGCCAGGAAACCGATTAGCGCAGTAGGCGTCCAATCACTGACATACCATTCGTATCTGATCTGAGGGTTTGGGCATGGACTGCATTATACCTATATCTCAAACTTAACATCTGATCCTTTCCATGTATCTCCAACATGAGGTTTTGATGGCAATGAATGACATGTCTCGAATCATCTTGGGATCTCCTTTCATCACATCAAATCAATCCCCCCATCGTGACTACACTACTATCCTTATCCACGTCCCTTTTTCTACAACGTCTCCCAATCAAAGAGTCTGATAGCAAAAAAGAGCATGGCAACTTTCTGTGTTGATATCCTCATTTTTTAAAGATCCATTTACTTCATTTTTACTCAAGAAAGAAGAATACTTCGTGACAACGAACACGACTGTATGGCACTCTAGGCCCAAAGATGAGAGAGTTCCTTCAAACGGAGGGAAAGCCTCTCGCTTCGAAACCGCAAAGTGCCATTATAATTTTATTAAGACCGCAACATGTCATTCCCATTAGAACGCCGAGTCCTAGTCCAGGAAACTGTTTAGCGAAGTAGGCGTCCAATCACTGACATACCATTCTTATCTGATCTGAGGGTTTGGGCCTGCATCGACTGTATAGTGCTATTTTTCAGTTAAATTGTGTTGTGCACATGTCCACTTATAGCTGGTTTTAGGTGCTCGCTGGTTCTATATAATATAGCGCAGTAGGCGTCCAATCACTGACATACCATTCATATCTAATCTGAGGGTTTGGGCCTGAACTGTATAGTGCTATTTGTCAGTACAATCTGTGTCGTGCACATGTATGTCCTCTGGCAGGGTTGGGGTGCTCTCACCGCTGGTTCTATATATTTGCCATCACTCTTCAAGCAATATCAATTATACATGTATATATTCCTGGTGGGTTGTCTCTCCATCTATCAGCCCCACAGATGGGTCCCAGCTTGGCCTGACAGTCCGGCCATTGTCAGCGTAGGCGAGGGCTAGCACAGGTTTAACCATAGGTCTGCCCTCTGCCCTACCCTTAACATTTGGACAATGCCACATATTTCTCATACTCTTGTTATGCCTCATTGTGTCTTATATGTGATGTGTTAAAAGAAAATGATTCACAAGTCGCAAGAAATGGATTTTGAGATATCATCATATTTGAAAAGATGAGATCAAACCGATTCTATATAACGATGGTAGACATCAGGACAGCCAATTCGTACTTCTATATTTTAAGTTTGATATATTTATTTTTGAGAAAAGAAAGTTTGCAATATTTCTGGGTGTACAAAATTACTAGTAAAGTAGCTCAATATACTCTATAAGATGACCTTAGAGGTGCATAGATATATTTATTGTTATACCATCATATATATATATACCTGATGTGCCTAGTATAATCCCATTACGACGCCTAGTCCTGGCCATTAGCGCAGTAGGCATCCAATCACTGACATACCTGTTGTTAGCTTATCTAATCTATAAAAAAATGGTAGAATTACGTTACATCGAATAAGATAGTAGTAGATACTATGCCAAGGGAAGCTAGGAAGAACAGCCATATATGGGTCAGATTTTCAGAAAATATACAATTGGCAGCCGTACACTTTTAGTACATTCTGCAAAATTACGCTGCAATTTGTTCAATACTAGGTAAATTCGAGTATATTTGGCATTGCATTGATTCTAGCAATCTGCTTGGTTAGGTTGAACTGTATTTTGAACTTTATTTTCGTCTGAAATTCGGGTTATTTGAGAAGATTGGTGAAGATGAATTGTACATTTTCTGAAAATCTGACCCATATGCTGATAGGTGCACCCAATTTCTCACCACTCTATTAGTTACGTAAAACAAATAATGAAGAGGAATACAAATTCTTATATGGGTCAGATTTTCAGAAATTGTACAATTCAACCTCGCCAATCTTCTCAAATAACCCAAATTTCAGACAAAATTAAAGTTGAAAATACAGTTCATCCTAACCAAACAGATTGCTAGAATCAATGCAATGCTGAATATACTCGAATTTACCTAGTATTGACCAAATTGCAGCCTAATGTAGCAGAATTGATTAAATGTGTAGAGCTGCCAATTTGTACATTTTCTGAAAATCTTATCCTTATACCGTTCTGATCTGAGGGTATGGGCCTACACTGTAGCTGCACAATCAGTATTTGCTGAGAAGGAAATCTGAAATTAACTTGTCGGTTCAAAATCTGGCTGCACTCTCTATCATAATAAACTTGATTTGTCTCTGAGGCCTTTTTACTGCCCAAGAGCGACTAGAAATACCTAAGGTACAGGAGGGAGTTGGGAATTTATACTAGCCACCATTCCACACGCAAGGATAATCATATTTAGAGGTCGGCCAAATGGTGCTCCATTCCTCTAGGGCAGGAATTATGGGAGATTGAAGAGGTCTGAACTCCATAGAAATCTCTTCCAAATGGTTTAACAAAAGAGCTCGTTGTCCATAAAAACTTAAGCTGAGCTAATAATAGGCATTGAGCATGATTTATACGGGAGGAAGAGCTATCCGTGTTGAATATCTATTACCAATTGTCTTTAACTAGCCGTTTCAATGTTCTCTGAGAAATAAAAAGCTGAAATGGAAAGGAAGTGGCACCTGCTCCAAATGAAGTTTAGTAAAAGTGGAATGATGGTGCGGGGATGTGGAGTGTATTGCTAGATGTGATGTGTTGCAGGAAAATGAGTCACAAATCGCAAAAAAAGGATATCTTTTAAAGTGATTTTCCCAGGAATTCGTTGTCGGAATTTTTAAATTGTTGAGGTGTTTATCGCTGGTAGTAGCATGGAAACACGTGCTAAATTTCAAGATTGTATGGATCAGATTTTCAGAAAATGTACAATTAGCAGCTGTACACTTTTAGTAAATTCTGCTAAATCAAGCTGCAATTTGGTCAATACTAGGTAAGTTCGAGTATATTCGGCATTGCATCGATTTTAGCAATCTGTTTGGTTAGGTTGAACTGTATTTTGAACTTTATTTTCGTCTGAAATATGGGTTATTTGGGAGTATGGTGAAGGCGAATTGTACATTTTCTGAAAATCTGACCCATATATTGAAGGTATTTATCCATATCTGAGGTTATCCTAATGAGTATATTATTAATTTATTATTAGAGATTGACCAAGAAGAAATATAGCTAACTTTTTTCATGCACAAAATCATAAATATTTATTAGATATCCTACTGTTTACCATCATTGGAATCGGCTTCATCTCTCTCATCTTTTCAAATATGATGATATCTAAAAATCGATTTAAAGCGACTTATGACTCATTTCCTTTGAACACATCGTATATGGGTCAGATTATCAAAAAATGTACAATTGGCAGCTCTACACATTTAGGAAATTCGGCTAAATTTGGTTGAAAAATGATGAATATCGGCTATATCTGAGTAAATTTTGGGATCACATTGATTTAAAGTATCAGTTCTGTTATGTTAAACTGTATTTTGAAGCTCATTTTTGTCTTAAATGTGGGTTATTTGAGAAGATTGATGAAGGCGAATTGTACATTTTATGAAAATCTGACCCATAAATAGCCCATGCAGTGATGTGTTGCTCTTGGCGCGGCCAGTGTTTGACAGGCAGTGATCACTGATGCTGCATTTATTGCTGGTTTCATTCCTGGTTCTGTAACTAACCCAATTGGGGTTTACCTCCATCGAACCCCCACATGCATGGGTCCGATCACCCATATAGGTACACAAGATCTTGTGACTCATATTTGTATAGTGCAAATAATCGTGCATCAAACTGAAAAGATGAGATGTTTTTACGTGTATGAGGTATTCACATAATCTTTCTTAGCCCCCTACCCAAAAAAACAACCCCCAAAAATAAATTAAATTAAAAAAAATAGGTGCGTTTTCGATTTTTCTAGCCGAAAACTAGGTAGGGGGGTATTTTTTTGTATTTTTTTAGGGAGCCATCCAAACCAGACCAGCCAAGACAATCTTTTTTATGCCTATTCATAATAGCAGTTGTTTTAAACTTAAGGAATGTACACTTTAAGAGTTTTCAGGTTAGGAAGAATTGTTTTCCTACTTTCGGCCTATTTAGCTTTTTTGCCAAAAATCAATTAAAAAATTAGGGAAGGTCAAAACAACTTTTAGAAGGGGTACGTTTTTCGAGGCGTGTGTGTGTGGTAAATCGGAAACACACATATTTTTCCCCATCAATATGAGTCATTTTCAGCCCCGATTTCTGTCGCTATTTCTGTTTGCTTATTATGGGAACAAATATATCCCGATTTTACATGATTTGGAGGCTGAGCTCATATAGATCCCCGCACCCATTATCGCCTACCCTCAGTGTCCTAACACTTGCCAAAAAGCACCACAAATCACCCATCAAGTGGAAAGCCTCTTATTCAGGCATAAGCAGTGGAAGACCTCAGTAAATTGATACCAATCTGGATAAATAAAGGCCAGGCTAGGCCGCGATGCACGTTACAAGGCGACCAAGAGTTAAAAAGGTCGCCATTCCTTGGCACCTGCTGCTGCCACACCTTGGCAACTTGTCGAGGGGCAGATTGTCAGACAATATACAATTGGCAGCTGTACACTTTTAGTAAGTTCAGCTAAATAAGCTGCAATTTGGTCAATACTAGGTAAATTTGAGTATATTTTCCATTGCATTGATTCTAGCAATTTGTGTGGTTAGATTGAACTGTGTTTTGAACTTTATTTTGGTCTGAAATTTGGGTTATATGAGAAGATTGGTGAAGGTGAGTTGTACATTTTCTGAAAATCTGACCCTTGTAGAGCGGCAGCTGACTGTTTTTCTTGTCTCCATGAATGGTGTATATAGATCTAGTTCCAGAAGATTGAGGGCTTTAGGGGGTTTTGGCCGCCAACATATACTCATAATTTACTATACTATTAGTCATATCAATTTGGAAAGTGAATATATTGTTTAATAATTATGAGCCATTAAGTGATAAGATCAATTTCGAGACTTTTTACTATATAATCATTTATTTAATAACGCTAAATACTACTAGCTATTAAAATGGCCTGCTTTATAAATTATGGGAAATATTTCGTAATTATGTCTAGTACAACACTCCCGAGTTACAGGTGTTGGTGTTAGATCCCTGCAGGTGGGACATCATACAGTAGCTTTATGGGTGAAGTCGCCAGAAAATGGACAATTTACCTTCACCAATCCTCTCAAATAACCCAAATTTCAGACGAAAATAAAGTTCAACCTAACCGAACAGATTGCTAGAATCAATGCAATACGGAATATACTCGAATTTACCTAGTATTGGCCAAATTGCAGCTTAATTTAGCAGAATTTACTTAAAGTGTACAGCTGACAATAATAATTATTGTACATTTTCTGGAAACCTGAGAATGAGGCATGGTATAGCGGGGTCGGTGCAGGCTGGTCTAATGGACCCCTACCCCCATAATCCCTGCTCACTTAGTTTTATCTTGGAGTACCTCCAAGGTTTTGTACTCACCCCCACCCCCACCCTGCTCCATATTATCTATAGGCTTTACTCAGACACCACACATTTGGGTCAGATTTTCAGAAAATGTACAATTCGCCTTCACCAATCCTCTCAAATAACACACATTTAAAACAAAGTGAGCTTAAAAATGCAGTTTAACATAAGAGAACTGATACTTCAAATCAATGCGATACCAAATTTACACAGATACATCCGGTATTCATCATTTTTCAACCTAATTTAGCAGAATTTCCTAAATGTATAGAGCTGCCAATTGTACATTTTCTGACAATCTGACCCATTAAGTAGTTGGTATAACGACTAAACGGTTAAGTAGGAGCTCCCACATTTGATTATCTACCTTGATCATCCGAATAGCATAATAGTATACTACATGCTATGAAAAACTCACGAACAGATATAAATTTATATGTTATGTCTGTGTTGATTGCAAATTTAATCATAGATACATTAACCGAAAATAAAATATTCTTCGTTTATAAACTACACACTTTATTTGTGTGATCGTGATATATGCTCATGAACATAGAAGGCAAATTAATTGCACACATAATTATAAACTTTTAAATTTTCTCCCCTCAGTCCTGGTCCACTCCACCCCACACCACCACCGCCGCCATTAAAAACCTGGATCTGACATGTGGGTGAAATCGCCAGAAAATGTACAATTCGCCATCACCAATCTTCTCAAATAACCCACATTTAAGACAAAAATTCAGTTCACAATTCAGTTCAACCTAACCAAATAGATTGTTTGAATCAAGCCAATATCAAATATACTCAGATATACCTAGTATTTATCATTCTACAGCCTAATCATGCAGAATTTACTAAATGTGTACATCTGAAGATTGTACATATTCTGAAGATCTGACCCACGTTTAGGAAGGCTGAAATACACCACCAAGTGGCACCATACACTTGTCATGTCGGTTCCTAATCCCACATTGCGTGTCGTGTCCCACTCCACAATGCCTTGTCTCTCGCCCAGTACGCGACTTGACAATTTCCCCGCCGCCGGTGCACGTTTCACCAGGGATCAGGGGCTGGTACTTTTGACAGGTACTCATTGCGATAATTAAACCGCGATAAAGCGATTTTTTTTCATCATGCTGGAATTTAAGAGCTCTGTGTTGTAATAGATTGGTTAATGCGGAAAGGTGGTACTACATGTTAGGGTCAGATTTTCGAAAAATGTACACTTGGCAGCTCTAGACATTTAGGAAATTCTCCTAAATTAGACTGAAAAATGAAGAATACCGGGTATATCTGAGTATATTTGGTATCGCACTGATTTAAAGGATCAGTTCTGTTATGTTAAACTGCAGTTTGAAGCTAATTTTTGTTTATAATGTGGGATTTTTGAGAGAATTGGTGAAGGTGTATTGTACATTTTCTGAAAATCTGACCCATATGTATCTAGTAGTAGGCGAGGAGTATAGCATTTGTGATGAAGGGTGAAATTGCTGGGGGTTTGAAGAAGGATTTATGGTCTTAGATATCAATACGTGGGTCAGACTTTCTGAAAATGTACAATTAACAGCAGCTGTACATGCAATTAACATGGCAGCTGTACACATTTAGTAAATTCTGCTAGATTAGGCTGCAATTTGGCCAATACTAGGTAAATTCGAGTATATTTGGCATTGTATTGATTCTAGCAATCTGTTTGGTTGGGTTGAACTGTATTTTGAACTTTATTTTCGCCTACAATTTGGGTTATTTGAGAGGGTTGGTGATGAGTAGACTGTGAAGGCGAATTGTACATTTTCTGAAAATCTGACTCACATAGAAATAGGCACTGAACCTTAAAATAGATCATTCGTCCAATGGACATTAATTAATAATTCACCATGAAAAACAATTAACAAAGAAATATATATGATAGAGGAGAAATCTGACTCTTCTCAGCCTATTCCATGTCAGCTGAGGTATATGCGGTGAGATGAGCATTTACATGGTTTAAAGGATGGTCTCCACTGGCTGTGGTAAGCTCTGCGTTAAGCCTTTCGATGTTGTTGCAATGGTTCTATAGATGGAGAGGGGTGACGAGGTCCTGCCTACATCACACCCTCGGCACCTGCGACCCCAACTGCAGTTACCAGCATTGTTGTTGTTGTTGGCACTGATGATTTTCTTTGAAATCTTGCTTAAAAATACTTTATATAACAAACTGAATCGATAGATCTCTTCCTTTTAGGTATGACACCATTGTGATGGGTTCAAATAATGTACCAGGGTTAAAGTTTACTTGTATTTTATACTTGGAATAATACGCTGTATGACCCCAACTGATTTCCACTACGACCGTAACTGTATAATGCAGTTACGGGTATACCACTCAATGTTTTTCACCTAGATTACACTGTAGTATAAGCCAGATCTACATACATGTATCTGATAACACTCAAACCTAAATGCAACTATAGTAAACACCCACAGAACATGACAGCTACTGAAAACGGCTTTTGTTAGGTAAAAACCAACATTGTTTGTTCTAATGGGAACCCACCTTCCGCCATTTTGAATGCTGGTAATTGCAGTTGAGGTCGTAGGTGACGAGGGTGTGTACATGATTCACTGGCCACCTCGCCACTCCTTTCTACCTACAGAACCATCACATAAACATCACAAGGCTTACCGCAGAGCTTACCGAAGAGCCTACCGCAGCCAGTGGAGACCACCCTTTAGAGTATGAGATATCTTTACTGCAAAGCTCTTGAAATATCTTTCGAAATATCAATAATTTCCCTCGTTATGATTATACTGTCCATGTGCAATTAATATCTTTGTAGGATATACATTCTAACCCACTCTAGGTCCAAACCCTCAGATCAGATAAGAATGGTATGTCAGCCTACTTTGCTAATCGGCTTCCCTGCCTAGAACTCGGCGTTTTAATGGGGATATGATGACATTTTGCGGTCTTAATGGAATTAAAATGGCACTTTGCGTTTTGAGGCGAGAGGCTTTCCCTTCGTTTGAAGAGACTCTCTCAACTTTGGGCCTAGACTGAACCGCAAAAAGCATCAATGAACGATTATGAATATAAATTGCTAGGGAATAACTGGACACGGGTGGAGGTGAGGGGAGGGAGGACCAGCTAGGACCACTCCTTTAGGTAATGAGGCCCGCCATCCTGATACATACTGTTATACATGACCGCCATCACAGCCATTACAGTGTTCTGGATGATCGCCATCAGGCCTGTAATGTCATTCATGATGATAAGACAAGGGGAGCTGTCCCCCAAATCTGAGTTCCTCTATCCTATCCCAGCTGTTGTTTTCATGAGGAGGTGACAGATTTCGAGAGGTTTAATGGAATTACGTCTTCCACCCATCCCCATCAAAGAAATGTCCCCGCAGTACGGGTATCATGTTACCAACTATAGAATAGGCATGAGATTGAAACTATATATCAATTTGACGCCTGGTGCGGCAATGAATTGGTCATCTTTCAAGTAGTATTGGAAACCCATTCAGCTACAATGAAACCTTACAATAATGGCGAAGAGGTACACATGGGTCAGATTTTCAGAAAATGTACAATTGGCTGCTGTACACATTTAGTAAGTTCTGCTAAATTAGGCTGCAATTTGGTCAATACCAGGTTAATTCGAATATATTCGGCATTGCATTGATTCTAGCAATCTCTTTGGTTAGGTTGAACTGTATTTTGAACTTTATTTTTGTCTTAAATTTGGATTATTTGAGAAGATTGGTGAAGGTGAATTGTACATTTTCTGAAAATCTGACCCATATATTAACTAAATAAAGCCTTTGCATTACTCATTGCACATCATGGCTGAAGGTCTGTGCCCATCACCTGTCTATATTAGTATAGGGATTCTATGATCATACAAGAAATACACAGGGCACAATATTAATTACAAATATTGATGATGTATTTACTCATACTCCCAACCTAAGGGTTACACCAATTTTGTCTCTTTGTCTCTCTATTTCTCTGTCTGTCTGTTTGTCGCTCCCATCCATTTATCCCTTTATCGTCCACCTGCATGTATGGATATGGGTCAGATCTGCAGAAAATGTACAATTGGCAGATCTACACATTTAGTAAATTCTGCTAAATTAGACTGAAAAATGGTCAATAATAGGTATATCTGAGTATATTCAATATTTACTTGATTCAAACAATCTGTTTGGTTATGTTGAACTGAGTTTTGAACTTTATTTTTATCATAATTTTGGGTTATTTGAGAAGATTAGTGAAGGCGAATTGTACATTTCCTGGCGATTTCACCCATATGTGACTTGCAGGGACGGGACCAAGATGAGATGTATGACTTGGCAACCATTTATTTGTCCTCATAAGGAGCGTTATGAATTGTGTAAATACAATAAACTGGAACTTCGCACACAATCACAGCCACACTGCCTCTATACTGGCTTCTACTCCTCATCCCAATAGGGGGGTTGCATGTGCCACCACATATATGTGTAAGATTTGCAGAAAATGTACAGTTCACCTTCACCAATCCCCTCAAATAACCCGAATTTCAGACGAAAAAAAAGTTTAAAAAAAAAACAGTTCTACCTAACCAAACCGATTGCTAGAATCAATGCAATGCCAAATATACTCGAATTTACATAGTATTGGCCAAATTGCAGCCTTATTTAGCAGAATTTACCAAATGTGTCTAGCTGCTAATTGTACACTTTCTGAAAATCTGACCCATCTGTTACAGTTCATCCTGGGATGGATTCTGATGAAATGTTACATACAAATATTTGGCAACATGTTTATTGGAGATTGCAAGAATGTTTTCACCAATATCACAGCTTTTATAAATCATTTATGAAAACCAAATGCATGATAGAAAAGCTGGGGACTTGTGGTATGGAAACATGAATAGCCTAACACATGAATATTTACATTGGTATTTAATCCATGCTGAACATGGTATGTTTTCCATAGATTTTATACTGTACCATATTAGTCCCAAAACTCCATGCGAATCATGATTCAAAATGGCGGCTATGCAAATCCCCTATTGATCTCTGTAACTCGGAGATATTGAACCAAGCCTACGGAAATGCTCTGTGCCATTCGGACGGAAGTCGACAAATATGCGTTTGATTGGCCAGCGGTTGCCAAGGTTACAGCTAAAGTGGTTATGACAACAGGATATTGTTGATGTAGCTCATTTATACCGGAGTCGTGGTTTGTTGACACTCAAGCCGTCCGTAGAAAGCACCCGGATTAACTGAAGGGATTTAGGACTAGGGTTTGCACCCCTTGATTATCTGTCTATTTGGGTCAGATTCTCAGAGAATGTACAATTCACCTTGATCACTCTTCTCAAATAACCCAGATTTCAGACGAAAATACTGTTCAGAACACACTTCAACTTTTCCAGACAGATTGCTAGAATCAATGCAATGCTGAATATACTCGAATTTACATAGTATTGACCAAATTGCAGCTTAATTTAGCAGAATTGACTAAATGTGCACAGCTGCCAATTATACATTTTCGGAAAAACTGACGCTTTTAACTCCCTGCAGGAGAAAAATAGGGTTGCCAGGGATTGGGACCTCTCCCAAAACCCTTTATCTATCTATAGGCTCAAGGCCTCTCAGATCAGATAAGAATACTATGCCAGTGAGTGGACCCCTACTGCGCTAATGGCTTTTCTGGGCCAGGAGTCTAGGCATCCTAATGAGATTATAATGACGTGTTGCGGTTCGGAGCGAGAGACTTTACATCAGTTTGAAGGGTCTCATTCAAATTTGAGACTAGACTGCACACTGTGATGCAAATAACGAGGGTTATCTGTTAATTTACGAGTCTTTCACTTGGCGCGAGTTCTTGAAAAACTTATTCCTTAATTGTATGATCTATTGATCAATCGGACTGAGACGGAAATATTCTACCCGAGATATTATGTATGCAATTTAATTAAAGGGAGGGGATGGGAGGAGGAGGGCGTTGGAAGGAACTACTATTGATACACGTTTTAATGTTCACGCAGTATTTATTTTCGCTATTTTCACGCACCCACCTTTGTGCATGAAAATAAATCCTGCGCGAAAGGTATAATTATTACTGCATAAACAATGTGTGAGACTTCCTTGCTGCGCGAATTTAAATCTGCGCGAAAAGGTGTCAAAAAACTTAGTGCGCGAAAATTAATCTGCGTGAAAATAAATACTTCACAGTATATTTGCACGCCTCCAGATAAAAGGGTCACATTTTCAGAAAATGTACAATTCGCCTTCACCAATCCTCTCAAATAACCCACATTTAAGACATAAATGAGCTTCAAACTGCTGTTTAACTTAACTGAACTGATACGTTAAATCAACACCATACCAAATAATACACAGATATATCCCAAATCTATCATTTTCATAGCAGAATTTAGCAGAAATTATTGAATATGTAGAGTTGACAATTGTACATTTTCTGACAATCTGACCCAAGAGGCAATATGAATGACAGGTAACTGGTTGTGATTCATGGTTGGTCTGTGCTTACATGCGAGCAAGTGATCATGGAATACACTGCTGCACCACAATAAGGAAACAAGTCGTATAATAAGAACGGTTGCACCTGAACATTATATGGGTCAGATTTTCAGAAAATGTACAATTGGCAGCTGTACACATTTAGTAAATTCTGCTAAATTACGCTGCAATTTGGTCAATACTAGGTAAATTCGAGTATATTTGGCATTGCAATGATTCTAGCAATCTGTTTGGTTAGGTTGAACTGTATTTTGAACTTTATTTTTGTCTGAAATTTGGGTTATTTGAGAGGATTAGTGAAGGTGAATTGTACATTTTCTGACGATCTCACCCATATACCACTCCTACTATAGCTAGGGCTGCAGGATCCGTTAGACTCTATGAGTGGAAGATCACACAAATAAATAGATAGAGATAATGGGCCATATGCCATTTGACGAACAAAAATCATCTAAAAGATCTAATGTCATTATCAACTTATGCAATCATGATTTAAAAACTTAAATTATATTTTAATTTATTGATGTATGGTAAATCCTTTTCACTTGAATAGCATGAGATTACTATGTCAGCATGGAAATGTTCTCAATAAAATTTCTTTTAAAAAATAATCTTAGTAGCAGGGCAAAACCATTATTTAGAAAAACAAATGTGATGTGTGTCGGGAAAATGAGTCAGAAGTCACGAAAAATGACCTCTTTAGTCAAATATTCTGATTTTTAGTGGGTTTAGTACTGGTAGTCATCTGAACCTTTGTACCAAATTCCAGGACATTCTATTAAATAAATCATTGTGTTTTGAAGGTCTTTGTATGAATTATATTTAGTTACTTTACTGCTAATTGCTCACCCAGAACTATTGCAAACTTATTTTCAGAAATAAAAATATCAAACTTAAAATAATTATGGAAATACTTATTACATGTCTCACTGTTCACTATTATTGGAATCGGTTTGATCTCATCTTTTCAAATATGATATCTCAAAATCCTCTTCTTGTGACTTGTGACTCATTTTGTAAACCATACCACAAAATATGTGTCCCCCTATCACATATATTCGCTATGTATTCGCTATCCTGTAGGAATTTCACATGTGTTTTATAAGTACTTTGCCGACAAGAAGAAACTTAATTAATCTTTTACTATTTTTTTTGTCTATATTACATTTCATTTTTTCTATGAGTGTCATTGTCAGGTCTAGGTGTTAATAGGTTATGCAATAGGACGTAATGTGATAAGGGTAGGATTTTCAGAAAATGTACAATTCAACGTCGCCAATCTTCTCAAATAACCCAAATTTCAGACGAAAATAAAGTTCAAAATACAGTTCAACCTAACCAAACAAATTGCTAGAATCAATGCAATGTCACATATACTCGAATTTACCTAGTATTGGCCAAACTGCAGTCTTATTTAGCAGAATTTACTAAATGTGTACAGCTGCCAATTGTACATTTTCTGAAAATCTGACCCATATATATTCGATCTCATATCCAATAGGGGAGTTGCATGTCTCACTGCGCATGTCTACAGCAGTGCATGCTGGGGTGGATTCTGTAGAAATCTGACATACACATATGGCAAGATTTTTATCGAAAATTGCGAGAATGTTTTCGCCAATACCATAGCTTGTAAAAAAGATCTATGAAAACAAAATGCATGATGGGAAAGATGGGAACTTGTGTCATGGAAACATGTATAACACACGGATATTGATATTAGACCATTGATGAATATTCCATGCTGAATATAACATGTTTTCTAAAGGTTTTATACGGTACTATTAGTCCCATAAATCCATGCGAATCAAGATTCAAGATGGCGGCTATGGAAATCCCCTATAGCATCGGGAAATTAACTGAAGTTGTTTTACCCACAAAATTGCCTATTACAAATCAGCCATATTGAAATTAGGTTTTTATTTTTTTATTTTATAGTTATTTTTGTCGCCCTGAAATGATGCACTTTAATTAACGTTTGCGACAAGGCTGATAACCCAAGCGAATATGGGTCAGATTTTCAGAAAATGTACAATTCACAGCTCTATACATTTAGGAAATTCTGCTAAATTAGGCTGAAAAAATGATGAATACCTGGTTTATCTGAGTATATTTGGTATCACATTGATTTAAAGTATCAGATCTGTTATGTTAAACTGCATTTTGAAGCTCATTTTTGTCTTAAATTGGGGTTATTTGAGAGGATTGGTGAAGTTAAATTGTACATTTTCTGAAAATCTGACCCATATAATGATTGACCCTCGAACGTCCTGGAGATAGTGATAGTATTCCCTCACGGACGGACAGGAATTTGAATATAGGTGAAACCGCCAGAAAATGTACAATGCGTCTTCACCAATCCTCTCAAATAACCCCAATTTAAGACAAAAAATCAGTTGAAAAAATCAGTTTAACATGACCAAACGGATTGTCGGAATCAAGGGGATATAAAATATGCCGATGAATATCTAATATTGACCATTTTATCGGTTTTATTAGCAGAATTTACTAAATGTGTACCGCTGCCGATTGTGCATTTTCTGACAATCCGACCCATGTATTTATCGCAGGATGTAGGGTAGGACATTGATCCTGTAATCCGGTTGGGTTTTCCAGTAAAATGCACACATGGAAAATCGATGTGAAACACTTAGCAATGGCCGCCGTGCCGAAGCTCTGCTTCTTTGTATTTGTCTCGCACTGGAACCTTTAGATGATGCACGTTTGGAATTTGATTTGATTTGAAAACGTTTTTATTATTCAATTTCCTGGCTACATCTCGATTTTTTCGTCAACTGACATTAACCATTATATGGGTGAAGTCGCCAGAAAATGTACAATTCAACTTCACCAATCGTCTCAAATAACTCAAATTTTAGACGAAAATAAAGTTCAAAATACAGTTCAACCTAACCAAACAGATTGCTAGAATCAATGCAATGCCGAATATACTCGAATTTACCTAGTATTGACCAAATTGCAGCTTAATTTAGCAGAATGTACTAAATGTGTACAGCTGCCAATTGTACACTTTCTCAGAATCTGACCCATATAACTTCAATTAAGTGATTAGGTTAGTACAATTACACTCTGGGTCTAAACACTCAGATCAGATAGGAATGGTATGTCAATGATTAGACGCCTACTTCGCTAATCGGTTTCCGGCGTTCTAATGGGATTATTGGGATCAGGTGACATTTTGCGGTCTTAATGAAATTATAATGGCACTTTGCGGTTTGAGGCGAGAAGCTTTCCCTCCGTTTGAAGGGACTCTCTCAACTTTGGGCCTAGACTGAATAGATAGATAATTAATCATCTCTTACATTACTTTTCTAGTTCATACAATTAGTTGATTATTATAGGCATTATTTCTATCAGATCTAGCTTTCATTTCTTCAGGTGATCTGTAAACAATATACATACATTTAAGGGCCACCAGGAAGAACACTGTTGTGAGGTTTTCAGCGCCCTATTCTTGATTTATGTACTTGTAAAAGAAGTCGTGAATAAAAATTCTATATATATATATATATATATATATATATACATACATTATGTACAAGAATTATCACTTTTATATCCTTCAATTCATCACTAAACTATTAAAAGGTGTAACAGTTGCATTGACTGTTGGGGCGTTCCTTGACTTGATGGATTTCTGGATGAGAAGGCACTTCTCTATATTACATATATATAAGTACATTTATCAATATTTCTCATACAGATATTTAAAATTTCATATATGGGTCAGATTCTCTGAAAATGTACAATTCGTCTTCACCAATCCTCTCAAATAACCCTCATTCATGAGCTTCAAAATGCAGTTTAACATAACAGAACTGATACTTTAAATCAATGTGATACCAAATATACTCAGATATACCCAGTATTCTTAATTTTTCAGCCTAATTTAGCAGAATTTCCTAAATGTGTACAGCTGCCAATTGTATATTTTCTGAAAATTTGACCCATATATCTAGGGAAAATGGTTGTCAACAGATGTTGATCTTCCCAAAAGGATCTCCGAATATTGTTACAATTATAATTTGACTTTTGGTTAATAAAACTTCTACATGTTGGTCAGATTTTCAGAAAATACACAATCTACAGCTCTACACATCTATCAAATTCTGCTAAACTAGAGTGAAAATTGATAAATACTAGGTATATCTGAATGTATTCTGTATTGTATTTATTCAATAAATCCGTCTTGTTATGTGGAACTGCATTTTGAACCTAATTTTCTTTATTTTTATTTCTTTATTTAAGAGGATTGGTGAAGGCCAATTGTGCATTTTTTGACAATCTGACCCCTTACAATAAAATTTGGTACATGTATTCATGCTACAGAAAGCGTTAAACACCCCAGAAAATGTACAATTCGCCTTCACCAATCCTCTCAAATAACCCACATTTAAGACAAAAATGAGCTATACAAAATGCAGTTTAACATAACGAAACTGATACTTTAAATCAATGCGATACCGAATGTACTCAGATATACCTGGTATTTTTCATATTCAGCCTAATTTATCAGAATTTTCTAAATGTATAGAGCTGCCAATTGTACATTTTCTGAAAATCTGACCCAGTTTCACTTGATGTTTTCACCCAATTCCTTTACCTGGAGATCTTACTGACTGTTTTCCATTTATGTTTCAGCAGGGGAAGGCTAACACTAAGAGAAACACCTCACCTCTTCAGTCAAAGCGCCCGAAGTCAGCTTGTTTCCACTTGTCAGACCCCCTAGGGAGGCGTGGCTTCATCCTGTCAATCACCCAGCAAAGCTTCTACCATATACAAGGCGAGGGGGCAGGAGGGGAAGGTTTACCACATAGCACTCCGGCAGAACACATAGCAAGCACGCCGGGATCCATGTACACGCAGTGAAAAGATGGGTTGATGAACTTAAACCATCTTATTCCCACCTCGCCAGGTCATAAGATATCTGCCTAAACATGCCACGGAGCGAAGGAAACTTGACTTTCCATTATTATCGCACTCTTTCACTTTAACCACTATTCACACAGAAAAGGAACGTACGACATATTTAGGATTTATAAGTCATCGTCAGATTATCCCTCATTTCCCCACTTTATGAAGGGAAAAAAACTTAACTTTTCATTATCGCAGGAACTTTACACTTTAACTACTATCCATACATGGAACGTGCGACATATTTAGGATTCATAAGTCAGCCAGATTGTCCCTCTACTAAAGGGAACATTATGAAGGAAACCTGACTTTTCATTATCGCAGTTTTTACACTTTAACCACTATTCATACATAGGAGTGTGTGTACATATTTAGGATTTATATGTCATGGGGAAGTGATGCCACTCAGCCAGCCTCTACTATTGAAAGGCTACCACATTACGCCAGGATCTTCTAAGAGGCTCTCCTTACACCACAAGACAAGGTTACTCACTGGCTCTCTAAGATCAAACTTGGCACCCGACCTCCCCAGGGTAGAGACATCTTAGTAGTAAGGTCAGTAATTACCTGTGATGTATATGATGCTCGGCACCAGGACCCTTGGCAAAACTCCTACTTGGGTGCGATCGTGAAAAAATGGACAATTCATCCTTAAATCCTCTGAACTGATTCAAATTTAAGAGAAAAGTGACGTGTAAAATACAGTTTAAGGCAATGAAAGAGACATTTTTTTCATTTAACACAAAGCCAAGGATGTGTTGTATACACATTATTTATGATTTTTCAGTCTAAATTAGCAAAAAATATCAATTTTGCAGAGGTGCCGATTGTACATTTTGTGAAAAACTGAGCCTGCTAGACCCCAGGACGGGCACCAACGCTCTAACTCCGCCTCCAACTGCATGCAGCTCTCCCTCGATGTCCTCTTCTTATAAAGAAAGTCTTCTTTGAAGACGATAATCTGACAAACCGGCAAAGCAGATCAATACAAAAACATGAAAGAACAGTTCCACCATGCATATGTACTACGCTTCAAAGGCACTTTATAGAGAAGTTATCTTTTCTCTATAACAGAAACGTAGACTCAAATTTATAGATCTGTCATTGCATGATATTTTTATTAAAGGGAGGCGAGGCGGCTCTCTAACACGTTGGATTGATTGGTATTATATGAGGGCGATATTAGGGTGTAATCGCCAAAAAATGTACACTTTTTCTTCACCAATCCTCTCAAAAAACCCACATTTAAGACATAAATCGGGTTCAGAATTCAGTTCAACATAACCAGGCACATTTATTGGATGGATGTAATACAGAATACACTCAGATATACATAGTATTTGTCAATTTTCACTCGGATTTAGCAGAATTTGATAGATGTGTAGAACTGTAGATTGTGCAATTTCTGACAATCTGACCCATAAGTTGTAAGGAAGATGGCCAAGCCATGGGTGCACCCGTACCCACTGCAGTCTCCAAGCTGCTGCAGCAAGAGATGCTGAAGTGTGAAATGTACATAATATAAAGGCTTGCCAGAATCGAAACCGAAACTGCCAATATGAAAGTGATCAAACGCTGGATGCTGTGCCGGGCGGGCCATTTCTCATTGAAGGAACTCTTCGGGATTATTCTCATAGTGGCCATAGTGTCTGTCATTGTCACGTACCGGATTAGCAAATATGTGTTACAGCGACAGCAGACAGAGTTTAAGATTCAGTTCAACGGACGAGTGGATATTTACCGTAGTTTCCGAGTCAAGGATGGCTCGGCCTCCTCCGCTGCCTCCTCCTCCTCCTCCTCCTCGGATGGGCGTGGTCGAGGGTTGGACAGACAGGGCCTTGAGGGCATCGATTTGGAGGAGGCGGGGTCAAGGCGAGCCGGGTCGGAGCCCAAGGGAATGATGGGCAGGCTCGGAGGGAGACCCCGAAAAGTGTCCTCCGCCCTCTACAGAAAGTTAGTTGAGGTAAGTCTGGTTAGAATAACATTGTTTGCTTTGCTTTACTTTGGTCTCTTTAGGGAATGTATTGACCCAGGATGATTTTGAAATTGGGGCTGTCGATTGAATGGCTGGAGGTGTATTCTATACGCAATAGGGGGGTTGCATAGCCACCATTTTGAATCTTCATTCGCTTCTGTGGCAGCCACAGCTCTTCCAGAGGGTCCCACAGCCCACAGTATAAAACCTATAGAAAACATGTTATGTTCAGCATGGACTATTTATCAATGCTCTAATGTCAACATACATGTCTGATACATGTTCCCATCACACAAGTCCCCATCTTTCCCATCATGCATTTGGTCAACATAGATCATTTATAAAAGCTGTGATATTGTTGAAAAGATTCTTGCAATTAATGTTTATCAAAAATATTTGTATGTCAGATTTTATCAGAATCCATCCCAGGATGCAATGTAACAGACATGCGCAGTGGCACATGCAAATCCCCTATTGTGGAGTCATTAGGGTGAAATCGCCAGAAAATGTACAATTCACCTTCCCCAATCCTCTCAAATAATCCAAATTTCAGACTTCAAACCTCAGTTCAACCTAACCAGACAGATTGCAAGAATCAATGCAATGCCGAATATACTGGAATTCACCTAGTGTTGACCAAATTGCAGCCTAATTTAGCAGATTTTACTCAACGTGTACAGCTGCCAATTGTACATTGTACATGTACATACATCTGACCCATAAATACATTTTAATTTAGCGATCCATCGGTGGACACGTGAAGGTGTGATGACAAGAATTCTGAGCATTTATAGCAACTAATGGGTCAAGTCTCCAGAAAATGTACAATTGGCCGTCACCAATCCTCTCAAATAATCCACATTTTGACGAAATCAGGTTCAAAACTCAGTTCAACATAACCAGACAGATTTATTGAATTAATATAATACAGAATATACTCAGATATACCTAGTATTTATCATTTTTCACTCTAATTTAGCCAAATTTGAGAGATGTGTAGAACTGTAGATTTTGCATTTTCTGAAAATTTGACCCTAATATCTACCCTTTTCGGGTCAAGATCATCAGAAAACCTGTTAATCCGACTAAAAGGGGATAAATACTAGACATTTCTGAGTACATTTGGTATTGTGTTGGTTATGTATATCTTTTTGGCTATGGTGAACTGTGTTTTGAACCTCATTTCTGTCTTGAATTTGGGTTTTTGAGAAAATTGGTGAAGGCGAATTGTACATTTTCTGACAATCTGACCCATATAGATAGTGTAAAGATGTCACTTAGATGAAAGCATGCACTGCTGTATGCGTTCAAAGCTACTGAATCGTTTTAACTGGAAGCATTCAATCAATATATGATAGACTTAAGGCCAAAAGAAAAAGGTGTGCTTCCGATTTATCTTGCTGAAAACTCGGTAGGGGGTGGGGTGGTAATTTTTGTTCTTAATTTGTTTTAGGGAACCATCGTCCAGGAACTGAGAAAAATCTATTTTCTGCCTTATTTCATAACGGCAGTTGTTTTAGACATAAGCAATGTACTTTTTAGGAGTTTTCTGGTTAGGATGACTTGTTTTCCTGCTTTAATGAGCTTTTTTGTCAAAAAATCATTAACAAAAAATAGGGAAGGTCAAAAGACTTTTAGGTGGGGTAAAATGTTGTAGGAAGTTGGCGGGAGGTTAAATTGGAAACCCACCTATTTTGTCTTGCCTAATAAACCCATATATAGATCAGTAACCGTTTCTATCAAACGCCTAGGTTGATATATAGCTATATATAGCTGCCCATTGGAATAAAGTCTTTATGCATGAAGGCGATATGAAAGCGATATGAAGGCGATATGAAAGCGATATGAAATGTCCATACATAGGGTTCGCTAGGTCCAAACCGATCACCACGACTCGAGTCCCAATTACTACCGGCTTGAAAGGGGTCGGGCTGACGAGGAGCATGTGGAGGAGGAGGGGAAAGAGGTATAGAGGTATAGGGTAGAACATGGGGAGGGGAATGTAATCTGAGGGTCAGATTTTCAGAAAATGTACAATTGGCAGCTGTACACTTTTAATAAATTCTGCTAAATTAGGCTGTAATTTGTTCAATACTAGGTAAATTCGAGTATATTCAGCATTGCAATGATTCTAGCAATCTGTTTGGTTAGGTTGAACTGTATTTTGAACTTTATTTCCGTCTGAAATGTGGGTTATTTGAGAAGATTAGCGAAGGTGAATTGTACATTTTCTGAAAATCTGACCCCAGAACATGGTGAGGGCAATGGATGAACCAGCCCACTGTAGACCCCTAGATCCGTGTCCATTCTGTTAAGGAGTTTGATCTGCCGACTGGTACGAACCTTGCCTACAGAATGTACATAACACTCCCAACCCTCCTCATATTCTGCTGCTGGAGATGGCTCTAATATACACGGTTTTCTCCCCTTGTGCCTATCTCTTTTACCATATCTCTTTTAACTTTGCCATGAATTGATTACGATATGGGTGAAATCGCCAGAAAATGCACTATTTGCCTTCACAAATCCTCTCAAATAACTCCAATTTTAGACAGAAATAACCTTCAAAATTCGGTTGAAACATAGCCAAACAGATAGTTTGAATCAAGGCCCATATACCTAGATATACTCAGTATTTATCATTTTACAGTCTAATTCATCAGAATTTAAGAAAAAGTGAAGATCTGCTGATTGTACATTTTCTACAAATCTGACCCATATATGTGATGTGTTACAGGAAAATGAGTCACAAGTAGCACAAATTAAAATTTGAAATACCAGAATAGTTATTAAAAGAGATGTGATCAAGATTCTAATTATAATAAACCGTAGGACATTTAACAAGTATTTTTATATTTTAAATTTGATATTTCTATTTTTGAAAAAGAAGTTTGCAATATTTTTGGGTGGACCATTACTCATAAAATACCTAAATATACTCTATAAGATGACGAAATGCAAGGATATATTTAATACACGGTCTTAACATTTTGGTAAATGCATTCATAAGACCTCAAACTGTAGGCCCTACATATTCCGAATGACGAATGAGAACTATCACATTGTAAAACTTTGTCAATAAAATTCACTAAAAAAAAAATTTGTAAATTTCAAAAATGAGAAAGTTCCTACGAAAAGATATTGTGAATAACACGCATTGAAAAATATTCATATTTTTTTTTCTTTCTTTTTTTAAAAAAAAAAATATTCATATTGAATTTCAAGTTCATATTCAGGACAGTGTCTATACAGTGAATAGGTTGTGCAGACCACACCCCATGCATCTCAGCTTTGTATCAATCCTAGGGGAAATAGTTTTTAAATCGATTTATTCTTTAAAATGCAGGAGGAGGAGAGAATTTACTTATATTACGAGGGCTAGCACAGAAAGCTTGAGACAATAGGAAACCCCCCAGAGGATCTTAGGCACTACTAACAAAGCTGTAGCTAAAATATTCTTTTCGATCCTAAGTGTATGGGATGGTGATGAAGCAAAGGAAGGTAGAGGTGAGGGGGAGGGAGGGAGGGAGCAGTCTAGGCCCAAACCCTCAGATCAAATAAGAATGCTATGTCAGTGATTGGACGCCTACTTCGCTAATCGGTCTCCTGGCCTAGAACAAGGCGTTCTAATTGGATTCTAATGACATTTTGCGGTCTTAGGGGAATTATATTGGCACTTTGTGGTTTGGGGCAAGAGGCTTTCCCTCCGTTTGAAGGGACTCTCTCATCTTTGGGCCTAGAGAGCAATAATCTTCTTTAATCCACCCAAACGAACAACCACTGCTGGGATCAGTTCTCTAATCCAATTCCAAGTCAAGGACTAGGCGTTCTGATGGGACTATAATGACATTTTGCGGTCTTAATGGAATTATAATGGCGCTTGAAGGGACATCTTTGGGCCTAGACTGTAAAATACTTTTGTCGATCCTAAGACTGTGTATGAGGGACAGATTTTCAGAAAATGAACAATTTAACTTCGCCAATCTTCTCAAATAAGCCAAATTTCAGACTAAAATAAAGTTCAAAAACACAGTTCAACCTAACCAAACAGATTGCTAGAATCAATGCAATGCCGAATATACACAAAGTTACCTAGTAATGACCATTTTTCTGCCTAATTTAGCAGAATTTACTAAATATGTACAGCTGCCAATTGTATATTTTCTGAAAATCTGACCCATGAGATGGTGATGAGGCAAAGAAAGGTGGAGGTGTGGGGGAGGGAGAGAGGGGATGAAAGCGGTATTAGATTTGTTCTTAAGTTATTCATCACCATGTAATAAGAAACCCTGAGATCCCCTACCTACCACTTACCCAAACCCTCCACCCCAGCACACTACCCTCTTGACCGACAAGGCCTTCACAGTCTCCCCTCCAATAGTCTTGTAATCGGACGGCCTTAGCATGCTCGGCACACACCACCTTCTCTTTCGTTACATCTACCAGCCCCTCAATGAAGTGCATCTCAGCCGTGGAATAAATGCCTTGTCAGGAAGGAGGGAAAAGCTGACGATGACAAAGCTCTGAGACGGGGTAGATGACAAACCAAAACGCTCGGCACGTAAAACAAGTGTGCCCATACTTTCTCATACCAAACCCAACGCTTGGACTAGAGTAGAGATGTTTAAGGGGGGTTCAAGGGTGTTCAAATTTGTCTTTGCTTAAGATTTAATTTGCTTTAAAATACAGTTCAATATACTTAATATCAATGGCGATATCTTTCTAATTTGAATCACCCTTAATTGGATTTTTGTGTTCAATTAATATTCGGTTATTAAATTAAGCCTATATTCGATTGGTCTCTGTCTCTCTCTCCCTTCTTCTCTATCTCTATTTCCTGGGTATGACCTTAAAGTGCCTTTCTGTCTCTTTTCTCTGTATCTCTCTCCCTTCTTTTCTATCTCTATTTCCTGGGTATGATCATAAACGGCCTCCCTCTCAGCTCTCCCGCCCTTGATATAACCTTCTTAAAGCAACCAATCTCACTCACCTATATATATGAGCCTATTTCATTCATTCTACCTATGCTTTCCATTGACTAGTAAACTACTTTCTGTTTGTACCTGGAATAGACAGTAATTAATTGCTAAATGGGTCAAATTTTCAGAAGATGTACAATTGGCAGCTCTACACATTTAGTAAATGCTGCTAAATTAGGCTGGAAAATGATAAATACCGGGTATATCTGAGTATATTTGGTATCACATTGATTTAAAGTATCTGTTTTGTTATGTTAAACTGCATTTTGAAGCTCATTTTTGTCTTAAATATGGGTTATTTGAGAGGATTGGTGAAGTTGAATTGTACATTTTCTGGTAATCTGACCCATATATACCCAGTCTATGTACAAGCTGGTATCACTTGAACATCCTGGTCTTCTAGGAAGTGAAACCCAGTGGAAATAATATCATTAATGCAAAAAAATGTTGCACCCCGGCCCCCATACACCCATATGCACTGGTCAGAAGTCCTTCTTATATGGGTCAGATTTTCAGAAAATGTACAATTTAACTTCGCCAATCTTCTCAAATAACCCAAATTTAAGACGAAAATAAAGTTCAAAATACAGTTCAACCTAACCAAACAGATTGCTTGAATCAATGCAATGCCGAATATACTCGAATTTACCTGGTATTGAACACGTTTTCAGCCTCATTATGCAGAATGTACTAAACGTGTACAGCTGTCAATTGTACATTTTCTGAAAATCTGGCCCATATGTGATATGTGTTTCAGGGAAATGAGTCACAAGTCGCAAAATATGGATTTTGAGATATCATCATATTTGAAAAGAGGATCGAGCGGATTCCAATGATAGTAAACACTAGGGTACCTAACATGTATTCTATATCTTAAGTTTGATATTTTTATTTTTGAAAAAAAAAGTTTGCAATGTTTCTGGCTGGGTAAACCAGTAAAGTAAGTAAATATACTCGATACGAAGGCCTTCAAAACACAATGATATATTTAATACAATGTCCTGAAATTTGTTACACGGATTTATATGGTTTTAAATGCTAAACCCTCTGAAAATCAGAACATTCCAATAAAGAGATCTCGCGGAAAAAACACTTTGAAAAATATCCATTTTGCGACTTACGACTCGTTTTCCTGAACCCCGGGCCTGAACCCCTTCTCATATGCCCTTAATATGCATAATCTAGCTCTCTTCTCCCCCTGCTCCACACTATTACACTACACATACCAGCATATAAATGACTGCCACACTAGTAGTGGTTGTTATGCAAACTTTTTTCCCTTTCATTTCTAACGATAACAAGCTCATACTGTCCACGTGTAATGAAGATTGATCAGTGTAAATATCTTTGGCTTTTTCTGCTTATGTTGGGAGGAAAAATGCTTGCTATTAACGTGTGTGTTATCGCATTAGCTGCTGTTCAGACCACTGAGGGAGAAGCTCTGTCTATACCAGGGTCAGATTTTCAGAAAATGTACAATTGGCAGCTGTACAAATTTAGTAAATTTAGTAAAGTCCGCTAAATTAGGCTGCAATTTGGCAAATACTAGGTAAATTTGAGTATATTAGGCATTGCATTGATTCTAGCAATCTGTTTGGTTAGGTTGAATTGCTTTTTAAACTTGATTTTCGTCTGAAATGTGGGTTATTTGAGAGGATTGGTGAAGGTTAATTGTACATTTTCTGAAAATCTGACCCATTATATATACGTATATGTAAATGTGTTTCTAGAAGGAAAACTAATAAAGACTATCATATTTGAAGACTTTCTAATGATAATCCCTTGTCTCTGCTACATATCTATCATAATAAAAAGGCTTTGAATATACACAGAGGGTCGTCAGGAAGGCTGACATGTTTCCATAACACAAGCCTCCATATTTCCCACCATGCATTTGGTTTTCATAGGTAATTTATACAAGCTATTGGTGAAAAGATCCTTGCAATTCTCGATAGAAATGTTGCTAGATATTTGTGTGTCAGATATCATCAGAATTAATAGACATAGTCACATGTGCAGTGGCACATGCAAATCCCCCATTGTTTCTTTAAGGCATTGTACCTCACAAGATCAAGTGCAATATGCGATTTGGGTAAAGTCGCCGGATAATGTACAATTCAACTTCACCAATCCTCTCAAATAAACCAAATTTAAGACAGAAATCAGTTTCAAAACTCAGTTCAACATAACCAAACAGATAATATGAATCAAGGCAATACCAAATTTACACAGATGTACCTAGTGTTGACGATTCTTCAGTCTAATTTAGCAGAATGTACTAAAAGTGTTGATCTGCTAATTGTACATTTTCTGTAAATCTGAGCCAGGTGTGTTTTAGATGTGGCTGAGACATATGGGTGTGTGTTTTATAACCAAACTTCTAATAATTATCAGGTCGATTTGTCTGATTACAGTGATTGATGTCTCGGGAACATTAATGTATTTTAATGAGCAATTAAAGGTTGTTGATTTAATTGGTTATTCATCTCTGTTACATGGAATAAGGCTATGACGTTGGATATTTTTATACGACACCACTAACAGTGGCTATATCTTAGCACATTCTATAATGATTACAGAATTATGCAGTCCAGTCCCACATCCTCAAACCAGATAAGAATGGTATGTCAGTGGTTGGACGCCTACTTCGCTAATCGGTTTCCTGCTAGATGTTCTAATGGGATTATAATGAAATTTTGTGGTCTTAATGGAATTATAATGACACTTTGTGGTTATAGGCGAGAGGCTTTCCCTTTGCTTGAAGGGACTCTGATCTTTGGGTCTAGGTTGTATGTGTTCGATAAGGAAAATAAGCTATATATATCATGAGTATGTGTTAAACTTAGTTCTTGACTATTTTGTCAAACACATGTTTAGCACGAAATTAGTGACAATGTATGAATTTAATCTTTTCTCAGACATTTTACAACTCTCACAACTCAAATAGTTCCCTGTGAAACAGGATCTTAAGACAGAGTCAGATTTTCAGAAAATGTACAATCTTCAGAGCTACACTTTTAGTAAATTCTGCTAATTCAGACGGAAAAATGGCCAATACTAGGGAAATTCGAATATATTTGGCATTGCTATGATTCTAGCAATCTGTTTGGTTAGGTTGATCTGTATTTTGAACCTGATTTTCTTCTTAAATTTGGGTTATTTGAGAGGATTGGGGAAAGCGAATTGTACATTTTCTGGCGACTTCACCCAAAAGGCATCTCAGATGGAGTGCAAGCCCCTTTTAATTGAGCGCTCTGGGCTATAAATGCGGCGTTCAGGAGATGTATAGAGGTGGTTTCCGGTTGTGCAAATAGCAGAATCGTGGACGTAATACATGGGGTACAAAATAAGAAAAGACAAATGAATGAAAGCTATTAAAAATATTGCTATGGTGTTGGCCGCGGGTATTGTACCCACTGTTATACTGCAGAGGTGACAGCGTGGACTGCCACCATTTACCATACAATGCCTCCCACTTTTTCTCACAGACAATAGTGAGATTCAGCAAGTCTAATCTCTATACCTAAACCTAACGCATCCGTATCTCTGATCGTATTCGTCAAAAGGAAGAAAGGTTTGGCAACATATAGCGGGAAAAATGTAACATAACATATCAAGCAAAATGTCGCATCTCAGAATTTATTTTTCATACATAAAAATGCGACGTAATTCAGAAAATAGACATGGATACGGTTACGTAATTGAGATACGATTGCTTGGAGAAACTCCCTAGTATGGACTTCCACCATTTACTACAATACAATGCCATCCACTTTTTCTCACATATTCTGAGGGGTAGCGCCCAATAGGGAATTTGCATGTGCCACTACGCATGTCTATTACAGTGTACCCTGGGATGGATTGTGATGAAATATTAAGCAACAATTTTATCGAAAATTGCAAGAATGTTTTCACAAATATCAAAGCTTGTAAAAAATGATCTATGAAAAGCGAATGCATGATGAGAAAGATGAAGACTTGTGCTATGGAAACATGTAAAACACATGTATTTTGACATTACAGCATCGATAAATATCCCATGCAGAACATGGCATGCTTTCTTTAGATTTTAGACTGTACCATTAGTCCCATAATTCTATTCCATGCGAAACAAGATTCACAAAGGTCAAAAGTGGATAACCAGGTATCGCAGTTTATGAAAGTATTTAAAAATATATAACATCAAGAGTGAAATGTATTTAAAGATTAATCTAATTTTCTTTTTTTCCCCGCCACAGTGCATTTTATTTTTTATTTTTGTTACGTCTGGGGTGTAGGAGTTAAAAGACACAAGAAAATATAAAAAAAAAACACTACAAAACATACAGGGACGTAGAGTAGTTTTGCTTTTAGAAGAAGGCAGTCTAATCTGAATAAAAAAAGATTCAAAATGGCGGCTAGGCAAATCCCCTATAGCTATCTGCTGCATTGAGTGCGTGAATACAGACTGTGCTTACTATAGTGGGGTGGCAAGCAGGAGGGGGAGACAAAGCAGGGGTATTATCACCACTGATCCAGCCTTTATATTCCACTCGCCTCTTGCTCCAGTGTATGATTCCCTCTACCCATGCATCGCAGACATCGCGGCCAGCATTTGAAGGAGGCTTTGGTCACCGTCGCCACTTTGGCTGGACTTAGATGGAAGTGCTGGTGATGGGGGTGTAATGGGATGGAGGAGGAGGGAGAGGAGGAGGAGGAGGGAGAGGAGGAGGAGGGAGAGGAGGAGGAGGGAGAGGAGGAGGAGGGAGAGGAGGAGGAGGAGGGGGAGGGAGAGGAGGAGGAGGAGGGAGAGGAGGAGGAGGAGGACGAGGAGGGGGGGCAGGAGGAGGGGGAGGAGGAGGAGGAGGAGGAGGGAGAGGAGGAGGAGGAGGAGGGGGAGGGACAGGAGGGGGAGGAGGAGGGAGAGGAGGGGAGGAGGGGGAGGAGGGGGAGGAGGAGGTGGAGGAGGAGGGGAAGGGACAGGAGGGGGAGGAGGAGGGAGAGGAGGAGGAGGAGGGGGAGGAGGAGGAGGAGGGGGAGGAGGAGGTGGAGGAGGAGGGGGAGGGGGGGGACGAGGAGGAGGGAGAGGACGAAGAGGAGGGGGAAGAGGAGGGGGAAGAGGAGGGGGGAAGAGGAGGGGGAAGAGGAGGGGGAAGAGGAGGGGGAAGAGGAGGAGGAAGAGGAGGAGGAAGAGGAGGAGGAAGAGGAGGGGGAAGAGGAGGGGGAAGAGGAGGAGGAAGAGGAGGAGGAAGAGGAGGAGGAAGAGGAGGGGGAAGAGGAGGAGGAAGAGGAGGAGGAAGAGGAGGAGGAAGAGGAGGGGGAAGAGGAGGAGGAAGAGGAGGAGGAAGAGGAGGAGGAAGAGGAGGAGGAAGAGGAGGAGGAGGAAGGGGAGGGACTGGAGGAGAAGGAGGGACAGGAACAGACGGAGGGACAGGACAAGAAGGAGGAGGAGGTACAGGAGGAGAAGGAGGGGGAGAAGGAGGAGGAGGTACAGGAGGAGAAGGAGGGGGAGAAGGAGGAGGAGGTACAGGAGGGGAAGGAGGAGGAGGTACAGGAGGAGAAGGAGGGGGAGAAGGAGGAGGAGGTACAGGAGGGGAAGGAGGAGGAGGTACAGGAGGAGGAGGAGGGGGAGAAGGAGGAGGAGGTACAGGAGGGGAAGGAGGAGGAGGGGGACAGGACGAGGAGGAGGAGAAGGAGGAGGAGGGACAGGAGGAGAAGGAGGGGGAGGTACAGGAGGGGAAGGAGGAGGAAAAGTAGGAGGGGGACAGGACAAGAATGAGGAGGAGGGACAGGAGAAGGAGAAGGAGGAAAGGGATAGGAGGAGAAGGAGAAGGAGGAGGTACAGGAGAACGAAGAGGAGAACGAGGAGGGGGACAGAAGGAGAAGGAGAAGAAGGAGGAGGAGAAGGAGGAGGAGAAGGAGGAGGAGAAGAAGGAGGGGGAAAGGAGGTGAAGGAGAAGGAGAAGGAGGTACAGGAGAAGGAGGAGGAGAAGGAGGAGGGGGACAGGAGGTGAAGGAGAAGGAGGTACAGGAGGAGAAGGAGGAGGTACAGAAGGAGGAGGAGAAGAAGGAGAAGAAGAAGGATAAATATAAATGCGGACTTGTATCAAGCAAATAGCGAAAACAACCGGATAAAATCCTCCAAAAATCATTGGTCAAATGACTTTTTAGATAAGAACGAACTGATCAATGTTAACTGAGAGTGTATATGGGCCAGATTTTCAGAAAATGTACAATGGACAGCTGTACACAAATTTTAGTAAATTCTGCTAAATTAGGCTACAATCTGGTCAATACTAGGTAAATTGGAGTATATTCAGCATTGCATTGATTCTAGCAATCTGTTTGGTTAGTTTGAACTGTGTTTTGAACTTTATTTTCGTCTGAAATTTGGGTTATTTGAGAAGAATGGCGAAGTTGAATTGTACATTTTCTGAAAATCTGACCCATATGTGAGATTGAGAGCGTAAACATGATAAAATGACAATCTCTTGTAATTAGACCAGCAGACATGTTTACCATGTTTAGGAGGACGTTTCCAAATTACGGCGACTCCCTTGAGCCCCAAGATCGAAATCACCCAGGAACTTGAAAGAGTTGTAAAATGCTCAAGGGGGGTAACCGCGTTTCAGTTGCTGATTTCAAAACAACATTATTTATGAGCAATATTTCTTTTAATTCAACTCCCATTGACTGACGACTACGATACCTTAAAGAAGCATTTGCTCCACAAAGGACCGCAAACAGTTATGTTTTCGTTACGGTTTTAAAGGTACACACTCTAGGTCCAAACCCTCAGATCAGATATGAATGGTATGTCAGTGATTGGACGCCTTCTTCGCTAATCGATTTTCTGGCCTAGGACTCATCATTTTAATGGGATTATAATGCCATTTTGCAGTCTTAATGGAATTATAATGACACTATGCAGTTTGAGGCGAGAGGCTTTCCCTCAGTTTGAAGGGACTCTCTCAACTTTGGGCCTAGACTGTACTGTACATAGTCGCCAATGAATGGGAGACACATCGCTTTAATGGGAATATAATGCCATTTTGCCGTCTTAATGGAATTACAATGGCATTTTGCAATTTCAGGCGAGAGGCTCTCCCTCGGTTTGAAGGTACTCTCTTAACTATGGACCTATAGACTGTACCGTACGTAGTCGCCACTGAATGGGAGTTGTACGCAAAGAAATATAGGCAGTAAATGGTTATTTGAGGAGGGTTTAACGGCGACTAAACGTATACGGCCGAGCGGTTCTGCTGACTCGAACAGGCCTGGGGTGATGTGCCTTGGACGTGGGTACTCCTGTAGGATTCATTGCCTTGACAGGAGGACATGTCTTTGCCATCTGTGCCCACTGCCAGAGGTTTTTGATCCTAGGCTCGTTTGACCAGGCACCACTAGGGGGAAGCAGCGTTAATAGTGGTCACGTGTATGCCCTCGTGACCTTAACGATCACGTGGATAATTTGGCGGGATCTCGGCATGATCCGAGACTTTTGATCCTGGCTCCTCCCTGCTACAAGGGCTTGCGTGAGACGTTCTCTGGACGCTCTGTTCGATATATGGGTCAGATTTTCAGAAAATGTACAATTCAACTTCGCCAATCCTCTCAAATAACCGATAATTAAGACAAAAATGAGGTTCAGAACTCAGTTCAACATAACCAAAGAGATAGTTTGAATCAAGGCAATGCCAAATACACTCAGATATACCTAGTATTGACCATTTTTCAGTCTAATTTAGCAGAATTTACTGAATGTGTAGAGCTGCCGGTTGCACATTTTCTGAAGATCTGACCCATATACATGTACTGCTCTTCCTCCTCCAGTAGCCTCCAGAAGCAAGGGTAAGTGCATGAAGGAGGAGAAATGGTTGCATGACATCTGGGCTAGAATCGAGAAACAATATTCTCCAGTCCAGATTCCTATGATAGCAAACAGTAGGGCATCTAAGAAGTGTTTCTATATTCTAAGTTTGATATTTCTATTTTGGAAAATAAAGTTTGCAATATTTCTGGATGGGCTATATTACCAGTAAAGGAACTAAATCTACTCCATAGGATGATCTTTGAAACGCACGGATATATTTATTACACATTCCAACAAAGAGATCTTGTGAACACCTTATTTTGAAAAATATCAATTTTGCGGCGTAATTGTGACTCATTTTCCTGAAACACATCACAACTGTTTTCTCCCTGGGAGCTACAGGAGCCATAATTACAAGTAGTTACGAGTCAGATTTTCAGAAAATGCACGATCTTAGAATCTACACATCTCTTAAAATCTGCTAAATTATAGTGAAAAATGATAAATACTAGGTATATCTGAGTGTATTCTATAGTGTATTGTATTCATTCAATAAATCTGTCTGGTTATGTTGAACTGTATTTTGAGCCTAATTTTCTTCTTAAATTTGGGTTATTTGAGAGGATTGGTGAAGGTCAATTGTACATTTTCTGACGATCTGACCCTTATAATTGATAACAATAGCAACGTTTCGTTTTTATACATAGAATTAGCAATGAGCACAATGTTTCAATGAGGCTTAATCAAGGGCATTGCTAATGCGAGATTCTAACTGAAATACAGGCGAGCTTGCACAGAATTGTATTTGTGGGTCAGATTTTCAGAAAATGTACAATTGGCAGCTGTACACATTTAGTATATTCTGTTAAATTAGATTGAAAAATGGCCAATACTGGGTAAATTCAAGTATATTCTGCATTGCATTGATTCTAGCAATCTGTTTGGTTAGGTTGAACTGTATTTTGAACTTTATTTTCGTCTGAAATTCGGGTTATTTGAGAAGATTGGCGAAGTTGAATTGTACATTTTCTGAAAATCTGACTCATGTACATACAGTACATACACAGTCTATTATGTAAGATAACTTGGCAAGTAGGGTTACAATAAACATCCTAGACATATAATCTACATGAACTGTACGTGTTCCTTCTAGATAACCCAAGTGCATTATAGGGGTGAAATCGCCAGAAAATGTACAAATTGCTTTCAGCAAATCTCTCAAATTTCCCACATTTAAGTCAGAAATTAGGTTCGAAATATAATTCAACTTAACCAACACATTAATTGAATCCCCCAATACCAAATATACACAGATATACCTAGTGTTTTATCATTTTCTAGCCTTATTTAGCAGAATTTACTAAATGTGTAGAGCTGCCAATTGTACATTCTCTGAGAATCTGACCCATATATGTTATTTAGATAACCCAAGTGCATTATACATACCGTATACGTAAGGGGGCTTAGCTTCCTTTCCAAAACAGATAAGGGAAAAGGTGAGGGGAAAGGCTTAGAGGGTGGGGCAGATATGAGGGTCTCTGTTATACAGTCCAGGCCCAAACCCTCAGATCAGATAAGAATTTTATGTCAGTGATTGAACGTCTACTTCGCTAATCGGTTTCCTGGCTTAGGACTAGACTTTCTAGTGGAATTATAATGACATTTTGCGGTTTTAATGGGATTATATTGGCACTTTGCGATTTGAGGCGAGAGGCTTTCCCTCAGTTTGAAGGGACTCTCTCATCTTTGGGCCTAGACTGTATGGTAGGGATAGGTATAAGGGTTGCGCTCCCATAAGTCTAGGCTCAGAGTTCCCCAGACCAGATAAGAATGGTTGGTATGTCAGTGAGGCTTTCCCTCAGTTTGAAGGGACTCTCTCATCTTTGGGCCTAGAAAGTGTACGACCCTTCTCGTCTCTTTACGATGGTCCTGGGTATGACCATAAATTAAAAGTGCCTTCCTTCTCTTTTTCACTTGTCTCTCTCTCTCCCTTCTTCTCTATCTCTATTTCCTGGGTATGATAATAAACTGCCTCCCTTTCAGCTCTCCCGCCCTTGATATAACCTTCAATGTGTTGATAAGGGCGTAAAGCAACCAAACGCACTCCATGTCTCCCTTTCAACTCTCCAGCCCTTGATATAACCATATTAAATGTGTTGATAAGGGCGTAAAGCAACCTATCTCACTTACTCACTCCCTCTCAGCTCTCCCGCTCTTGATATAACCATATAAAATGTGTTGATAAGGGCATAAAGCAACCAATCTCACTCACTTACTCACTCCCTCTCAGCTCTCCCGCTCTTGATATAACCATATAAAATGTGTTGATAAGGGCATAAAGCAACCAATCTCACTCACTCACTCACTCACTCTCAGCTCTCCCGCCCTTGATATAACCTTCAATGTGTTGATAAGGGCGTAAAGCAACCAAACTCACTCCCTGCCTCCCTCTCAGCTCTCCCGTCCTTGATATAACCATATTAAATGTGTTGATAAGGGCATAAAGCAACCAAACTCACTCACTCACTCCCTCTCAACTCTCCCGCCCTTGATATAACCATATTAAATGTGTTGATAAGGGTGTAAAGCAACCAAACTCACTCCCTGCCTCCCTCTCAACTCTCCCGCCCTTGATATAACCATATTAAATGTGTTGATAAGGGTGTAAAGCAACCAAACTCACTCCCTGCCTCCCTCTCAACTCTCCCGCCCTTGATATAACCATATTAAATTTGTTGATAAGGGCGTAAAGCAACCAATCTCCCTGCCTCCCTCTCAGCTCTCCCGCCCTTGATATAACCATATTAAATGTGTTGATAAGGGCGTAAAGCAACCAATCTCACTCACTCACTCTTCTCCCTCTCAGCTCTCCCGCCCTTGATACAGCCATATTAAATGTGTTGATAAGGGCATAAAGCAACCAATCTCACTCACTCACTCACTCACTCACTCTTCTCTTTACGTCACACCAGGCGTTCCTTCCCCCACATGCCCCTCAATAAATGTCCATTGTTTGCCATGTGTTATTGACAGTGTGCGGAGCATGGATATAACAAAAGGGAAACCCAATACATCATTTGTGGTGCGAAACATCTTGGAACCTGTGAGGTCCCTATCTGGGTGAGATCTTCAAAAAATGTACAATTCAACTTCGCCAATCCTCTCAAATAACCCAGATTTTAGACTAAAATAGACTTCAACCTAACCAAACAGATTGCTAGAATCAATGCAATGCCGAATATTCTCGAATTTACCTAGTATTGACCAAATTCCAATTTAATTCAGCAGATTTTACTAAATGTGTATAGCTGCCAATTGTATATTTTCTGAAAATCTGACCTATCTGCTGGAGACTGTGATATGAGGAATGGTCTGGTCTGGGAGTGTGTGCAAAAACCAAGGCCATCTGGCATGTGAGAGTTGGGTATACCCCCCCCCCCCCTCGAAGTACTGTTATACGTCCCGCTTCCACTGAACCGATTATGTATACCTTAAATGGGTGAATCACCAGAAAATGTACAATTCGCCTTCACCAATCGTCTCAAATAACCCAAATTTAAGACACAAATTCAGTTCAAAATTCAGTTCAATATAACTCATTGCTAGAATCAAGGCAATGCCGAATATGCTCAGATATGCCTGGTGTTTACATTGTTCCGTATAATTTAGCAGAATTTACTAAGTATGTACAGCTGTCAACAATTTTGTAGATTATCTGAAGATCTGACCCAAATTGAAAATCCAAAACCTCAGATCTTCTCTATCCAAAACGTCTTCTCTATTCAGAATCTCTGATCTGCTCTATTCAAAACCTCTGATCCTTTATGTTGAACATTGAACATTGCCCAACTTCTAATTGCTAAATATTTGTTACCACTGCTGTGGAGTATTTTATTCCTTTACCGCTGTTTCACCCATTGCTGTGCATTTACTGTGACTTGTGACACATCACACTGAGCAAGCCGGACCTCCTTGCTTCACTTAAGGGTGATCTCCACTGGCTGCGGTAAGCCCTGCGGTAATCTCTGCGGTAAGCCTTGCGATGGTGCTGTGTTGTTGAGAAGTGGCGAGTTCCTGCCTACATGGTTCACTGACCATATAGGCAATTAACGACCTCGTCATTCCTCACCACCTACAGGACCAGCACAAACCATGGCAAGGCTTACCGTAGAACTTACCGCAGCCAGTGGAGACCACCCTTAAGTCTATATGAACTACTATTCTGATATGATCGTGTTTCTTGTATTGCTGCTGTCACTATAAATACCAATGTTTTACCTTTATATTACAGGTGAGTTATTCCTTCTTGTGTGGTGAGTACAACACAGACATTGACACCAACTCATAGAGTAACTCAGTAAGTAATGTTAATGCTTCAATTAACCTACATCAGGTGTTATATTGTACGGGCCATAGTGCTACATGACCCAGGCAGGAACTCATAGAGTAACTCAGTAAGTAATGTTAATGCTACAACACAGACATTGACACCAACTCATAGAGTAACTCAGTAAGTAATGTTAATGCTACAATTAACCTACATCAGGTGTTATGTTATCCGACACATGTGTATTTTTACAAGTGGTGTAACACTAATACCTAGGTCGGTAACTACCGTTTTTAGCTTACAAATTCTATCTAATATCTATATTTTTGTCAGGTTAACCGTTCTAAGTATTCCAATATTAAATACATGAGTTATCACTATGTATAATACCTCATTAGCTCTACCTGTGATTGGACAGGGCGGATCAGCCAATGGGCGACCTCCACCTGGTTAGTTGAAGAGACGTAGAGGTAACATGAAATGCATTGAAAAATGAATATTTAGTAATCTAATATAGGTATTCATATATGGGTCAGATTTTCAGAAAATGTACAATTGACCTTCACCAATACTCTCAAATAACCCACATTTAAGACAAAATTGAGCTTCAAAATGCAGTTTAACATAACAGAACTGATACTTTAAATCAATGCGATACCAAACATAATCAGATAGACCCGGTATTCGTCATTTTTCAGCCTAATTTAGGAGCACTTTCTAAATGTATAGAGCTGCCAATTGTACATTTTCTGAAAATCTGACCCATATGGCACAATAAGGTATAACATATATCCCCAATTACTATAAATCACTCCACTGATGAAATATTAAAGATTTAGTATAAGCATGTATAGGGATACATCACAATGAAGTATAACAATAATTATTGGATGCAGAATATGCACTCGTTTGACCGTCTTTCCACCTGCCCGCCTTTGGGAAATTGTCTTAGTGGATATATAGGCTATATACTCGGCTTAGTGGATACAGGACATAACTCTGAGGTGGTACACATGATCAATAGCAAAGACTCGGGAGTTGGAAGTTCTTCTAGTGGGGCTGGTTTGGGGCAGCTGGAATTCCTATAACAATTCAATTCGACTAATTCTTTATTGCCAAAAATGTTACATGGATAAAAGGTAGTGAACCTATCCGGAGATCTCTTCCAGTTCATGCCTTCTTGTCAATCTTAGCTTATTTGTTTGTTTCCTAAAAAGAAATCACGAAGTACTACATTTCTAAGGCAAAATAAGAACAACATTTACTACCTATAGGCAATCGGTCCTATCAATTTAAAAGGCAGTCCTGCAGTCACGTATCTTTATTGTGTTTTTTGACATGAAAGATATATACACTCTTGGTCCAAACCCTCAGATCAGAGATAAGAATTGGATGACAGTCAGCCTACTTCGCTAATTGGTTTCCTGGCCTAGAAACCGGCGTTTTAATAGGAACATAATGACATTTTGCGGTCTTAATGGAATTATAATGGCACTCTGCGGTTTGAGGTGAGGGTTTTCTCTTCGTTTGAAGGGACTCTCTCAACTTTAGGCCTAGACTGCATATTGCTTGAAAAACGCCTCTGGTTAATTAGGCTTTGTGGAATTGTACCAGCCATATGCATTTCTCTTGTAAAAAACACAATAAAGATATCTAAATGCAAGACAGCCTTTTAATCACCGATGTTTATTAGTATGAAAGAATGACAAAACGATGTACCACTGCCTCACTTTCCACTCCATGCACTAATAGGGTCAGATTTTCAGAAAATGTACAATTCAACTTCACCAATCTTCTCCAATAACCCAAATTTCAGACGAAAATAAAGTTCAAAATGCAGTTCAAACTAACCAAACAGTTTGCTAGAATCAATGCCATGTCGAATATACTCGAATTTACCTAGTATTGGCCAAATTGCAGCCTAATATTGCAGAGTTTACTAAATGTATACAGCTGCCAGTTGTATATTTCCTGAGAATCTGACCCAATAGCAGCAGGCGGGGCTGTGGGGTGGATTAGCCTCATATATACGATTAGATTGGGTGGAATCTAGAAACCAGGAAATGTGGGCTATTAT
Organism: Sthenelais limicola; assembly: GCA_942159475.1. Classification (NCBI taxonomy): domain Eukaryota; kingdom Metazoa; phylum Annelida; class Polychaeta; order Phyllodocida; family Sigalionidae; genus Sthenelais; species Sthenelais limicola. The sequence goes on from OW804099.1 coordinate 94,070,215, forward strand.
CTAAACACACGTCAGCAACATTTGGGACAGATTCCCTGAAAATGTACAATTGGCAGCTCTATACATTTAGTAAATTCTTCTAAATATGGCTGGAAAATGGTCAATACTACAGGTGTATCTGTGTAGATGGGTCAGATTTTCAGAAAATATACAATTGGCAGCTGTATACATTGAGTAAATTCTGCTGAATTAGATTGGAATTTGGTCAATACTAGGTAAATTCGAGAATATTCGGCATTGCATTGATTCTAGCAATCTGTTTGGTTAGGTTGAACTCTATTTTAGTCTAAAATCTGGGTTATTTGAGAGGATTGGCGATGTACATTTTTTGAAAATCTGACCCATATATTTGATATTGGGGGGATTCAAACAATGTGTTGGATAAGTTGAACTATATTTCGAACTTGATTTCTGTCTAAAATTTGGGTAATTTGAAACATTTGCTGAAAGTGAATTGTGCATTTTTTGACGATTTCACCTATTCAGTATTGGACGTGGGAGACATGCAGTTAGAGAGCTGTCTATGGGTCAGATTTTCAGAAAATGCACAATCTACAGTTCTACATATTTATCAAATTCTGCTGAATTAGAGTTAAAAATCATAAACAGTGACTATATCTGAGTGTATTCTGTATTGTATTCATTCAATAAATCTGTCTGGTTATGTTGAACTGTATTTTTCACCTAATTTTCTTCGTAAATTTGGCTAATTTGAGAGGATTGGTGAAGGCCAATAGGGGAGTTGCATGTCTCACTGCACATGTCTACTGCAGTGCATGCTGGGATGGATTCTGTTGAAATCTGACATACACATATTTGGCAACATTTTGATCGAAAATTGCTATAATGTTTTCACCAATATCCTAGCTTGTATTAATGATCTATGTAAGCCAAATGCATGATGGGAAAGGTGAGGACATGTTTCATTGAAACATTATATAAAATATAGATATTGACATTAGAGAATTAATACATATTCCATGCTGAACATGGGATATTCTCCATAGATTTTACACTGTACCATATAGTCCCATAATTCCATGCAAATCAAGATTCAAAATAGCGGCTATGCAACTCCCCCATTATACACTTTCTGACGATCTGACCCATCTGCGGTGCGAGGCCTGGAGTTAGAGAGCTGTCTATATGTGGCTGGAAACATGGCCAGGATCCCATCCAAATATTTACCCATTTATACTTCAACGAGCCGTGCGCAACTCTTACGAGCAGCGCCAAAATAAATTGACACCGCTTCTCAAATTGAGCTTCATTAAGCTAGCGATAGATAGATAGAATCTTGGTGCTGGATGCTTTGAGAGAATCAGAACCTTCTCCAAATTTCGAAAATGTTTCTGTGTGAAAGATTGAAGAAATAGAATAAACAGTCATAGTATGGGAATTTAATGTACAGTCTAGGCCCAAAGATGAGACAGTCCCTTCAAACGAAGGGAAAGCCACTCGCCTCAAACCGTAAAGTGCTATTATAATTCCATTAAGACCGCAAAATGTCATTATAATCCCATTAGAACGCCTAGTCCTAGGCCAGAAGACCAATTAGCAAAGTAGACGTCCAATCACTGACATACCATTCTTATCTGATCTGAGGGTTGGGGCCCGGACTGTGTAAGACTTTTCTATGAATGTCATTATACGAAGTCCCTATGAATTTAATGTGAAGTCCCTTTGAATATGTGATGTTTGTCAGAAAATGAGTCACAAGTCGCAAAAAAATGAATTTTGAGATATCATCGCATTTGAAAAGATGAGATCAAGCCGATCCCAATGATAGTAAACACTGGAATACCTAATATGTATTTCGATATTTTAAGTTTGATTTTTTTGTTTTTGAAAAAAAGTTTGTAATGTTTCTGGATGGGTAATTGACAGTAACATGAAGACATACTCATAGTGTGGGAACTTAATGTAAGAGGTCCCTATGAATGTCGTGTACGAAGTCCCTATGGATTTGAAGTGAGAAATCGTTCTGAATATGTGATGTGTGTCAGGAAAATGATTTATAAGTCGCAAAAATATTAATTTTGAGATATCATCATACATGTGAAAAGATGAGATCAAGCCGATTCCAATGATAGTAAAGAGTAGGACATGTAATAAGTATTTCTATATTCATATATGCATGGACACAAGGGAGAGATTTCTTAATAGTCACTCGATCACTACAGTAAAGTAGGTAAATTTAGTTATATATATTCCTTAGGGTAAGCTCAGATATGCATGGATATCTTAAATACACTGTCTTCAAATTTGGTACATGGGTCAGATTTTCCGAAAATGTACAATTGTCAGCTGTACACATTTAGTAAATTCTGTTAAATCAAGCTGCAATTTGGTCAATACTAGGTTTATCCGAGTATATTTGGCATTGCATTGATTCTAACAATCTGTTTGGTTATGTTGAAGTGTGTTTTGAACTTTGTTTTCGTCTGAAATCTGGGTTATTTGAGAGGATTGGTGAAGGTGAATTGTACATTTTCTGAGAATCTGACCCACATAGATCTATTCATGCTATTAGTAAGCGCTAAGCACACCAAGAATGGAACATTCTGAGCAAGGGTTCCTGTTGATAAATCACTTTGGACTCTTTGACTTGTGACTCATTTGTGATGTGTTTCAGGAAAATGAGTCACAAGTCGCAAAAAATAGATTTTGAGATACCATTATATTTGAAAAGATGAGATCAAGCCGATTCCAATGATAGTAAACAGTCTAATAATCTAATAAGTATTTCTAGATTTTAAGTTTGATATTTTCGTTTTTGAAAAAAGAAGTTTCCAATATATCTGGGGGTCAATAAACAGTAAAGTAACTAAATGTAGTCCATATAAGGACCTTTAAAACAAAAGGATATATTACATAGATTGTCATGTAATTTGATACATCGATTGATATAGCTATAAGTGATCAACCCACCAAAAATGATAAAATTCCAATCATGTGATCTTGTGAAAAAAACATTTTGAAAAATATCAATTTTGCGATTTATGACTCATTTTCCTGAAACACATCACATTTTTGTAACACATCACACTGTTTAATATTTTATGGCCAGCATAACATATCGACCTGCTTCATGGCGAGCCTTGCTTTTTGTATTAATAGGGATTAGGGTTTGGGAGGCGAATGTGTCAGGTTTTAATAAAAGGACGGGGGGCAGAACTGTCTTCTCATCTTCAAATATTCAATATAATTCTGAACATTTATTATTCAACAAACTGCATTAAGCTTTAGAGAACATTCTCCTTCTGAGTGTGACAGCCGAGATATGACATTTGAATACACATTATTATGGATTGAAATGCGTTACGATGATTGCGAATGAAACCTGGGGGTATTGCCTTTATAATTTGATAACTAATCCAGTCTAAGTCCAAACCTTCAGCTCAGATAAGAATGGTATGTCAGTCATTGCATCCCTAGTTCGCTAATCGGTTTCCTGGCCTAGGAATAGGCGTTCTAATTTGAATATAATGACAAGTTGCGGTCTTAATGGAATTATAATGGCACTTTGGCGATTTGAGGCGAGAGGTTTTCCCTACGTTTGAAGGGACTCTCTCCTCTTTGGGCCTAGACTGTATTGCTTTTATGAATTCATAACCGATCGCTAAGTGGGTGAAATCATCAGAAAATGTACAATTCACCTGCACCAATCCTCTCAAATAACCCACATTTCAGACGGGAAAAAAGTTCAAAATAGACTTCAAGCTAACCCAACAGATTGCTAGTATCAATGCAATGCCGAATATACTCCAATTTACCTAGTACTGGCCAAATTGCAGCCGAATTTAGCAGAATTTACTACATGTTCACAGCTACCAACTGTACATTTTCTGAAATTCTGACCCAAGTATGGGACCACGGTACAGTCAATGCTGGCAGTGCGTCTCCATAAATAAAGATAATTTGATGGGTGCTGTAATGTACATTATAGGCACATTAGGATGCCGGGCGTGGAGAAGGAGTTAGCGTGATCATTAATCTTGTTCTCAGACTGCTACAGATTGCCTTTATAAATTAATATTTCATCTTCTGGCCGCTGGTTAGGTCCATGTATATAGTCCCGCCTACACAACACTTCCATTAGGGATTCAACATGTTAAACTCTTATCTCAATCTATCACCAGACTCAGAGTCTGAGTGATTTCTATCCACTGCCCGAGTGCATGCAGTGAATTCAATAGGGGATTTGCATGTCTCACTGCGCATGTCTACTGCAGTGCATGCTGGGATGGATTCTGATGAAATCTGACACAAATATTTAGCAACATTTTAATCGAAAATTGCAAGAATGTTTTCACCTATATCCTAGCTTTTATAAATGATCTATGAAAACCAAATGCATGATGGGAAAGATGGGGACCTGTGTCATGAAAACATGTATAACACATGGATATTGACATTAGAACATTGATACTTATTACATGATGAACATGGCATGTTTTCTGTTGATTTTTCACTTTACCATTAGTCCCATAATTCAATGCGAATCAAGATTCAAAATGGCGGCTCTGCAACTCCCCTATTGTTAAAGACAGTATTTGTCCATATAATGATGTCTATAGATTGGAAAACAACTCATATCAGAAAGATATAGAGGTCTCACCGGCCGCCCTAAAACGATAGCTCTCTCCCATTTGGATTTATTTCCCCAAAAGCATTGTGATAGTGCATATAGGTCAGGTCGCCAGAAAATGTACAGTTCACCTTCACCAAATCTCTCAAATGACACAAATTTCAGACGAAAATAAAGTTCAAAATACAGTTCAACCTAACCAAACAGATTGCTAGAATCAACGCAATGCCGAATATACCCGAAAGTACCTTGTATTGACCAAATTGCAGCTTAATTGAGCAGAATTTACTACATGTGTACAGCTGCCAATTGTGCATTTTCTGAAAGTTTGACCCATATACGAACTGCATGATATGTCCGAATGTCAGATATAAAATTCATTCATTCTGATAGAACCTGTTGTCGCCGTTTATAACTATTCTTGCACATCGTGTCTTTACTTTAGTGACTTCTTCGGGATAGATTGAGTCATGGAAAGGCCTGCCGCACCTTTAGCCCGTTGCCCTTGCCATTTCCCTTTAGACAATGACCTTTCAAATATGTCCCTAACGAGATAATGCAGGGCGCATTTCTATGTGTCGAAGTCTCCCCTGAACTTTCCAGGATTGTGTTTTGTTCTCAATCCTCCATGAGCAGGAATCAATTACAAAATTGATTTACCATGTGATGTGTTACAGGAAAATGAGTCACAATTTGCAAAAGTGATATTAATCAAAGTGTTTTATTGACAAAATGAATGTGAGGAAATGTTGTTTTTATTTTTGGGGTGCTTATCTCCTTTTGTAGCATGATTACATGTACCAGATTTTAAGACTGGCTATCTGGTATATCCTTGCATTTTTATTGCAAGGTCATTATAGAGTATATTTGGCTGTGTTTCAGGAAAATGAGTCCTAAATCGCAAAATTGCTATGTTTCAAAGTGTTTTTTTCACAAGAACTCTTTACTGGAATGTTATGATATTTAAAGGGTTTAAAACTTATAGTGGTATAAATCCATGTAACAAATTCCGGGACATTGTATTCAATATATCCTTGCGTTTTGAAGGCCTTCATATGGACTATATTTAGTTACTTTACTGATAATTACCCATCCAGAAGGATTGCACACTTTTATTCAAAAAATAAAAATATCAAACATAAAATATAGAAATACTTCTCAAATGACCTTCATGTTTGCTATCATTGGAATCAGCTTGATGTCCTCTTTTCAAATATGGTGATCTCTCAAAATCCATATTTTTGCGACTTATGACTCATTTTCCTAAAACGGATCACATTTAGTTACTTTACTGGTAAAAGTAATGTCCAACCAGATATATTGCAAACTGTTTTTTCCAAACTAAAAATATCAAACTTAAAATTGCTATTGTAAATAACTCTAGAGACACTCGTTGACACATATTGTCAATAATTATTGTATGTAATACCAAATTGTATGTCCACTACTGTATTCGTTCCCAAATATAAAAGCTGCAAATCTATTGGAAAGATAAGAAAATATGGATTCACGCAGGCTATGGTATCTGTAGAACTACGATAGTAAGAGGACCTATATCCTCAGGATATTAAAACATTATCAAATTGTAAAGATCGTATAACCAAACGTATATGGGTCACATTTTCAGAAAATGTACAATTGGCAGCTCTACACATTTAGGAAATTCTGCTAAATTAGGCTGAAAAATGATGAATACTGGGTATATCTGAGTATATTTGGTTTCGCATTGATTTAAACTATCAGTTCTGTTATGTTAAACTGCATTTTGAAGCTCATTTTTGTTTTAAATGTGGGTTATTGGAGAGGATTGGTGAAGGCCAATTGTACATTTTCTAAAAATCTGACCCATATCTCACCAAACTCCCTTTAAATATATATATTACACAATAATAGCCGGGAATTTTCATATCCATCTCATCTCATGATTTGAGTAACTCATATAAACTCAAAAAACCTCCTCATGTAAATCGATAAAGTCATATAAAATGTCTCTTGTTATATTATAGAAGATAAGTTAAAAAGATCGGTTAAGAAATAATGTTATTTGAATTCTTCCCTGCAACAATGATATGTAATAGAATTGTTCAGGACATAACAAAAATCACAATTGATTTGTGAGAGTGTAACTGTTGTCTTTTGCTTGAATAAAAAACAAACGTTGGGAAAAAATATATAGAAGCAATTATTAAATTTCCAATGTTTACTATAATTGGAATCAGCTTGATCTCATCCTTTCAAATACGATGATAACTCATAGATAACCAACTAGGTTGATAATATAGGTAACTATTTACATTGATAATACATAACCAGGTTGATAATAGATAACCAACTAGGTTGATAATACATAACAAACTAGGTTGATAATACATAACCAACTAGGTTGATAATACATAACCAACTAGGTTGATAATAGATAACCAACTAGGTTGATAATAGATAACCAACTAGGTTGATAATACATAACCAACTAGGTTGATAATAGATAACCAACTAGGTTGATAATACATAACCAACTAGGTTGATAATACATAACCAACTAGGTTGATAATACATAACCAACTAGGTTGATAATAGATAACCAACTAGGTTGATAATAGATAACCAACTAGGTTGATAATAGATAACCAACTAGGTTGATAATAGATAACCAACTAGGTTGATAATGCATAACCAACTAGGTTGATAATAGATAACCAACTAGGTTGATAATAGATAACCAACTAGGTTGATAATAGATAACCAACTAGGTTGATAATGCATAACCAACTAGGTTGATAATACATAACCAACTAGGTTGATAATACATAACCAACTAGGTTGATAATGCATAACCAACTAGGTTGATAATACATAACCAACTAGGTTGATAATGCATAACCAACTAGGTTGATAATACATAACCAACTAGGTTGATAATAGATAACCAACTAGGTTGATAATGCATAACCAACTAGGTTGATAACAGATAACCAGCTAGGTTGATAATACATAACCAACTAGGTTGATAATACATAACCAACTAGGTTGATAACAGATAACCAACTAGGTTGATAATGCATAACCAACTAGGTTGATAATACATAACCAACTAGGTTGATAATACATAACTAACTAGGTTGATAATACATAACCAACTAGGTTGATAATGCATAACCAGCTAGGTTGATAATACATAACCAACTAGGTTGGTAATACATAACCAGCTGGGTTGATAACAGATAACCAACTAGGTTGATAATACATAACCAACTAGGTTGATAATACATAACCAGCTGGGTTGATAATACATAACCAACTAGGTTGATAATAGATAACCAACTAGGTTGATAATACATAACCAACTAGGTTGATAACAGATAACCAACTAGGTTGATAATAGATAACCAACTAGGTTGATAATGCATAACCAACTAGGTTGATAATACATAACCAACTAGGTTGATAATACATAACCAACTAGGTTGATAATAGATAACCAACTAGGTTGATAATGCATAACCAACTAGGTTGATAATACATAACCAACTAGGTTGATAATAGATAAACAACTAGGTTGATAATAGATAAACAACTAGGTTGATAATACATAACCAACTAGGTTGATAATAGATAACCAACTAGGTTGATAATAGATAACCAACTAGGTTGATAATAGATAACCAACTAGGTTGATAATGCATAACCAACTAGGTTGATAATAGATAACCAACTAGGTTGATAATAGATAACCAACTAGGTTGATAATAGATAACCAACTAGGTTGATAATGCATAACCAACTAGGTTGATAATACATAACCAACTAGGTTGATAATACATAACCAACTAGGTTGATAATGCATAACCAACTAGGTTGATAATACATAACCAACTAGGTTGATAATGCATAACCAACTAGGTTCATAATACATAACCAACTAGGTTGATAATGCATAACCAACTAGGTTGATAATACATAACCAACTAGGTTGATAATGCATAACCAGCTAGGTTGATAATGCATAACCAACTAGGTTGATAATACATAACCAACTAGGTTGATAATGCATAACCAACTAGGTTGATAATACATAACCAACTAGGTTGATAATGCATAACCAGCTAGGTTGATAATAGATAACCAACTAGGTTGGTAATACATAACCAACTAGGTTGATAATGCATAACCAACTAGGTTGATAATAGATAACCAACTAGGTTGATAATACATAACCAACTAGGTTGATAATACATAACCAGCTGGGTTGATAATACATAACCAACTAGGTTGATAATAGATAACCAACTAGGTTGATAATACATAACCAACTAGGTTGATAACAGATAACCAGCTAGGTTGATAATACATAACCAACTAGGTTGATAATACATAACCAACTAGGTTGATAATACATAACCAACTAGGTTGATAATACATAACCAACTAGGTTGATAATAGATAACCAACTAGGTTGATAATACATAACCAACTAGGTTGATAATAGATAACCAACTAGGTTGATAATACATAACCAGCTAGGTTGATAATAGATAACCAACTAGGTTGATAATAGATAACCAACTAGGTTGATAATACATAACCAACTAGGTTGATAATACATAACCAACTAGGATGATAATACATAACCAACTAGGTTGATAATACATAACCAACTAGGTTGATAATACATAACCAGCTAGGTTGATAATACATAACCAACTAGGTTGATAATACATAACCAACTAGGTTGATAATACATAACCAACTAGGTTGATAACAGATAACCAGCTAGGTTGATAATACATAACCAACTGGGTTGATAATACATAACCAACTAGGTTGATAATACATAACCAACTAGGTTGATAATACATAACCAACTAGGTTGATAATAGATAACCAACTAGGTTGATAATACATAACCAACTAGGTTGATAATACATAACCAACTAGGTTGATAACAGATAACCAACTAGGTTGATATTACATAACCAACTTGGTTGATAATACATAACCAACTAGGTTGATAATAGATAACCAACTAGGTTGATAATACATAACCAATTAGGTTCATAATACATAACCAACTAGGTTGATAATAGAAAACCAACTAGGTTGATAATAGATAACCAACTAGGTTGATAATACATAACCAACTAGGTTTATAACAGATAACCAACTAGGTTGATAATAGAAAACCAACTAGGTTGATAATAGATAACCAACTAGGTTGATAACAGATAACCAGCTAGGTTGATAATAGGTAACCAACTAGGTTGATAATACATAACCAACTAGGTTGATAATAGATAACCAAATAGGTTGATAATAGATAACCAACTAGGTTGCTTCTTTGACTCTTCAACTGATCTGAATAAGAAATCAGAGGAAATCAATCATGATTCAGCATACAGCCGTATGAGGGCGCTTGGCACTAACTTCAAAAGTGGGCATCAGTTTGATGTGCATTGGGGCATGGAGCTGTAAGATAAGGGGTTAGACTATCACGCCGCTTGAAGAAACGATGTCATTGTGAAGGTGGGCCCATATGGGTCAGATTCTCAGAAAATGCACAATCTACAGTTCTACACATCTATCAAATTCTGCTAAATTAGAGTGAAAATTGATAAATACTAGGTATATCTGAGTGTATTCTGTATTGTATTCATTCAATAAATCTGTCTAGATATGTTGAACTGAATTTTGAACCTAATTTTCGTCCTTAATTTGGGTTATTTGAGAGGATCGGTGAAGGTGAATTGTACATTTTCTGGCGACTTGACCCATGTGGCCCCAATTCTCGCGTGGAGGGAGAAGCAAAAAAAGTACAAAGCGATCAATAACCTTCCTGTAACAAGTGAGATAAAAGAGGAGGAGGCAAGAGGCATCAATGGAGGAGGGTGGTAGAGCCCAGTCACGACTCCAAGACCTGCCCGGCCAGATTCTCCATTGCCTGGGATCTCTTAAATCATATTATGTCTGCTTCTGTCACTGAATTTCGGTAAATTTGGTGTTAATTGCTCTTTATATGAACGATATGGTTTTAATTGATCTCATTTCAATGAATCATGATACCGATGAGAATCTGCGGAAGTATTCTTTATAATAATGATTTTTGTTATATTGCTAAGACAGAACAACTACGAAACAGAACAAAATAGGTAGTATACTTCAGATTATAATCTGGTCTTGCAGTGCATGCCTATAGACTACTCGGTTGACTATCTACTTTTGGGGGTTTAGAGGTTTAGGTGTTGGTGAGGGTTTATGGGTCAGATTTTCAGAAAATGTACATGTACAATCGGCAGATCTATACCTTTAGTAAATTCTGCTAAATTTGGCTGAAAAATGAAGAATACCGGGTATATCTGGCTATATTTGGTATCGCATTGATTTAAAGTATCAGTTCTGTTATGTTAAACTGTTTTTTGAAGCTCATTTATGTCTTAAATGTGGGTTATTTGAGAAGATTGGTGAAGGCGAATTGTACATTTTCTGAAAATCTGACCCTTCTATTGGTTTCTATTCTATAGCACCATCGAGGGTACCGTTTTCTAGCTAGTATGACCAAGAGCATCAATTAATTAATTAATCAATTAATTACCACATGAATATTGCTGTAGAACCTCCAGTTAGGCTGTGTATGATACAGTACTATAATATATTCCAATGGCACACGGCTCAAAGAGCATCGTGTCTCAGCAAAATAAATTGCAAGAAGATTAAATAACTTATAGAGAGAATGGAATGAGTCTGCAATAATTGAACATTTATTGGACGAGATTCGTCCGCATCAATTTTTTTGATTATTGCAGGCGAGTTCAATTCTATATTTATTATATGGGCATAAAACTTGGTGCATAAGTGGTCGACTTGGTGACGAAGTATTTATTACATAGTAGTTATTATCATATATTTCTAAGGTAAATGAAGTACAGTGAGATTTACTCGAATATAATTTTATTAACAAGGCAACGCCTCAATTAATCCATGGTGGACAGTGCGTTTTTTCATGTGAACTATTTAAATATTCTATTTGCCTTAAATGAATAAAAAAAAAGAAAAAAAAAGTAGTTCCTATTGTACTCGTACTATATGAATATTTTCATAGCCCCCCACTTATAGCACCTCTCATATGGAATGCGCATATAATAAAGAATATGAAGTGATTCCAATGACATCAGGTACATAATGTCCTTTGAATGAAACTCCTGAAAGTCACAAAAAGATACGCAGTGAAAGACCTGTTCATCACAGTAAAACGTGCTCTATCTTATCATCCATTATTGGAAAATAACAGAATGCAAACCAGATCAATCAAATAAATTAATGCACCAATCTAACGGTACATAAGTGTATGAGTGCTCCAATGGCATATATATACTGAAGAGATGCGTATAGCCATATATGGGTGAAATCGTGAGAAAATGTACAATTCGCTCTCACCAATCCTCTCAAATAACCCAAAATTAAGACAAGAGTGAGGTTCAAAACGCAGCTTAATATAACCAAACAGATTATTTGAATCAAGGCAATACCAAATATACACAGATATACTTAGTATTGACCATTTTCCAGCCTTATTTAGCAGAAATTACTAATTGTGTATAGCTGCCAATTGTACATTTTCTGAAGATCTGAGCCATAGTAGTTATAGGAAACGATTCTGGGAATGGAGAAATGGCTTTTGGTCCTTGAGTCAATATTGGATTCTCTAACTTTGTCTGTGAGTAAATATTACCGACAGTCTACCTTATTGTCTTATCTATCTTATTCGCTACATGGCCGACTACACGGGGGACACACCATTGAGGCCAGCTATAGGCTAGCTTGTAATGCACTGCTCAATATAGTCTAGGTCCAAAGTTGAGAGAGTCCCTTCAAACGAAGGGAAAGCCTCTCGCCTCAAACCATAAAGTGCCATTATAATTCCATTAAGACCGCAAAATGACATTATATTCCCATTAGAACGCCGAGTCTTAGGTGAGGAGACCGATTAGCGAAGCAAGCTGACATACCATTCTTATCTGATCTGAGGGTTTGGGCCTAGAGTGAATATAGGTGATGTGTTACAGGAACATAACTCACAAGTCGCCAAAAAATGATGGCAAGTCTATCTCCTATCAACACGTCTGGCAAATTTAGATAAACCACTATTTTCCTCAAGTATCTATTACAATCTAGCATGAGCGTCTATAGGTAACAGCGGGTATCTTCTAGCAAGACAATGCAATGAAACTAACCGCACATGGTAGACATGCAGTGTGATGTTCATATTTGTGATGCGTTACAGAAAATGAGTCACAAGTCGCCAAAAATGAATTTTGAGTATACAAAATAGTATATCAATGTCATCATATTTGGAAAGATGAAATCAAGGCGATTCCAATGATAGTAAACAGTAGGACATCTAATTAGTATTTATATCATTTTGTTAAGTTTTATGATTGTACTTTTGAAAACAATGTTTGGAATATTTCTGAGTAAAATAATTAAATATACTCCATACATATGCCTTCAAAACTCAAGTATATATTTAATACAATGTCCTGCAATTTGGTGTATGGGTTTATCTGACTGAAAGTGCTAAACATCCCCAAAATTCAGAACATCAGACCAAATACCTCTTGTGAATAAATCACTTTGAAAACTATACTTTTTTTGCAACTTGTGACTCATTTTCCTTTAAACACATAAAATATTACAATAAAAAGCCTGATTTTATAGTTGCTGAATAACTGCTCTCACAAGAATGTATGCGTGGGTGAAATCGACAGAAAATTTACAATTTGCCTTCACAAATCCTCTCAAATAACTCCAATTTTAGACAGAAATAACCTTCAGAAATAACCTTCAAAATTCAGTTCAACATAACCAAGCAGATAGTTTGAATCAAATCAATACCAAATTTACCAAGATATACCTAGTATTGACTATTTTTTCAGTCTAATTTATCACAATCTATGAACATATGTAGATCTGCTGATTGTACATTTTCTAAAAATCTGACCCATGTGTACGCAACCTAGAGCTATGGAACCCGGTGGTCAAGAACTCTTAGCCTTATCACAACATATCTGAGATGTGTCTACTTAAAGTATAAAGGTTCAAGGGCAGGGCGGGGCAGGGCGGGGCAGTGTACAAATCGGTCACTACTGATTCCTATCAAACTCAAACAAGGCAACTTGTGCATGCAGCTTTGCCAGTGTTTACGATCGTCCGATGGGAAAATATCTCCTGCGTTGTCCTCAGCCAGCAATTTCGCCCAGGTTACGATTGTTCCCTTAAGGCGATAAACCATTAGCTCACTGTGTTGTTTTGCCAATAATACTACTCCTGTAAGGCCCCAACAGGTCCTTTTTCCCCAACTGGGTGAAGTCACCAGAAAATGTACAATTGGTCTTCACCAATTCTCTCAAATATCCCAAATTTCAGAAGAAAATCATGTTCAAAATACAGTTCAACATAACCAGACAGATTCATTGAATGAATACAATACAGAATACACTCGGATATACCTAGTATTAATCAATTCTCACTCTAATTTAGCAGAATTTGGTAGATGTGTGGAACTGTAGATTGTGCATTTTCTGGAAATCTGACCCAACTGCTCCCCGGAATGGCAGAGGGAACAAACAAGACACTGAATATTTATGAGTTTTGCTGGGGGAGGAGGGTTTACAGCGGCGAGGTTCATAAAATAAAAGAATTAGATTATCTTGTTCCGCGAACGATTCTGGGACTAAATATTTCTGTGTATTCAGCTCCGTACAAGAACTGCCTTCTCTACTAGGGTCAGATCTTCAGAAATTGTACAACCTTCAGATCTACACATTCAGTAAATTCTGCATAATTAGACTGTAAAATGATAAATACTAGGTATATCTGAGTATATTTGATATTGCCTTGAATCAAACTATCTGTTTGGTTATGTTGAACTAGATTTTGAACCGCATTTTTGTCTTAAATTCGGGTTACTTGAGAAGATTGGTGAAGGGGAATTGTGCATTTTCTGGCGATTTCGCCCACTAGGGCTTTGACAGTGAGAAATTATACTAGGAGACTAAAGTAAGGTGATCCTCTAGAGCCTTTGATTGTTGCCTTGATTTATAAATACAATATTTGTGTTTTACATACACATATAAGGGTCAAATTGTTAGAATATGTACAATTCACCATCACCAATCCTCCCAAATAACCCACATTTAGCTCAAATATGAGCTTCAAACACAGCAGAACAGACATTTTAAAACAACACAATAACAAATATATTAAAAAATACCAGGAGGCTGAACTGTATTTTGAACATGATTTTCTTCTGAAAGGGAGGCCAGATGTTAGATGCATCAGCCGTCCCGGATGAATTTAATAATTATTTCTTGAATGTAGGCCCAGATCTTGCTAGTAAAATCCACTCTCCCTCAAACACAGACTCAAGTGGCTGCCCCGAGTCAAAGCCACCAGGTTTTAAGTTTTGCGAGCTTTCTTCGAAGGAAGTACGGAAGATCATTTCTGATGTAGATGCTTCTAAAAATTCTGGAATTGACTTTCTTCCAGCCACTATATTAAAATCATGTTTACTTTCATTGACTGACCAAATGACACATATTATCAATATCTCATTGTTACTAGGTAAGGTACCTAACTCTTTTAAGCTAGCGCGTGTTACGCCGTTATATAAAGCAGGCAGCAAGTTGAGCACTACCAACTATAGACCGATTTCTTGCATATCTCTGCCAGCAAAAATTCTTGAATCTGCTGTTCAGCAACAATTATCAGAACATTTCGAGTCAAATAACTTGTTTAATGATAACCAGTACGGTTTTCGTAAAAATCATTCGATACAGCAAGCCCAAACAGATCTTCTCAACAATATTTATTCAAAATTAAACGCAAAATTACTAAACAAAACAGTTTTTCTTGATTTTAGTAAAGCTTTCGACACTGTTCATCACAAAATTTTATTAGATAAACTCGAAACTTATGGTATTGCTGGCACTGAATTGCTTTGGTTTTCCGATTATCTCAAAAACAGGAGACAATATGTCACTGTAAACGGTCTTAAATCTGAAGAAGGAACTGTTACGTATGGTGTCCCCCAAGGCACCATCCTAGGCCCTATATTGTTCACAATTTATATTAATGATTTATACACTGTTGTTAAGCATGCAAATATCCAGCATTACGCTGACGACACTATAATTTACTACCACAACGCAAAAATTGGCCATCTACATCAATTCCTTCAGGAAGACCTTGACAGTATCTTTGAATGGTGTGGTCGAAATAAGTTATCGCTTAATACCACCAAATGTAAATCTATGTCTTTTTCTCTAAGCTATGTATCAAGGGCTAAAATGCAGACCCCTGCTCTTAGCCTGACTCTTGGCAGTGCTCAGCTTGATACTGTCCAGGAATACAAGTATTTGGGTTTTATATTAGATGACCTTCTCACGTTTAAATCTCATGTTACTAAAACCCTTCAATTGGTCACATCAAAGATTCGACTGTTGTACAAAGCTAGAAATTCCCTGACTCGTAAAGCCAAACACGATCTTTACAAATTAGCGATTCTGCCCAATTTAGATTACTGCGATTTTATTTATGATTCTGCCCCTAAAGCGTTATTACAAAAACTCCAATCACAGCAGAATTTAGCACTTAGAATTATTTTTAATAAATCGAGATACGATAACGTGGATCAGGAACACGAGTCTTTGAATATCTGGCCCCTTCAGCTGCGAAGGGACAAGCATGTCCTAGACACAGCATTTTATCTAGCGCAAAATGAATGTAATATTGATAATAGAGCACTACCGACGCGTAGCCATGCTCAAGGAAAAAGAAATCTAAATGTACTGGCAACTAAGTCGAACAAAATCAGTAACTCCATCATATACAAATGTCAGATAAGGTGGAATGAACTAAAACCAATAGCCCATAAAATTGAAGACATAGTAACATTCAGGAAGTATACACAACAACTCCTGGCCCCTTTCTGAATCTCTTTGAATGTATTGAATGTTTTAAGGTCCTGAATATTACAGATGCTATGATATTATAATGATATTAAGGTGTTTAGATATTTATGACTATTATTCTATGGTAGCTTGCTGCCCTGCATACTGCATAATGCACTGCTCAACCCCATCTTTGCTATCTCATGTACCTGTCTTGTTATGTCCTCTAGATGGACAATATTCACATTTAGCGAATGATGTATATATTTTATAACGATGCTAGCCGATGATACATGTACCATACATAATTGTTTACCCTAGTCAATCAGTCATTACGTCCGGAAATGTCAGTCTTTCTCTCTGTTCGAATTACCCCATCTCTGTCATCAACACGATTATCCATCCTCATCATGTTATACGGTTGTTAGCTTTAAGTTTATTCACTGTAACTCAATCAAGAATCCCAAGTCGGCAGTCACTGGAAGACCTGTTTCGTATGTTCACAGATTTGACCGACCTTTGTAACAACAGCAACAATAAAGAATTTTTGAATTGAATTGAATTGAATTGAAAAAATACCCAGTATTCAGTCATTTTCCAGTGTAATTTAGCAGGATTTCCTAAATATGTAGAGCAGTCAATTGTATATTTTCTGACGATCCGACCGATATATGTTTGTGTTTTGATGATTCGAATTACCTGGAACGATGGAAACATAATGTATATGGGTCAGATTTTCAGAAAATGTACAATTGGCCTTCACCAATCCTCTCAAATAACCCAAATTTCAGACGATAATAAAGTTCAAAAGACAGTTCAACCTAACCAAACAGATTGCTAGAATCAATGCAATGCCAAATATACTCGAATTTACCTAGTATTGACCAAATTCCAGCTTAATTTAGACGAATTTACTAAATGTGTACAGCTGCCAATTGTACATTTTCTGAAAATCTTACCCACATGCACCGAGGGGAAAAAAGTGTTTACTTTGGTGTATCAACAATGATATATATCGAGCAATTACAGGGCTTGTACTTAGATTACGGAGTTCATCAACATAACACTGCTTTATAGGTGGGACATGAGTATAGTGAGTAGTGGAGCTAGAGGGAGAATGCTTTAAGGAGATGATGGAGACGGACGGGAACTGGGCCAATGCACATATATGGGTCAGATTTTCAGAAAGTGTACAATTGGCAGCTCTACACATTTAGAGAATTCCTCTAAATTAGGCTGAAAAATAAAGAATACCGGGTATATATCTGAGTATATTTGGTATCGCATTGATTTAAAGTATCAGTTCTGTTATGTTAAACTGTATTTTGAAGCCCAATTTTTGCCTTAAATGTGGGTCTTTTAAGAGGAATGGTGAAGGTATATTGTACATTTTCTGAAAGTCTGACCCATATATGGGTCAGATGGTCACAAAATATACAATTCGCCATCACTAACTTTCTCAAATAACTCAAATTCAAGAGAGAGATTAGGTTCAAAACACAGTTCACCATAGCCAAAAAGATATACATAACCAACACAACATATACTCAATATACTCAGATATGTCTAGTATTCATCTCTTTTCAGACTAATTGAGCAGAATTGTCTAATTGTGTAGAGTTGCCAATTGTACATTTTCTGATGATCTGACCCATGTGGGGTTTCATCATATGAGCTGCAGTTCAATTGAATTAGTACTTCTCGCCGCCAATGTCAAAACATCCAAAAGCTGAGCCAATATTTGCTGAGTCCACCAGCAACTAAGTGCATTAATGGCATTCATAGCCTTCAGGGTCAGATCTTCAGAAGATGTACAATTGGCAGATCTACACATTTAGTAAACTCTGCTAAATTACCCTGAAACATGGTCAATAATAGGTTTATCTGAGAGTATATTTGGTATTGCCTTGATTCCAACAATCCATTTGGTTCTGTTGAACTGAGTTTTGAACCACATATTTGTCTTAATTTTGGGTTATTTGAGAAGATTGGTGACGGCGAATTGTACAATTTCTGGCGATTTCACCCTTCAAAAGATAGAAGACCTCGCTGAGGCAGGGACAAATTATGGCGACCTTGGTTAGGTTCTCCTCTTGTGCAGGAAAGTAGGTTTATGACAAACAAGAAAACCTAAGTGCAAATGCAGCTAACCTTGGCCTTTGAGGAAGCATGAAAGGTGGTGAGGAAATCTGAAGCACCTTTAAAATACTGTTGTCGCTTTTGGTGCGATATTCAATCTCTAAGCATGTTGAAGAAATCCCTAGGGAAAGGAGCAGCATGTACGAGGTGAGAGAGATGGGAGGGAGGGAGGGAGTGAGAGGATGAGGGAGCGACAGCCATAGAGGGTCAAGTCGCCAGAAAATGTACAATTCACCTTCACCAATCCTCCGAAATAACCCAAATTTAAGACAAAAATCAGGTTCAAAATACAGCTCAACATAACCAGACGGATTTATTGAATGAATACAATACAGAATACACTCAGATATACTCAGTATTTATCATTTTTCACTCTGATTTAGCAGAATTTGATGGATGTGTAGAACTGTAGATTGTGCATTTTCGGAAAATCTGACCCTAGAATGTTTGTCGGACACGAGCAACCTCTCCCATGCCGCTTCCAATACGACACGATTTTAACTCTCTGTAAATACGCTCGTCGTCTGTGTGAAAGTAAAATGACGCAGGAAGGAAATGTAAAACAACGCTTATTAATGGAAGTGTCGCGTTTTGTTGAAATGCAAGTTTTTAAAATGCAATATTTCCGCCCAATTATTATGGCTTTTCCATGCCCGGGGCACTGCTCAATATTATTGTGTGAGTCTGTGGTGATTTGCTGACGTAGGCACAACATCTTTGTCAAGTTATATAGTTCTAGTGAGGAAGAAGCATTTATGGGTGAAATCGTCAGACAATGTACAATTCGCCTGCACCAAATCTCCCAAATAAAACTGATTAAAGACAAAAATCAGGAACAAAACATAGATCAACATAATTGAACAGATAATTTGAATCAACCCAATACCAAGTATATACGTAGATATACCTAATATTCATCATTTCTCAGCCTAATTTAACATAATTCACTAACCATATAGAGATGATTGTACTTTTCCGGACGATCTGACCCTTATAGGTCAGATTTTCAGAAGATGTACAATTGGGTGCTCTGCTTTTTAGGAAATCCTGCTAAATTAGGCTCAAACATGGTCAATACTACGTATATCTGCCTATATTTGGTATTGCATTGATTCAAACAATCTGTTTGGTTATGTTGAACTGAATTTTGAACCTGATTTTCGTTTTTAAATTTGGGTTATTTGAGAGGATTGGTGAAGGCCAATTGTACATTTTCTGGAGACTTGACCCTTCTGTACTAGTATATGGTTTCACCGTCCCTGAATAAAACTGAATTTCATTGAATATAATAATTATAATGATAATTATTATCATTATTATATATTATAATGTAATTTATGCTATAATTTTGGGTTATTTGGAACAATTGGTGAAGGCAAATTGTACATTTACACGAAACCCGACCCGTATTCATTACTCCACCCAGTCTTCCATGCGTATTAACCACACGGTGCATAAATAAGCACTGACATGTATTGGGGGTACGGGGGGACGCCATTGGCAGGAGGAAGTCATTGATAAGATTGATCCTTATCCTCTCACTGGTGTTTTACTTAAATTGCACGTCTCTTCCAACGTTACGGCGCCGTAAAGCAGGAGCCCGAGGAGGCCGTGTGTTTTCCCCAGGGTCAGATTTTCAGACAATGTACAATTGTCAGCTCTACATATTTAACAAATTTCTGCTAAATTCTGCTAAAAAAATGATAAATTTTGGATATATCTGAGTATATTTGGTATCGCCTTGATTTAAAGTATCAGTTCTGTTATGTTAAACTGCATTTTGAAGCTCATTTTTGTCTTAAATTTGGGTTATTTGAGAGGATTGGTGAAGGCGAATTGTACATTTTCTGATAAATCTGAACCATCAGCGTGCTGGGTGCTCCTGCCTACCAGGGTGTTTGCCTACCAGGGTGTGGTGACCCTTTTATACCAGCCAGAATCAAAGGTCAAAGCCCCTCGAGACGATCGGTCATGTGATCCATGGGTGGTCATGTGATAGATGACGTACGACCCTAAGGTGAATCGGCGAGACATTGCGAGACATCGCGAGACAAGGGTAAACCTACTCAGGTGGACGGTTTACATCGTCCGCTGTACTACCCATGCATATGCATGAGTAGGTTAGTTACATAACAATTCAATTAAGGGGAAGGGAAGAATATTCATACAAAATTGTGAATGGGTCAGATTTTGAGAAAATGCACAATTCAACTTCGCCAATCTTCTTCAATAACCCAAATTTCAGATGAAAATAAAGTTCAAAATATAGAATCAATGCAATGCCGAATACATTTGAATTGACCTAGAATTGACCAAATTGCAGCTCAATTTTGCAGAACTTGCAGAATGTATACAGCTGCTAATTGTACATTTTCTGAAAATCTGTCCCAAATAGCTTTTGTGTGAATGAATAAAGTGATCGTTATTGCACACGGTACTAAAAGATACAAATGGTATAGTATACCAGTCTAGGCCCAAACCCTCAGATCAGATAAGAATGGTATGTCAGGGATTAGACCCCTACTTCGCTAATCGGTTCCCTGTTCTAGGACTAGGCTTTCTAATGCATTGGATCATAATGACATTTTGCGATCTTAATGAAATTATAATGGCAATTTGCGGTTTCCCTCCGTTTGAAGGGACTCTCTCATCTTTGGGCCTAGACTGCATGGGCTTCATGGATGAAGCCGGATGAACATGTCGGTTTTGTATAGCAAATTATGGGTGTCCTTTGTATGTGTCATAAAAAGACGATTGCCTGGCCCATCTCCCTCCATAATGAACCCACTATAGCATAATTAGTAAATTGATTGGAAGGGCAGATCAATTAAGACCCTAATTATCTCTGGTTGCAACAAATTGTAGCATGATTGAGGAGGAGGAGCTGGAGGAAGGCGAAAGGGTGAAAGTCAGCGAGGGATTTTATGATTACCCTTCATGGACATCGTCTAAGACTGAGTGGCATATGTATGTCATGGGGCAATAGGGGATTTGCATAGCCGCCATTTTGAATCTAGATTTCCATGGAATTATGGGACTAATGGTACAGTATTAAATTTATAGAAAACATGCCATGTTCAGCATGGGATAGTTATCAATGCTCTAATGTCAATATCTATGTGTTATACATGTTTCCATGACACATGGTCCCATCTTTCCCATCATGCATTTAGTTTTCATAGATTATTTAAACAATTAAGCTATGATATTGGAGAAAACATTCTTGCAATTTTCGATAAGATATTGTCAAATATCTGTATGTCATATTTTGACAGAATCCATCCCATAATGCACTGTAACAGACATGCGCAGTCGCACATGCAAAATCCTCTATTGAATTAGATGGATGATCAGCTGCTTGGACACCATTCTCTTAGGGAGTTTGTCTTCTATGTATTAATGATATACAGGTGCTTGTACATAATCTGAGCTAACCATAAGATGTGAGCAGCGTTGGAGATTTCCATTCTGCTTTAATATGAGGTTGTTGCCCTCACATAGCCTAAGGACAGTCACAGGGCTTACAGGGGTCAGATTTTCAGAAAATGTACAATTGGCAGCTTTACACATTTAGTAAATTCTGCTAAATTAGGTTGCAATTTGGTCAATACTAGGTAAATTCGAGTATATTTGGCATTGAATTGATTCTAGCAATCTGTTCGGTTAGGTTAAACTGTGCTTTGAACTTTATTTTCGTCTGAAATTTGGGTTATTTGTGAAGATTGGTGAAGACGAATTGTACAATTTCTGGCGACTTCACCCACATACGTCTGGGATTTAGAGAACATAAGGGTGCCCTACTCAGGGAAGAGAAATGCCAGAATATCTTCGTGCATGGATTGACCTTTGAACTTATTATCATTCATACAATCCTACATATTGTAATCCGTGGAATCTTAGAAT